>CM026580.1:13474534-14024442 GCA_000180635.4 Pristionchus pacificus
ATCGCTATTCGAGGTACGGTACTCAATATTTTACGAGCTCCTCAACATCGAAAATTCCTAAGGAAACCAGATACAATTTTGTGTTGTAGTTTCAAACAGAATTTTTCCCTAATCGATTCCAAAACATTCCGCATCATTCCGAGCCCTAGAAGCCCAAATCGCTATTTGAGATTACGGTAACTCATGCGAATCACGACTGATTTAAATTTTAATTATTATTTTTTAATTATATTTTGCTACCATTTTGCAACCGTTTGGTGTTGTATTTTCATACAGAATTTTCCTAATCGATTCCAAAACATCCCGCATCATTCCGAGCCCTAGAAGCCCAAATCGCTATTCGAGGTACGGTAACTCAATATTTTACGAGATTCCTTAAACATCGAAAATTCCTAAGAAACCAGATACATTTTGTGTTGTATTTTCAAACAGAATTTTTCCTAATCGATTCCAAAACATTCCGCATCATTCCGAGCCCTAGAAGCCCAAATCGCTTTTCAGATTACGGTACGTCGCGAATCACTAACTGATTTAAATTTTAATTAATTATTTTTTAATTATATTTTGCTACCATTTTGCAACCGTTTGGTGTTGTATTTTTCAAACAGAATTTTTTCCTAATCGATTCCAAACATCCCGCATCATTCCGAGCCCTAGAAGCCCAAATCGCTATTCGAGGTACGGTAACTCAATATTTTACGAGATTCCTTAAACATCGAAAATTCCTAAGGAAACCAGATACAATTTTGTGTGTATTTTCAAACAGAATTTTTCCTAATCGATTCCAAAACATTCCGCATCATTCCGAGCCCTAGAAGCCCAAATCGCTATTCGAGATTACGGTACGTCTGCGAATCACTACTGATTAATTTAATTAATTATTTTTTAATTTATTTTGCTACCATTTTGCACCGTTTTGTGTTGTATTTTCATACAGAATTTTCCCTATCGATTCCAAAACATCCCGCATCATTCCGAGCCCTAGAAGCCAAATCGCTATTCGAGGTACGGTAACTCAATATTTTACGAGATTCCTTAACATCGAAAATTCCTAAGGAAACCAGATACAATTTTGTGTTGTATTTTCAAACAGAATTTTCCTAATCGATTCCAAAACATTCCGCATCATTCCGAGCCCTAGAAGCCCAAATCGCTATTCGAGATTACGGTACGTCTGCGAATCACTAACTGATTAAATTTTAATTAATTATGTTTTAATTATATTTTGCTACCATTTTGCACCGTTTGGTGTTGTATTTTCATACAGAATTTTCCTAATCGATTCCAAAACATCCCGCATCATTCCGAGCCCTAGAAGCCCAAATCGCTATTCGAGGTACGGTAACTCAATATTTTACGAGATTCCTTAAACATCGAAATTCCTAAGGAAACCAGATACAATTTTGTGTTGTATTTTCAAACAGAATTTTTCCTAATCGATTCCAAAACATTCCCGCATCATTCCGAGCCCTAGAAGCCCAAATCGCTATTTGAGATTACGGTACGTCTGCGAATCACTACTGAGTTTTTTAAATTATTATTTTTTAATTATATTTTGCTACCATTTGCACCGTTTGGTGTTGTATTTTCATACAGAATTTTCCTAATCGATTCCAAAACATCCCGCATCATTCCGAGCCCTAGAAGCCCAAATCGCTATTCGAGGTACGGTAACTCAATATTTTACGAGATTCCTTAAACATCGAAAATTCCTAAGGAAACCAGATACAATTTTGTGTTTGTATTTTCAAACAGAATTTTTCCTAATCGATTCCAAACATTCCGCATCATTCCGAGCCCTAGAAGCCCAAATCGCTATTTGAGATTACGGTACGTCTGCGAATCACTAACTGATTTAAATTTTTAATTATTTTTTATTATTGTTGCTACCATTTTGCACCGTTGGTGTTGTATTTTCAAACAGATTTTTCCTAATCGATTCCAAACATTCCGCATCATTCCGAGCCCTAGAAGCCCAAATCGCTATTCGAGGTACGGTAACTCAATATTTTACGAGATTCCTTAAACATCGAAAATTCCTAAGGAAACCAGATACAATTTTGTGTTGTATTTTCAACAGAATTTTTCCTAATCGATTCCAAAACATTCCGCATCATTCCGAGCCCTAGAAGCCCAAATCGCTATTCGATTACGGTACGTCTCGAATCACTAACTGATTTAAATTTTAATTATTATTTTTTAATTATATTTTGCTACCATTTTGCACCGTTTGGTGTTGTATTTTCAAACAGAATTTTTCCTAATCGATTCCAAAACATCCCGCATCATTCCGAGCCCTAGAAGCCCAAATCGCTATTCGAGGTACGGTAACTCAATATTTTACGAGACTCCTTAAACATCGAAAATTCCTAAGGAACCAGATACAATTTTGTGTTGTATTTTCAAACAGAATTTTTCCTAATCGATTCCAAAACATTCCGCATCATTCCGAGCCCTAGAAGCCCAAATCGCTATTTGAGATTACGGTACGTCTGCGAATCACTAACTGATTTAAATTTTAATTATTATTTTTTAATATATTTTGCTACCATTTTGCACCGTTTGGTGTTGTATTTTCATACAGAATTTTCCTAATCGATTCCAAACATCCCGCATCATTCCGAGCCCTAGAAGCCCAAATCGCTATTCGAGGTACGGTAACTCAATATTTTACGAGATTCCTTAAACATCGAAAATTCCTAAGGAAACCAGATACAATTTTGTGTTGTATTTCAAACAGAATTTTTCCTAATCGATTCCAAAACATCCGCATCATTCCGAGCCCTAGAAGCCCAAATCGCTATTGAGATTACGGTACGTCTGCGAATCACTAACTGATTTAAATTTTAATTAATTATTTTTTAATTATATTTTGCTACCATTTTGCAAAACGTTTGTGTTGTATTTTCATACAGAATTTTCCTAATCGATTCCAAAACATCCCGCATCATTCCGCCCTAGAAGCCCAAATCGCTATTCGAGGTACGGTAACTCAATATTTTACGAGATCCTTAAACATCGAAAATTCCTAAGGAAACCAGATACAATTTTGTGTTGTATTTTCAAACAGAATTTTTCCTAATCGATTCCAAAACATTCCGCATCATTCCGAGCCCTAGAAGCCCAAATCGCTATTGAGATTACGGTACGTCTGCGAATCACTAACTGATTTAAATTTAAATTATTATTTTTTAATTATATTTGCTACCATTTTGCACCGTTTTGGTGTTGTATTTTCATACAGAATTTTCCTAATCGATTCCAAAACATCCCGCATCATTCCGAGCCCTAGAAGCCCAAATCGCTATTCGAGGTACGGTAACTCAATATTTTACGAGATTCCTTAAACATCGAAAATTCCTAAGGAAACCAGATACAATTTTGTGTTGTATTTTCAAACAGAATTTTTCCTAATCAATTCCAAAACATTCCGCATCATTCCGAGCCCTAGAAGCCCAAATCGCTATTTGAGATTACGGTACGTCTGCGAATCACTAACTGATTTAAATTTAAATTTATTATTTTTTAAATTATATTTTGCTACCATTTTGCACCGTTTGGTGTTGTGTTTTCATACAGAATTTTCCTAATCGATTCCAAACATCCCGCATCATTCCGAGCCCTAGAAGCCCAAATCGCTATTCGAGGTACGGTAACTCAATATTTTACGAGATTCCTTAAACATCGAAAATTCCTAAGGAAACCAGATACAATTTTGTGTTGTATTTTCAAACAGAATTTTTCATAATCGATTCCAAAACATTCCGCATCATTCCGAGCCCTAGAAGCCCAAATCGCTATTTGAGATTACGGTACGTCTGCGAATCACTAACTGATTTAAATTTTAATTAATTATTTTTTTTTATATTTTGCTACCATTTTGCCCGTTTGGTGTTGTATTTCATACAGAATTTTCCTAATCGATTCCAAAACATCCCGCATCATTCCGAGCCCTAGAAGCCCAAATCGCTATTCGAGGTACGGTAACTCAATATTTTACGAGATTCCTTAAACATCGAAAATTCCTAAGGAAACCAGATACAATTTTGTGTTGTATTTTCAAACAGAATTTTTTCTAATCGATTCCAAAACATTCCGCATCATTCCGAGCCCTAGAAGCCCAAATCGCTATTCGAGATTACGGTACGTCTGCGAATCACTAACTGATTTAAATTTAATTAATTATTTTTTAATTATATTTTGCTACCATTTTGCAACCGTTTGGTGTTGTATTTTCATACAGAATTTTCCTAATCGATTCCAAAACATCCCGCATCATTCCGAGCCCTAGAAGCCCAAATCGCTATTCGAGGTACGGTAACTTAATATTTTACGAGATTCCTTAAACATCGAAAATTCCTAAGGAAACAAGATACAATTTTGTGTTGTATTTTCAAACAGAATTTTTTCATAATAGATTCCAAAACATTCCGCATCATTCCGAGCCCTAGAAGCCCAAATCGCTATTTGAGATTACGGTACGTCTGCGAATCACTAACTGATTTAAATTTTAATTAATTATTTTTAATTATATTTGCTACCATTTTGCAACCGTTTGGTGTTGTATTTTCAAACAGAATTTTCCTAATCGATTCCAAAACATCCCGCATCATTCCGAGCCCTAGAAGCCCAAATCGCTCTTCGAGGTTACGGTAACTCAATATTTTACGAGATTCCTTAAACATCGAAAATTCCTAAGGAAACCAGATACAATTTTGTGTTGTATTTTCAAACAGAATTTTTTCCTAATCGATTCCAAAACATTCCGCTCAATCCGAGCCCTAGAAGCCCAAATCGCTATTCGAGGTACGGTAACTCAATATTTTACGAGATTCCTTAAACATCGAAAATCCTAAGGAAACCAGATACAATTTTGTGTTGTATTTTCAAAACAGAATTTTTCCTAATCGATTCCAAACATTCCGCATCATTCCGAGCCCTAGAAGCCCAAATCGCTATTTGAGATTACGGTACGTCCTGCGAATCACTAACTGATTTAAATTTTAAATTACATTATTTTTTAATTATATTTTGCTACCATTTTGCACCGTTTGGTGTTGTATTTTCATACAGAATTTTCCTAATCGATTCCAAAAACATCCCGCATCATTCCGAGCCCTAGAAGCCCAAATCGCTATTCGAGGTACGGTAACTCAATATTTTACGAGATTCCTTAAACATCGAAAATTCCTAAGGAAACCAGATACAATTTTGTGTTGTATTTTCATACAGAATTTTCCTATCGATTCCAAAACATCCCGCATCATTCGAGCCCTAGAGCCCAAATCGCTATTCGAGGTACGGTAACTCAATATTTTACGAGATTCATTAAACATCGAAAATTCCTATGGAAACCAGATACAATTTTGTGTTGTATTTTCAAACAGAATTTTTCCTAATCGATTCCAAACATTCCGCATCATTCCGAGCCCTAGAAGCCCAAATCGCTATTTGAGATTACGGTACGTCCTGCGAATCACTAACTGATTTAAATTTTATTAATTATTTTTTAATTATATTTTGCTACCATTTTGCACCGTTTGGTGTTGTATTTTCAAACAGAATTTTTCCTAATCGATTCCAAAACATTCCCGCATCATTCCGAGCCCTAGAAGCCCAAATCGCTATTCGAGGTACGGTAACTCAATATTTTACGAGATTCCTTAAACATCGAAAATTCCTAAGGAAACCAGATACAATTTGTGTTGTATTTTCAAAACAGAATTTTTCCTAATCAATTCCAAAACATTCCGCATCATTCCGAGCCCTAGAAGCCCAAATCGCTATTTGAGATTACGGTACGTCTGCGAATCACTAACTGATTTAAATTTAAATTTATTATTTTTTAATTATATTTTGCTACCATTTTGCACCGTTTGGTGTTGTGTTTTCATACAGAATTTTCCTAATCGATTCCAAAACATCCCGCATCATTCCGAGCCCTAGAAGCCCAAATCGCTATTCGAGGTACGGTAACTCAATATTTTACGAGATTCCTTAAACATCGAAAATTCCTAAGGAAACCAGATACAATTTTGTGTTGTATTTTCAAACAGAATTTTTCCTAATCGATTCCAAAACATTCCGCATCATTCCGAGCCCTAGAAGCCCAAATCGCTATTCGAGATTACGGTACGTCTGCGAATCACTAACTGATTTAAATTTTAATTAATTATTTTTTAATTATATTTTGCTACCATTTTGCACCGTTTGGTGTTGTATTTTCATACAGAATTTTCCTAATCGATTCCAAAACATCCCGCATCATTCCGAGCCCTAGAAGCCCAAATCGCTATTCGAGGTACGGTAACTCAATATTTTACGAGACTCCTCAAACATCGAAAATTCCTAAGGAAACCAGATACAATTTTGTGTTGTATTTTCAAACAGAATTTTCCTAATCAATTCCAAAACATTCCGCATCATTCCGAGCCCTAGAAGCCCAAATCGCTATTTGAGATTACGGTACGTCTGCGAATCACTAACTGATTTAAATTTAAATTTATTATTTTTTAATTATATTTTGCTACCATTTTGCAACCGTTTGGTGTTGTATTTCATACAGAATTTTCCTAATCGATTCCAAAACATCCCGCATCATTCCGAGCCCTAGAAGCCCAAATCGCTATTCGAGGTACGGTAACTCAATATTTTACGAGATTCCTTAAACATCGAAAATTCCTAAGGAAACCAGATACAATTTTGTGTTGTATTTTCAAACAGAATTTTTCCTAATCAATTCCAAAACATTCCGCATCATTCCGAGCCCTAGAAGCCCAAATCGCTATTTGAGATTACGGTACGTCTGCGAATCACTAACTGATTTAAATTTAAATTTATTATTTTTTTATTATATTTTGCTACCATTTTGCACCGTTTGGTGTTGTGTTTTCATACAGAATTTTCCTAATCGATTCCAAAACATCCCGCATCATTCCGAGCCCTAGAAGCCCAAATCGCTATTCGAGGTTCGGTAACTCAATATTTTACGAGATTCCTTAAACATCGAAAATTCCTAAGGAAACCAGATACAATTTTGTGTTGTATTTTCAAACAGAATTTTTCATAATCGATTCCAAAACATTCCGCATCATTCCGAGCCCTAGAAGCCCAAATCGCTATTTGAGATTACGGTACGTCTGCGAATCACTAACTGATTTAAATTTTAATTAATTATTTTTTAATTATATTTTGCTACCATTTTGCACCGTTTGGTGTTGTATTTCATACAGAATTTTCCTAATCGATTCCAAAACATCCCGCATCATTCCGAGCCCTAGAAGCCCAAATCGCTATTCGAGGTACGGTAACTCAATATTTTACGAGATTCCTTAAACATCGAAAATTCCTAAGGAAACCAGATACAATTTTGTGTTGTATTTTCAAACAGAATTTTTTCTAATCGATTCCAAAACATTCCGCATCATTCCGAGCCCTAGAAGCCCAAATCGCTATTCGAGATTACGGTACGTCTGCGAATCACTAACTGATTTAAATTTTAATTAATTATTTTTTAATTATATTTTGCTACCATTTTGCACCGTTTGGTGTTGTATTTTCATACAGAATTTTCCTAATCGATTCCAAAACATCCCGCATCATTCCGAGCCCTAGAAGCCCAAATCGCTATTCGAGGTACGGTAACTTAATATTTTACGAGATTCCTTAAACATCGAAAATTCCTAAGGAAACCAGATACAATTTTGTGTTGTATTTTCAAACAGAATTTTTCATAATAGATTCCAAAACATTCCGCATCATTCCGAGCCCTAGAAGCCCAAATCGCTATTTGAGATTACGGTACGTCTGCGAATCACTAACTGATTTAAATTTTAATTAATTATTTTTTAATTATATTTTGCTACCATTTTGCACCGTTTGGTGTTGTATTTTCAAACAGAATTTTTCCTAATCGATTCCAAAACATCCCGCATCATTCCGAGCCCTAGAAGCCCAAATCGCTCTTCGAGGTACGGTAACTCAATATTTTACGAGATTCCTTAAACATCGAAAATTCCTAAGGAAACCAGATACAATTTTGTGTTGTATTTTCAAACAGAATTTTTCCTAATCGATTCCAAAACATTCCGCATCAATCCGAGCCCTAGAAGCCCAAATCGCTATTCGAGGTACGGTAACTCAATATTTTACGAGATTCCTTAAACATCGAAAATTCCTAAGGAAACCAGATACAATTTTGTGTTGTATTTTCAAACAGAATTTTTCCTAATCGATTCCAAAACATTCCGCATCATTCCGAGCCCTAGAAGCCCAAATCGCTATTTGAGATTACGGTACGTCTGCGAATCACTAACTGATTTAAATTTTAATTAATTATTTTTTAATTATATTTTGCTACCATTTTGCACCGTTTGGTGTTGTATTTTCATACAGAATTTTCCTAATCGATTCCAAAACATCCCGCATCATTCCGAGCCCTAGAAGCCCAAATCGCTATTCGAGGTACGGTAACTCAATATTTTACGAGATTCCTTAAACATCGAAAATTCCTAAGGAAACCAGATACAATTTTGTGTTGTATTTTCATACAGAATTTTCCTAATCGATTCCAAAACATCCCGCATCATTCCGAGCCCTAGAAGCCCAAATCGCTATTCGAGGTACGGTAACTCAATATTTTACGAGATTCATTAAACATCGAAAATTCCTATGGAAACCAGATACAATTTTGTGTTGTATTTTCAAACAGAATTTTTCCTAATCGATTCCAAAACATTCCGCATCATTCCGAGCCCTAGAAGCCCAAATCGCTATTTGAGATTACGGTACGTCTGCGAATCACTAACTGATTTAAATTTTAATTAATTATTTTTTAATTATATTTTGCTACCATTTTGCACCGTTTGGTGTTGTATTTTCAAACAGAATTTTTCCTAATCGATTCCAAAACATTCCGCATCATTCCGAGCCCTAGAAGCCCAAATCGCTATTCGAGGTACGGTAACTCAATATTTTACGAGATTCCTTAAACATCGAAAATTCCTAAGGAAACCAGATACAATTTTGTGTTGTATTTTCAAACAGAATTTTCCTAATCGATTCCAAAACATTCCGCATCATTCCGAGCCCTAGAAGCCCAAATCGCTATTCGAGGTACGGTAACTCAATATTTTACGAGATTCCTTAAACATCGAAAATTCCTAAGGAAACCAGATACAATTTTGTGTTGTATTTTCAAACAGAATTTTCCTAATCGATTCCAAAACATTCCGCATCATTCCGAGCCCTAGAAGCCCAAATCGCTATTCGAGGTACGGTAACTCAATATTTTACGAGATTCCTTAAACATCGAAAATTCCTAAGGAAAACAGATACAATTTTGTGTTGTATTTTCAAACAGAATTTTTCCTAATCAATTCCAAAACATTCTGCATCAATCCGAGCCCTAGAAGCCCAAATCGCTATTCGAGGTACGGTAACTCAATATTTTACGAGATTCCTTAAACATCGAAAATTCCTATGGAAACCTGATACAATTTTGTGTTGTATTTTCAAACAGAATTTTTCCTAATCAATTCCAAAACATTCCGCATCAATCCGAGCCCTAGAAGCCCAAATCGCTATTCGAGGTACGGTAACTCAATATTTTACGAGATTCCTTAAACATCGAAAATTCCTAAGGAAACCAGATACAATTTTGTGTTGTATTTTCAAACAGAATTTTTCCTAATCGATTCCAAAACATTCCGCATCATTCCGAGCCCTAGAAGCCCAAATCGCTATTTGAGATTACGGTACGTCTGCGAATCACTAACTGATTTAAATTTTAATTAATTATTTTTTAATTATATTTTGCTACCATTTTGCACCGTTTGGTGTTGTATTTTCAAACAGAATTTTTCCTAATCGATTCCAAAACATTCCGCATCATTCCGAGCCCTAGAAGCCCAAATCGCTATTCGAGGTACGGTAACTCAATATTTTACGAGATTCCTTAAACATCGAAAATTCCTAAGGAAACCAGATACATTCTTGTGTTGTATTTTCAAACAGAATTTTTCCTAATCGATTCCAAAACATTCCGCATCATTCCGAGCCCTAGAAGCCCAAATCGCTATTCGAGGTACGGTAACTCAATATTTTACGAGATTCCTTAAACATCGAAAATTCCTAAGGAAACCAGATACAATTTTGTGTTGTATTTTCAAACAGAATTTTTCCTAATCGATTCCAAAACATTCCGCATCATTCCGAGCCCTAGAAGCCCAAATCGCTATTTGAGATTACGGTACGTCTGCGAATCACTAACTGATTTAAATTATAATTAATTATTTTTTAATTATATTTTGCTACCATTTTGCACCGTTTGGTGTTGTATTTTCAAACAGAATTTTTCCTAATCGATTCCAAAACATTCCGCATCATTCCGAGCCCTAGAAGCCCAAATCGCTATTCGAGGTACGGTAACTCAATATTTTACGAGATTCCTTAAACATCGAAAATTCCTAAGGAAACCAGATACAATTTTGTGTTGTATTTTCAAACAGAATTTTTCCTAATCGATTCCAAAACATTCCGCATCAATCCGAGCCCTAGAAGCCCAAATCGCTATTCGAGGTACGGTAACTCAATATTTTACGAGATTCCTTAAACATCGAAAATTCCTAAGGAAACCAGATACAATTTTGTGTTGTATTTTCAAACAGAATTTTTCCTAATCGATTCCAAAACATCCCGCATCATTCCGAGCCCTAGAAGCCCAAATCGCTATTCGAGGTACGGTAACTCAATATTTTACGAGATTCCTTAAACATCGAAAATTCCTATGGAAACCTGATACAATTTTGTGTTGTATTTTCAAACAGAATTTTTCCTAATCGATTCCAAAACATTCCGCATCATTCCGAGCCCTAGAAGCCCAAATCGCTATTCGAGGTACGGTAACTCAATATTTTACGAGATTCCTTAAACATCGAAAATTCCTAAGGAAACCAGATACAATTTTGTGTTGTATTTTCAAACAGAATTTTTCCTAATCGATTCCAAAACATCCCGCATCAATCCGAGCCCTAGAAGCCCAAATCGCTATTCGAGGTACGGTAACTCAATATTTTACGAGATTCCTTAAACATCGAAAATTCCTAAGGAAACCAGATACAATTTTGTGTTGTATTTTCAAACAGAATTTTTCCTAATCGATTCCAAAACATTCCGCATCATTCCGAGCCCTAGAAGCCCAAATCGCTATTTGAGATTACGGTACGTCTGCGAATCACTAACTGATTTAAATTTTAATTAATTATTTTTTAATTATATTTTGCTACCATTTTGCACCGTTTGGTGTTGTATTTTCAAACAGAATTTTTCCTAATCGATTCCAAAACATTCCGCATCATTCCGAGCCCTAGAAGCCCAAATCGCTATTCGAGGTACGGTAACTCAATATTTTACGAGATTCCTTAAACATCGAAAATTCCTAAGGAAACCAGATACAATTTTGTGTTGTATTTTCAAACAGAATTTTTCCTAATCGATTCCAAAACATTCCGCATCATTCCGAGCCCTAGAAGCCCAAATCGCTATTTGAGATTACGGTACGTCTGCGAATCACTAACTGATTTAAATTATAATTAATTATTTTTTAATTATATTTTGCTACCATTTTGCACCGTTTGGTGTTGTATTTTCAAACAGAATTTTTCCTAATCGATTCCAAAACATTCCGCATCATTCCGAGCCCTAGAAGCCCAAATCGCTATTCGAGGTACGGTAACTCAATATTTTACGAGATTCCTTAAACATCGAAAATTCCTAAGGAAACCAGATACAATTTTGTGTTGTATTTTCAAACAGAATTTTTCCTAATCGATTCCAAAACATTCCGCATCAATCCGAGCCCTAGAAGCCCAAATCGCTATTCGAGGTACGGTAACTCAATATTTTACGAGATTCCTTAAACATCGAAAATTCCTAAGGAAACCAGATACAATTTTGTGTTGTATTTTCAAACAGAATTTTTCCTAATCGATTCCAAAACATCCCGCATCATTCCGAGCCCTAGAAGCCCAAATCGCTATTCGAGGTACGGTAACTCAATATTTTACGAGATTCCTTAAACATCGAAAATTCCTATGGAAACCTGATACAATTTTGTGTTGTATTTTCAAACAGAATTTTTCCTAATCGATTCCAAAACATTCCGCATCATTCCGAGCCCTAGAAGCCCAAATCGCTATTCGAGGTACGGTAACTCAATATTTTACGAGATTCCTTAAACATCGAAAATTCCTAAGGAAACCAGATACAATTTTGTGTTGTATTTTCAAACAGAATTTTTCCTAATCGATTCCAAAACATTCCGCATCATTCCGAGCCCTAGAAGCCCAAATCGCTATTCGAGGTACGGTAACTCAATATTTTACGAGATTCCTTAAACATCGAAAATTCCTAAGGAAACCAGATACAATTTTGTGTTGTATTTTCAAACAGAATTTTTCCTAATCGATTCCAAAACATTCCGCATCATTCCGAGCCCTAGAAGCCCAAATCGCTATTTGAGATTACGGTACGTCTGCGAATCACTAACTGATTTAAATTATAATTAATTATTTTTTAATTATATTTTGCTACCATTTTGCACCGTTTGGTGTTGTATTTTCAAACAGAATTTTTCCTAATCGATTCCAAAACATTCCGCATCATTCCGAGCCCTAGAAGCCCAAATCGCTATTCGAGGTACGGTAACTCAATATTTTACGAGATTCCTTAAACATCGAAAATTCCTAAGGAAACCAGATACAATTTTGTGTTGTATTTTCAAACAGAATTTTTCCTAATCGATTCCAAAACATTCCGCATCAATCCGAGCCCTAGAAGCCCAAATCGCTATTCGAGGTACGGTAACTCAATATTTTACGAGATTCCTTAAACATCGAAAATTCCTAAGGAAACCAGATACAATTTTGTGTTGTATTTTCAAACAGAATTTTTCCTAATCGATTCCAAAACATCCCGCATCATTCCGAGCCCTAGAAGCCCAAATCGCTATTCGAGGTACGGTAACTCAATATTTTACGAGATTCCTTAAACATCGAAAATTCCTATGGAAACCTGATACAATTTTGTGTTGTATTTTCAAACAGAATTTTTCCTAATCGATTCCAAAACATTCCGCATCATTCCGAGCCCTAGAAGCCCAAATCGCTATTCGAGGTACGGTAACTCAATATTTTACGAGATTCCTTAAACATCGAAAATTCCTAAGGAAACCAGATACAATTTTGTGTTGTATTTTCAAACAGAATTTTTCCTAATCGATTCCAAAACATTCCGCATCATTCCGAGCCCTAGAAGCCCAAATCGCTATTCGAGGTACGGTAACTCAATATTTTACGAGATTCCTTAAACATCGAAAATTCCTATGGAAACCTGATACAATTTTGTGTTGTATTTTCAAACAGAATTTTTCCTAATCGATTCCAAAACATTCCGCATCATTCCGAGCCCTAGAAGCCCAAATCGCTATTCGAGGTACGGTAACTCAATATTTTACGAGATTCCTTAAACATCGAAAATTCCTAAGGAAACCAGATACAATTTTGTGTTGTATTTTCAAACAGAATTTTTCCTAATCGATTCCAAAACATTCCGCATCAATCCGAGCCCTAGAAGCCCAAATCGCTATTCGAGGTACGGTAACTCAATATTTTACGAGATTCCTTAAACATCGAAAATTCCTAAGGAAACCAGATACAATTTTGTGTTGTATTTTCAAACAGAATTTTTCCTAATCGATTCCAAAACATTCCGCATCATTCCGAGCCCTAGAAGCCCAAATCGCTATTCGAGGTACGGTAACTCAATATTTTACGAGATTCCTTAAACATCGAAAATTCCTAAGGAAACCAGATACAATTTTGTGTTGTATTTTCAAACAGAATTTTTCCTAATCGATTCCAAAACATTCCGCATCAATCCGAGCCCTAGAAGCCCAAATCGCTATTCGAGGTACGGTAACTCAATATTTTACGAGATTCCTTAAACATCGAAAATTCCTAAGGAAACCAGATACAATTTTGTGTTGTATTTTCAAACAGAATTTTTCCTAATCGATTCCAAAACATCCCGCATCATTCCGAGCCCTAGAAGCCCAAATCGCTATTCGAGGTACGGTAACTCAATATTTTACGAGATTCCTTAAACATCGAAAATTCCTATGGAAACCTGATACAATTTTGTGTTGTATTTTCAAACAGAATTTTTCCTAATCGATTCCAAAACATTCCGCATCATTCCGAGCCCTAGAAGCCCAAATCGCTATTCGAGGTACGGTAACTCAATATTTTACGAGATTCCTTAAACATCGAAAATTCCTAAGGAAACCAGATACAATTTTGTGTTGTATTTTCAAACAGAATTTTTCCTAATCGATTCCAAAACATTCCGCATCATTCCGAGCCCTAGAAGCCCAAATCGCTATTCGAGGTACGGTAACTCAATATTTTACGAGATTCCTTAAACATCGAAAATTCCTATGGAAACCTGATACAATTTTGTGTTGTATTTTCAAACAGAATTTTTCCTAATCGATTCCAAAACATTCCGCATCATTCCGAGCCCTAGAAGCCCAAATCGCTATTCGAGGTACGGTAACTCAATATTTTACGAGATTCCTTAAACATCGAAAATTCCTAAGGAAACCAGATACAATTTTGTGTTGTATTTTCAAACAGAATTTTTCCTAATCGATTCCAAAACATTCCGCATCAATCCGAGCCCTAGAAGCCCAAATCGCTATTCGAGGTACGGTAACTCAATATTTTACGAGATTCCTTAAACATCGAAAATTCCTAAGGAAACCAGATACAATTTTGTGTTGTATTTTCAAACAGAATTTTTCCTAATCGATTCCAAAACATTCCGCATCATTCCGAGCCCTAGAAGCCCAAATCGCTATTCGAGGTACGGTAACTCAATATTTTACGAGATTCCTTAAACATCGAAAATTCCTAAGGAAACCAGATACAATTTTGTGTTGTATTTTCAAACAGAATTTTTCCTAATCGATTCCAAAACATTCCGCATCAATCCGAGCCCTAGAAGCCCAAATCGCTATTCGAGGTACGGTAACTCAATATTTTACGAGATTCCTTAAACATCGAAAATTCCTATGGAAACCTGATACAATTTTGTGTTGTATTTTCAAACAGAATTTTTCCTAATCGATTCCAAAACATTCCGCATCATTCCGAGCCCTAGAAGCCCAAATCGCTATTCGAGGTACGGTAACTCAATATTTTACGAGATTCCTTAAACATCGAAAATTCCTAAGGAAACCAGATACAATTTTGTGTTGTATTTTCAAACAGAATTTTTCCTAATCGATTCCAAAACATTCCGCATCAATCCGAGCCCTAGAAGCCCAAATCGCTATTCGAGGTACGGTAACTCAATATTTTACGAGATTCCTTAAACATCGAAAATTCCTAAGGAAACCAGATACAATTTTGTGTTGTATTTTCAAACAGAATTTTTCCTAATCGATTCCAAAACATTCCGCATCATTCCGAGCCCTAGAAGCCCAAATCGCTATTCGAGATACGGTAACTCAATATTTTACGAGATTCCTTAAACATCGAAAATTCCTAAGGAAACCAGATACAATTTTGTGTTGTATTTTCAAACAGAATTTTTCCTAATCGATTCCAAAACATTCCGCATCAATCCGAGCCCTAGAAGCCCAAATCGCTATTCGAGGTACGGTAACTCAATATTTTACGAGATTCCTTAAACATCGAAAATTCCTAAGGAAACCAGATACAATTTTGTGTTGTATTTTCAAACAGAATTTTTCCTAATCGATTCCAAAACATTCCGCATCATTCCGAGCCCTAGAAGCCCAAATCGCTATTCGAGGTACGGTAACTCAATATTTTACGAGATTCCTTAAACATCGAAAATTCCTAAGGAAACCAGATACAATTTTGTGTTGTATTTTCAAACAGAATTTTTCCTAATCGATTCCAAAACATTCCGCATCAATCCGAGCCCTAGAAGCCCAAATCGCTATTCGAGGTACGGTAACTCAATATTTTACGAGATTCCTTAAACATCGAAAATTCCTAAGGAAACCAGATACAATTTTGTGTTGTATTTTCAAACAGAATTTTTCCTAATCGATTCCAAAACATCCCGCATCATTCCGAGCCCTAGAAGCCCAAATCGCTATTCGAGGTACGGTAACTCAATATTTTACGAGATTCCTTAAACATCGAAAATTCCTATGGAAACCTGATACAATTTTGTGTTGTATTTTCAAACAGAATTTTTCCTAATCGATTCCAAAACATTCCGCATCATTCCGAGCCCTAGAAGCCCAAATCGCTATTCGAGGTACGGTAACTCAATATTTTACGAGATTCCTTAAACATCGAAAATTCCTAAGGAAACCAGATACAATTTTGTGTTGTATTTTCAAACAGAATTTTTCCTAATCGATTCCAAAACATTCCGCATCATTCCGAGCCCTAGAAGCCCAAATCGCTATTCGAGGTACGGTAACTCAATATTTTACGAGATTCCTTAAACATCGAAAATTCCTATGGAAACCTGATACAATTTTGTGTTGTATTTTCAAACAGAATTTTTCCTAATCGATTCCAAAACATTCCGCATCATTCCGAGCCCTAGAAGCCCAAATCGCTATTCGAGGTACGGTAACTCAATATTTTACGAGATTCCTTAAACATCGAAAATTCCTAAGGAAACCAGATACAATTTTGTGTTGTATTTTCAAACAGAATTTTTCCTAATCGATTCCAAAACATTCCGCATCAATCCGAGCCCTAGAAGCCCAAATCGCTATTCGAGGTACGGTAACTCAATATTTTACGAGATTCCTTAAACATCGAAAATTCCTAAGGAAACCAGATACAATTTTGTGTTGTATTTTCAAACAGAATTTTTCCTAATCGATTCCAAAACATTCCGCATCATTCCGAGCCCTAGAAGCCCAAATCGCTATTCGAGGTACGGTAACTCAATATTTTACGAGATTCCTTAAACATCGAAAATTCCTAAGGAAACCAGATACAATTTTGTGTTGCATTTTCAAACAGAATTTTTCCTAATCAATTCCAAAACATTCCGCATCATTCCGAGCCCTAGAAGCCCAAATCGCTTTTTGAGATTACGGTACGTCTGCGAATCACTAACTGATTTAAATTTTAATTTATTATTCTTTAATTATATTTTGCTACCATTTTGCACCGTTTGGTGTTGTATTTTCATACAGAATTTTCCTAATCGATTCCAAAACATCCCGCATCATTCCGAGCCCTAGAAGCCCAAATCGCTATTCGAGGTACGGTAACTCAATATTTTACGAGATTCCTTAAACATCGAAAATTCCTAAGGAAACCAGATACAATTTTGTGTTGTATTTTCAAACAGAATTTTTCCTAATCGATTCCAAAACATTCCGCATCATTCCGAGCCCTAGAAGCCCAAATCGCTATTCGAGGTACGGTAACTCAATATTTTACGAGATTCCTTAAACATCGAAAATTCCTAAGGAAACCAGATACAATTTTGTGTTGTATTTTCAAACAGAATTTTTCCTAATCGATTCCAAAACATTCCGCATCATTCCGAGCCCTAGAAGCCCAAATCGCTATTCGAGGTACGGTAACTCAATATTTTACGAGATTCCTTAAACATCGAAAATTCCTAAGGAAACCAGATACAATTTTGTGTTGTATTTTCAAACAGAATTTTTCCTAATCGATTCCAAAACATTCCGCATCATTCCGAGCCCTAGAAGCCCAAATCGCTATTTGAGATTACGGTACCTCTGCGAATCACTAACTAATTTAAATTTTAATTAATTATTTTTTAATTATATTTTGCTACCATTTTGCACCGTTTGGTGTTGTATTTTCATACAGAAATTTTCCTAATCGATTCCAAAACATTCCGCATCATTCCGAGCCCTAGAAGCCCAAATCGCTATTCGAGATTACGATTTTTGTTTGTCTATTGGGTGTTTAGCATCAACACTGAGTGATTAGAGCATGGGAAACGTTCCTACCTCGATTTTTCTCGACCCACTTTTATCCACATAAGGGGGGACCCAGGAATCTCATGTAAGGTGCAGTTTGAATCGTAGAAAATGATAGAATATTTTATTTTGATGAGCGAGTACCGTAATCAGCGCCCAACTGGGGCATATGATGGTGGTTGGTTCGATCCCGGCCCGTGAACTAATCTTTTGCCGGATTTTTATTTTGCAGGAAAAGCAAAAGTATTCAATTTTTCTTTGTCTATTGGGCGTTTAGCATCAAAACAGAGTGGTTAGAGCATGGGAAACGTTCCTACCTCGAATTTTCTCAACCCACTTTTATCCACATAAGGGGGGACCCAGGAATTTCATGAAAGGTGCAGTTTGAATCGTAAAAATTTAAAGAATATTTTATTTTGAATTATTTTGATGAGCGAGTACCGTAATCAGCGCCCAACTGAGGCATATTATGGTGGCTGGTTCGATCCCGGCCCGTGCACTAATCTTTTGCTGGATTTTTATTTTGCAGGAAAAGCAAAAGTAACGAATTTTTCTTTGTCTTTTGGGTATTTAGCATCAAAACAGAGTGGTTAGAGCATGGGGGAAACGTTCCTACCTCCATTTTTCTCGACCCACTTTTATCCACATAAGGGGGGACCCAGGAATCTCATGAAAGGTGCAGTTTGAATCGTAGAAATTTAAAGAATATTTTATTTTGAATTATTTTGATGAGCGAGTACCGTAATCAGCGCCCAACTGAGGCATATTATGGTGGTTGGTTCGATGAGACGGATTCTTCACCCTGATAGTCCTAGAGAAGTGCTGCGCCCGCTTGCCCGATTGGAGACGCATTTGATAGACAAACGATTTGTTGCAACTTGCACCCTATCTGATTGTTTCCTCGTCCAGCTCCAAACCGATTCTTCATCTCACTTCTTCCTAATCATTTATTGCAACGTCAGAAAAAAGGCACTGCTATGAACTATAAGTGTGGGAGTTCCGTCCAAAAATGTGAGACAATAATGTTCACTGAATTCAAGCCCTTATTTATCAGCACAATAAATCACAGTGACAATCATTCACACTCGATCGGTTTGTCCATCTCATCAAAGACACTCATAATATGATCCTTCTCCTTCTCCTTCGCAGCAATCGCCTTCCATCTTCTCTGGATCACAGCCGGATCTCTCTCGAAGGGATCGTAAGCCTCTGCTTCAAGCTTAAGACGGGCACACTCTTGGGCGCGCAACGCGACAAGCGCTCCGATATATCCATAGTCGTTGTTCGCATCGAGAAATACGCCCGCCTGCCATTTCAAGGCCTGCTCAGTGCGCTTGAACTTGTGGATCTGAGCGAAATCGGGGTTGTCGGAGAGCGATGAACGGGAGTGGAAGGGAGCAGTAGGGAGTGCGTCATTGTGTGTGGCATCGGGCATCTCGTTGACGTCATAACGAGGACTGAAATGACCTGAAAATCACTTTTATTAGATGAGAAATATGAGAAAATACCAAGCGGTAGTGCTCAAGCAAGCCCGCCGCCGCACCCACGTCTGTTCTAGTTTTTTTAATCGGCAGGAATTTGAATTTAAGAAACCGAGCAACCGGGTATTTTTTGACGCACTGCATATTTTTGATGACTCAATAATAGGGGAAGAAATATGGTAGCATATCCAGTGGCAGCTCCCAAGCGAGCCCGCGAGCACAGCCGGGGTAGTGCAGCCTTAACTCTATTGTCTAACAAGGCCCCATATATCAGATTGGCCACTGATCTCGTGAATAAGTAAAACATGAAAACTG
Organism: Pristionchus pacificus; assembly: GCA_000180635.4. NCBI lineage: Eukaryota > Metazoa > Nematoda > Chromadorea > Rhabditida > Neodiplogasteridae > Pristionchus > Pristionchus pacificus. The sequence continues at coordinate 13,494,350 of CM026580.1, forward strand.
AGTAAAATTTAAGATATCCTACTTTATTCTGAAGACGACTTCTTCCCGATTGTCTCTTCTCTGTTTTTTCCTCCACGATTCCTTCTCTTGTAATGCTTGACGTAGGGAGGTGACATTGTCGGATCTGTAGTTGTCAGCATTCATTATCATAGTTTGCAATGGAGGAGCAACGTGGCAAACAGTCCGAATAAACTCACAGAAGAGTTCTGACGATAGACGCTCAATATATATAGGGAGAATCATTCGCAGCTTCCAAAGGATGATGAGTCACGTGAGTAACGACACTTGGATCTAAACGCTTGGTGTTAAGGCTGCACTACCCAGGCTGTGCTCGCGGGCTCGCTTGGGAACTGCCTCTGGATATGCTACCATATTTCGTCCCCTAATAACATATTTCGTTTTATTATATGTTATTTTCATCAATTATTTCACAATATAATAATGACAACGCTAAACTTCATCTAATCTCTTCCCTTCCATCAGACTCCATCTGACCGTTGCACCCTTCTTCTTCCACCACTCGCCTTGCTCTCCCTTCCAAACATATATTGCTTTATGATTAAATTGTGCACTTTTGGAGCAGGAATAATGTGGGAAAATGTGTAAAAATGTTCGTAATGTAATCGGCAATAGAATTTCAATTTAAAATAGCGAGTGGATGTTATTTTTGATCAATTATTTCACAATATAATAATGACAACGCTAAACTTCATCCAATACTCCAGACAATCTAATAATCTCGCACAACTTCACGTCAAGTTCAGCAGCAGATCTCTCTTTCGCCTCAATTTCCTCCCATCGTCTCCTTATCACATTGTGATCCGTCTCGAATGGATCGTACACTTCTGCCTCAAGCTTCAAACGAACGATCTCTTGAACCTTGAGGTCCATCATAGTCATGAGATAGCACTTTTCCTTGCCCTCGTCAAGATATTGTCCAGCTTTCCACTTGAGTGCCATCTCAGTTCGCTTGAAAATGTCGATTTGGGCAAAGTCGGGGCGGTCCGAGGGCGAAGAACGGGGGTTGAAGGGAGCTGGAGGGGGCACTCTGTTGGGAGACACAGCGGGTATCTCGTTGTTCACGTTGACATCAGGAGGAGGGAGCGTGAGCACAGAGAGAATCTGAAAGGCACCATTCTGTCGCTATCGTTTCTCGCTCGCGGATAGCTATGGACTCTAATCCGGCTGTTTATAGGGCAGTCTTCCAATAGCACAGTTTCCTTTCCAAACTTCCTCAATCTATCGACTACGATGTGTATCCCACTGCAAAATGTTGATGACTCAATAATAGGGGACGAAATATGGTAGCATATCCAGTGGCAGTTCTCAATCGAGCCCGCGAGCACAGCTTGGGTAGTGCAGCCTTAACCCTATTGTCTAACAAAGCCCAGTATCAGATTGGCCACTGATCAGATGAATAAGCAATGCAAGCAATCATGAGCTAAATTGAGCTAAATTAAAGCTAAATTTAAGATTCCCAACCTTATTCTGCGGGCGGCTTCTTCCAGATTGTCCCTTCACTGCTTTACTTCCACGATTCTTTCTCTTGTAGTGCTTGACGTAGGGAGGAGACATTGTCTGATCTGTAGTTGTCAGCATTCATTATCATAGTTTGCAACGGAGGAACAACGTGGCAAACAGAGACGGGAAATAAAAGTGCTTAAATCGCGCGTTAATTATAATGCAAGGGTAAATAAAATTTAAAATGTTCAAAGAACAGCAAAGTTAGCAAATGTTGAAACCCACAGCAAAACAGAATTTGAAGTTGCGTGCGGCGAGTGTGGTTTAGAACGGCGAGGAACGCGTCATTTCCCGGCCTGGAACACGGCTCTCGAGCCCTCCAAGCGGCACTGGTGAGAATTGTCTTGTGACAACTGGCTGTGCGAAGAGTGACTGATCGACCCTACCGCCTTAGTTAATTCGCTTGTAAGGGAATGCATGGCCGCGGCCCTAAGGCCATAGTGCGAGTACGAGGGCATGCCAGTATCAGGGGGTATAGCTCAGTGGTAGAGCACCCGCATACGCATACGTAAGGTCGGGGGTTCGACTCCCTCTGCCTCCAACTGACTTTTGCGCACTCCTCTGATCTAACATGGTGGAGGCAGAGGGTGGATGGCGGCGGCTCCGGCCGTGGGGTAAAACTACCTCCTAGCACGCCCCCTTGTTTTCATTGAATCATGAGTGGCAAAAGCAGTGTGGAGAGCGTAAGACTCATGGCGAGCAGCAGTGAAGGGCAACGATGTAAACCCGGATGGATGTGTGGATACCTCGGTGGGACTCGGCTGATGAGAGGGGCGGCATGTAAGGGAATGCATGGCCGCGGCCCTAAGACCATAATGCGAGCACGAGGGCATGCCAGTATCAGGGGGTATAGCTCAGTGGTAGAGCACCCGCATACGTATCGGAAGGTCGGGGGTTCGACTCCCTCTGCCTCCAACTGACTTTTGCGCACTCCTCTGATCTAACATGCTAGTGTCAATGGTAAGCAATGGCGAAGTGATTCAGGGCTACCTACTTGCAGCATGTCAATCTTGGTCGGATACCATGCGCGGAAATTGCCTTGCTCCAATGAGACGCCGAAAAGAGCTTTCGAAGTGACAAGCGCTTCCTACTGGAAATATCCGAATTGTGGAGTGAAAGAACAGAGAATGAAGGCTAATATCGGAAACGAAATAGCGCGCAATTTTGTCGGCGATCATAGCAGGGATGGAGAAGAATGGAGATGGCAAAGGAACACTAAAATAGTATCTCTCTCTCTCTGGAGATTTAGGAGAATAGTGTCGAGAGCAGTGCAATATGTATGAGAAAGAAGTGGGAAATGTAATCTAACTAAAATGATGGAAATAATTTCAAAAATATATCGTTGATGCCGGAGGTCTTGCCAGAAATTTTTCTCAAAAAGGATTGCCTTCATTAGAGGGCGCCGAGCGTTTCGAGAAGTAGAAAAGGCTGAGACACAAGAGAAAGGACAGAGAAAAGGGACTGAGAGAAGTAATATCGATATATTGGCTCGCCTGGAGAGAGAGAGGAACACAAAAAGTGCCTCTACCCATTCGCCAGAGGACTCGGCTCTGTCCGGGCAGTTTAAAATCGAGAAGCGTTCTCTTTCCTCGCTATTTCGCGCTATCGCGCGCATGCCAGAGAGGCGAGAGAGTATTGCGAAACGAGAGGTATAGGCAAACGAGAAAATTGAGGAAAGGATTATATGGAATCTGGACAATGCAATATATTCACGATAAGATAAGGTTAGGCATGGGTGAGTGGGTCATACGATAATATAATTGCTGTATATCTGATTGTAATCAGAGGAATGGACCATGATTGTAGAGTGGTAATGCAATATCCGATACAATAACAAGATGAAGCGAAGGAAGTTCATTTCACGTCGTTATCACACGTCCCTTACGTGCCTCAATATCGCTAGTCAGACAGAACGAGAGAATGGGCGAAAGGAGGAGTTATCTACTTTCACAGGCTGTTCATTGTTCGAACCGAGTTTCCATCACCTTTTCATTTCTCGGTTTCGTGACAGCGTTGCTTATTAAAGGAATTGTCGTCATACAAGATAGGTTGTGAGCCCGACACGAAATTATCCCATATCTAACCGTTCTTGGATTATCCAGCAAATTCACAGAACTCCTAAATATTCGCTTCTTACAATTTGTGAAATCTTATGGACAATTCGCCTTGAGTTTGCAAAAAAAAACGGCCGCATGACTGGTATATTCCTCCCGTCCTGTTCCTCCCGGAATCAACATCGAAGAAGTAGTAAACCCTAACGCGTCATACATTCTATCCAATAGCAAGGAAGTTGTGAGATGCGTTCGAGAGGCAAGGAACATAACTCGAGTCGAGAGAATTGTAGAACAAGGGGATTCGGCCCAGTGGATCAATTGATCAGGCGATCGGCATCCATCATCCTCCATTGTTCTTTTACCTACGTTTCTGACGTCTTACACTACTTACTAAGCTTATCAAAGCACGTAAGCTTATCAAGTTTCTCACTCTTCTCCATTATCATCTTCATCTTTCATCAATATTCGTGAAGAGATCAACGGCAGCATCACTGATCACTCTCCTCATCTCTCCCTCATATTCTCAAGGAACGCGAAAAGTATCAATGGTAAGAAGTCTCTCCCTATATCATGCGCTCTGTGTGCTGAAACAACTACCGATCGGAGCTGTTCAAACCCTCCTTACTCGCTGTGAAAACCGAGCGCAGACACATTGGGCACATCCCTACGCTGCCAATAGATGTCACCATCACTATCACATTTTGACGCAAAGTTGTTTCTTGTTCCGCGCGTAACGAAATTGCTATTAAACTGCCGTCGCGTTTAAAATTAAGCTTTAATTATATAATTGGTGCTTAATGAACGCGAAACCATAAAAGAAATCGAGTTTTATCATTAAAAACTATGAAAAAGTAGTGAAAACGGGCGAAAAACGCGTGAAACGAAGTGAAAGTGGGCGGAGCTAACGCGTTTGCCGCGCGGAATAGTTTAGTAGGTGTGCAATTACAATCGTAACATTTTAAAAATGTGATATACCTCCGTTCTGCGCAATTTCTCGACACTCGAGTGGATTAGAAAGCTTGTCAAATGCAGAGACTGTTGTCCGAATCTCTAACTACTGTCGCTAATAGAACTTTTCGTCTCTCCATTCCTCGCGCTCTCTCGTGCTGTGAGAATTTCGAACATGCGCTTCTCTGATCAACGACAGTGCAGAGCAAAACAAAAGAGTCCCTCGATAGTTTCGCTACATCTATGTGCAACTAGATCACGAACGGAAAAGATCTACTAATTTTCTTAAGATTTACTAATCGACTATGATAGGAATTACAAATCAAAAGATATAAATCAGTACTCTCAGCTAGTGTCCCTCGTGCAATGGATGGCCCGTTGCTCATTTTTGCTTCGCCTCTCCACTCACGCTCTCTCGTGCCTTGAGTATTTTGAGCATGCGCTCCTCTGATCGCCGAGAGCGTTCGACAATTTGAGAGAGTGACAGTTCTAGATTTTACAAAGCGTTTTTTCCCAAGTGATCATGAACGGGTTAGATGTTGAGTGGTTTATTGAAAGATCTACTAATCAACCATGTCGGGTATAACTCAGCCACCACCCATTAAGATGATAGTTCAGCACTAACCTAGCGTCCCTCGTGTACCGGACGGTCCATTGCTCACTTTCTATCTTCATAAACGTCAAATATCCCTTCATATTATCACTGCCTTGAGTGAGAAAACATGAGAGATGAAGAGACTGTTGAGACTCTACGTCTCCCCTTTCCTTATGTTCTCTCTTGCTTTGATAACTATAAGCATGAACTTCTCTGATCAGCGAGAGAGCAGGGCAAACCGAGAGAGTCAGAGAAATTGAGAGTGATCAGAACTGTCAGGTAGTTTCCCTCGTGCAACGGACGGTCCGTTGCTCACATCTCTCATCTTACACGTCCATTCTCCTCGATATCACTACTACCTTCTTGTGCGAAAGAGTGTGCGAATTGCGGAGAGTGAGATCAACTTTCACTTTCTGCTTCTTCTTCATCGTCCATTCTCCTCGATATTGCCGTTACCTTCTCACCTCCTCCTCGGTCAGAGGGCGAGAGAGTGTGTCAATGGAGGAGAGCGAGATCAACATTCGCTGAGAGTTCACGATTCGGCTACGCAGTTCCCGCTCTCCGTTCTCATTTCGTCGACATTATTGAGATGGGTGTAGTTTTTGATAAGTTGTGCGCACAGTATCTGGAGTATCGCACAGTATCACAGTATCAGTATCTATAGCAAATCTGGAACGGTGCTCTCCTTGTTATTTGCGGACACATCACGATATCGCGATCGTGTATTTGTTTCTTGTAAAAGTTGATTGTACAGAATTTGAGTGTGCGCACAATCTGGAATCACAGCCGCCTAATCTGCAACCGTTTTTACTCCTTTTGCGCGTGTGATTCAGCCGAGTAAAAACGACACCGGTTGTAAGTTTCAAAGACATTGCGCTAAATCAAATCACGATTTGTAATGGCGTGTCGCTGTAGAAAATTTTGATATTTGATCTCAGCTTAGCTTCAGTAACTCCTTTCACATAATGATCTTTTTCATAATGTTCCTCATCTGCACGTTCCGACAGTCCCGCCACCTATAATGAACAACATGTCGTATCAATGCATTCGTGAATTTCGTGCAAAATTGTGCACGCAACCAATCGCGGAAGGGGTCGTGTTGCCATTCCTTTTCGCTATCTGTTTCATTGCCATTGTTACTATGACATAAATATATATATATAATTTACGCGGTTTTTAACGATTTCTCAAAATAATACATATAATTCCTCATCAGATGCCATCGGAAGACGTTATAGACGAGGAGGAACTCGACGCAGAGATCGACAACGGAATCGAGGAGATGAAAATGGTCGTCGAGAAGCTTCTCCTGCCGAAAGTTATGAGGAAAACGAAGAATCTCGATGACTTCATCAAGTTTGGCAGGTGAAAAGATGATTTTAAAGATTTGTGTAAAAAATGGAAGAAAATCCTTAGTTTTGAATGTGCTTTTGTAGGTGCATTCAAGAGAACAATCAATAAGTGTACGTCTATGAATCAGGATGATTACATCGATAGATAATGAGTTTTGGTGATGCGTTTTGGTGAGCAATATGCGGAGTAAGCAATTGGTGTTTCCATAAACGCGGAAACGTGTATGAATGGCGACCATTTCTGGAACAAAAATTATTTTCAAGAACATATAATCACTGGGTATCTAAGTTTTTTAGGCACGGGGAATAAATTATTCAATGTTCATTCAGGTACACCGTCCTAGTGCTGTTCCTGGCTGAATTCGTGTGCCTTTCAACGTTGAGCACGATGATTTTCATGATTTACGCAGGTATATTTCTTTTTTTTGTGATTTTTCTTTCCATTTCGTGAAAATTTTGTGGAGATCTTTCATACATCTCCATCAAGAGCGTGTTCCTATATCGGTTAGAGAATAGCGAGAGAGTGTGGGGAATGGAGAGAGTTAGACAATCCGTCATTCTTACGGTTCGGGCGCGCGATGCGCGAAAAAAGCGCAGTGAATGTGACAAGCGCGCTCATAGACTAGAAAGTCCATCGGCGCGCCCAGGGAAAAGAATAATCTTACTCTCTTCATTGCTCACGGTCTCTCACCCTGTCTTGCCGGGAGAGGATGACACTTTGCTTGGTCACTTTTATCTAGCTCTCTTCTTCTCGACGTTCTCGAGTTCTCTGATCTTAGAGAGTTCACGTTACTCTCCTCTTTCTGTACATTCCTTTGATTTCATTGACCGGCGATAGAGTTGCAGTTCTCTCACTGTTTTCTTTCTCCTAATTGATGGTATCGCTATAGCTGACCTTGGGTGGAAAGAGTGAGAAGAGCAGTGTGATAAGGAACAAGGGAGATAAAGTACCGACAGGGAGAGTAACGAGAGAGGGAGAAGAGAGATTGCGCAATCATGATGCTGAACATTATAATTGACAACGATTAATGTTCGATAGACGAGCAGTTAGAAGAGTAATCCGAAGTCATGGGCAATATATTGCCAGTCTGTCTGAAATCCATCCCTGAACGCATCTATATAATTACGAATAAGTGAAACTGACCGTTTTATCTGGGTTTTCCAGGAGGGAGAAGGAGGGTAGCAGGTTCGGGGACAGTAAGAGAAACGAAACAATGCGCGAAGTTAACAGATGCGGCGGAAAACTTGACTGTTTGGTAGTGCCAAAATTGAACCTGCCGACTAAGAGAGAAGCACACTTTAATTTCAACATATTTGAGGCCACAACCCTTCCGTAGTCGGCTGCGGCGATGTTCCATTCGATCGATCACTGAACGGAACGGAGCGATGTAGAGTATTCCGGTCCCTCCAGAGCGCCACCAATTGCACGCCGCAGTTGGAATACCAGTTCAAGTCGATCAATATTGAGGTGAGAACTCTTTTTCAATCACTTTTTTTCAATCAATCGCCGATCCATGCATATTTGAAAGAATTCATATTGAGGTTGTACACAACCGATTATTAAAATTATAAAAGAGATCTTTGAATTTATGATGCATTTTGTCATTGAAACACATTAACGTGCGATATTTTTTTAATAGTATAAACTCCAGTTCAATCTCCTCTGCGATGACGCCATTCACGTGAAGACGAGTACGATGATGCAGATGACGGGAGTCTTTTTGGGAGCGTTGGCGTTTGGACAGTTCTCGGACATTTGTGGACGGAGATTTGTAAGTATTATAGTTGAGGATGTGGTTCGGTGTGTGGTGCTCGGAAGTCGTTTAGAAAGAAGTGTTTATTACTTTCTTAGCAGCTGAGTCACAATTCAGTTTCAGTTTTAACACATTTATCAAGAGTATGCTCTAATGTGCATGGCAGGCCATTCATGACTTCTTGCTTGTCTCAGAAAAGTGGGTCCGACTGTTCGCATGAAGAGATCTTTCCATCTTGCGTTAGGCCGTCCACGTCTGCGCTTGGGACCTCGTGGAGTCCATTCGATCATAGCTCTGCTCCACTTCAAGTCATAATCATTAGCAACTTTGTGCACCCAGAGCCATTTTCTTTTCAATGAGGCACGAACAACATCCTCTACCTTTGTGAGTCCGCGCAGCCTTTCGTTCGATAAATGATCTAAGACAGTGCAACCGACCATCCATCGCTCCATGCGTCTTTGTGCCACCGATAATCTTTCCTTTTGTGCTTCAGTTAGTGCCCATGTTTCACACCCATATAGAAATGCAGGAAGTATACACCCATTGAATAGCCGCCGCTTATGGACCATTGGAATCGATCGATTAATTAGGAATGATCGATGCTTGTGGAATGCCCCATACGCAGCTTGAATACGCCGACCAATTTCCATCCCATCCTTTCCGTCAATAGAAATTCCGCAACCAAGATAGATAACCTCATTTTTTAACCCCACCACTTTCCCTGCGACCCGTACCTCCCTTGCGTTACCCTCAGAGTCACAATTACGCGACAAAATAGACAGAAAAACAGCAACTAACTATCTCGAAAATCAACACATCACTCGACTCGAACTAAAAACAAAAATGTTAGCTCCGGCACCATGTGCCGGGGCAATTTGGGTATGGAGTCGGAAAAATTCAACGTTATTTGAGGCCTACAACACACAGAAAATACCGAAACATTTAGAAGTCCGGCTAAGCTCGGCTAACCGTGCGGGATCTTTGGCCCATGGTCTCAGGATGCTGTAAAAAAAATTTCAGGTCAAAATCTCAACTGGCTCGAAAGTTATAGGGGGGTCAAGGGGGGCCGTTTTTTACTGTCGACGTATTTTGAATAGTTTTTCGCAATCGAGCTAAGGTGACCAATTCTGGAGGTTAAGCTTTTGGGGTGATTCTAAGGTTCACTTTTTCGATTTGAGAGCTTAGCTGCATTCTGCGCCTCGCTAACAACTTTTAAAGTTTGCACTATTGCTCCTTGAGAGGGCACGAGCTAAAGAGTGAGGAGGGGAGAGGGGAGAGGAGATAGTGTGTCCGTTCAACTCGCCCCACAAGAGGCCTCGTAGTGTAGTGGCGAAGAGGATCGCCTGTCAAGCGCGCCCTCCCCGGCTCGACTCCAACCTCGGGCAAACCTTTTTGCTTCATTTTTAGCATGTTGATCTTTGATCGGGAATTGATCAGGAAGAATTTCAAAGGTTTTTAGAGGCTTTTTGAGTATTTTTGGAGATTTTAGTTTAATTGATCATGTCTTCGGCGATACGCCACGTCTTCGGCGATACGCCACGTCTTCGGCGATACGCCACGTCTTCGGCGATACACCACGTCTTCGGCGATACACCACGTCTTCGGCTATACGCCACGTCTTCGGCGATACACCACGTCTTCGGCGATACACCACGTCTTCGGCGATACGCCACGTCTTCGGCGATACACCACGTCTTCGGCGATACGCCACGTCTTCGGCGATACACCACGTCTTCGGCGATACGCCACGTCTTCGGCGATACACCACGTCTTCGGCGATACGCCACGTCTTCGGCTATACGCCACGTCTTCGGCGATACACCACGTCTTCGGCGATACACCACGTCTTCGGCGATACGCCACGTCTTCGGCGATACGCCACGTCTTCGGCGATACGCCACGTCTTCGGCGATACGCCACGTCTTCGGCGATACACCACGTCTTCGGCGATACACCACGTCTTCGGCTATACGCCACGTCTTCGGCGATACACCACGTCTTCGGCGATACACCACGTCTTCGGCGATACGCCACGTCTTCGGCGATACACCACGTCTTCGGCGATACGCCACGTCTTCGGCGATACACCACGTCTTCGGCGATACGCCACGTCTTCGGCGATACACCACGTCTTCGGCGATACGCCACGTCTTCGGCTATACGCCACGTCTTCGGCGATACACCACGTCTTCGGCGATACACCACGTCTTCGGCGATACGCCACGTCTTCGGCGATACGCCACGTCTTCGGCGATACGCCACGTCTTCGGCGATACACCACGTCTTCGGCGATACACCACGTCTTCGGCGATACGCCACGTCTTCGGCGATACGCCACGTCTTCGGCGATACGCCACGTCTTCGGCGATACGCCACGTCTTCGGCGATACGCCACGTCTTCGGCGATACGCCACGCCTTCGGCGATACGCCACGTCTTCGGCGATACACCACGTCTTCGGCGATACGCCACGTCTTCGGCGATACGCCACGTCTTCGGCGATACGCCACGTCTTCGGCGATACGCCACGTCTTCGGCTATATGAATCTATGAGTTTCTATGAATTTAGCTATGAAGAGGTGTCTTTTTACTCCAAAAGTCAATAAAAGTCACGAAAACCAAATCTCTACGAGATTTGCGTTCCTCAGTTTGGGAAAAACGGAAACCAGCGCTGTGCGCGAATTTGGGTACGATTTGTAGCTTAACATGTCTTTGCCACAATCGAAATATTCAACTCAATAAAAGCGTTGTAATCTCTGCAACTTCACTGATGCAATACAAAGTGATGTAATCTCTGATACGTTCCGTGATGCAATAAAAGTCGTGAAATCACTTCAAATTATTGGGGTGTCCCACATATTTGTGACATTTTTATTTATTTTTATTTTTTTGTTTATTCCTTCAACAACAACAAATGATCAGTAATCAATGTATGCTCCCTTAGTAGTCACGACCTGCCTCCATCGATCGGGCAGGGTCTCGATCCCTCTCTTCCAAAAGGCCTGGGGCTTAGAGTTGATCCATGCCTCGAACTCCTTCACAAGTGCGTCTCGGTTCTTGAACTTCTTTCCTCGACAGAAGTTAGAGAGGGAGCGGAAACAGTGGTAGTCGCAAGGGGACAGATCAGGGGAGTAAGGTGGGTGAGGGAGCCATTCCATCTCCAGCTCGTCCATTTTCTTCTGGGTGATTTTCGCATGATGAGGGCGCGCGTTGTCCATGAGCATGAGGATTTTGCCCTCGCTCAGGAGTTTGGGAGGGACCCTGACCGCCACCTCTTCCAGTTGGGTAGTGAAGAGGTCAGCCTTGATGGTGATGCCGGGAGGGAGGATCTCCCAGTAGATGGGACCGAGGACGGAGAAGAAGAAACAGAGGAGTTCCTTCTTTCCGTGAAGTTCCGCCTTTGGAGCCTGCTGGGGTTTCTCATCGACGTCCACCCACTGAAGTTTCCTCTCAGGATTATCGTAGGTGATCCACTTCTCATCCATGGCGACGATGTGGCTGACCCAATTGAAATTGGATCTACGGTGGAGTAATCCCTGACAAACGTCAACCCGCTTTTTCAGCTGAGCTGTCGTGAGGTCATGCGGAATCACTTGGGGGAGCTTAGGTGTCTTCCCAGCATCATGCAGGATTCGAGCAACTGTGGTCTTAGGAATATGGATGGTCTTCTCAATATCGCGCACACTAGATTTGGGATTGGCCTTCAGTTCCCTGAGAACACGACCCCGAACACGAGAAGAAGGGCGTCCAGGATGGGGTTGGTGTTCCAGATTGTAATCCCCTCGCTTGAATCGGGTGAACCAATTGAAGCAGGTGTGAAGGGAGGGGGCATTTTCGCCATGAGTCTGGACCAGCTTACGGTGGGATTCCGTCGCCGTTCGACCCAGGAGAAAATAATGAAGCAAAACGGAGCGGTAGTCTCGAGCAGTGTTCATGACTATAACTGATGAAACTAGTCAAAGACTGATGCAATCGAGAAGCGGCTAAGTGTAAACAATTGCACAACATGATGACGTAATATTGTATTGCATCAGAATGATTGTCGATCATGCAGTAATTATTGGCAAGCAAATTCCAAAAATATGTGGGACACCCTGATAATTATTCGTACCCAAATTCGCGCTTACTCTGACGAGCCGGTGATTTTTCTGATACCCCGTTTATGAAAAAAGAAAGTTTGTTGAATATTGGCAACCTCAAATCCAAACCTTTGCGAACTGATCCAAGGAATAATTTCCTGTCAAATGGGGCCCGCAACGCGAGACTCTCCTCGCGTCTCCCTCAGTCCGTGTTTCTAACCCGGCCCGAATAGCATACATACTTCCTATGACTGTCTGCCTTTGTACTGCAGTTTAATGAATTATCGATTGATCTCTGAAAATAAAATTATAAAACCTTAAATCTGACCATCTGATTCTCGTACTGGGGATCTGTTTCTGATTTCCCTCAAATACTTAGATAATAAGACACTCACTCCCTGAAACTTACCGTTTTTATGCTATAAGGAGGCGAGGCGAGTCACAGTAAGCGCGAATTTGGGTACGAATAATTAATTTGAAGTGATTTCACGACTTTTATTGCATCACGGAACGTATCAGAGATTACATCACTTTGTATTGCATCAGTGAAGTTGCAGAGATTACAACGCTTTTATTGAGTTGAATATTTCGATTGTGGCAAAGACATGTTAAGCTACAAATCGTACCCAAATTCGCGCACAGCGCTGGTTTCCGTTTTTCCCAAACTGAGGAACGCAAATCTCGTAGAGATTTCGTAGAAACTATCTCGAAAATCAACACATCACTCGACTCGAACTAAAAACAAAAATGAAAAGTCACCAAATGCGGAAAAGATACGGTAAGTAAACATTTGACAATTCGTGGTGGGAGCCTAAATGCGGCAATTCAAATGTTACCGTAATCTAGAGTTCAGTCAGACAATTAACCATGAAATTAATATTTAATTAATTAATATTTAATTATGTAATAATTAAATAGTTAAACAATGATGAAAATAGGCAATTAATATTCTTCTTATTTACAATGGAAGAGCACCTCCATTACATTATTCGTCAGGGACATGATGATCAGGGACCCCTTGGCAACAATCGCTGCAGTTTCCCTTTTTCAACTGAAAAGCAGTTTCCCTTTTTCAACTGATCGGAAATAAGTGGAGCTTTTTATTGAAATGAAATCTGGGGATCGAGGAGCACTGACGATCGGGCATTTTTCGGATATCTGCGGACGTAGATTTGTGAGCGTTTGAACTTTTAGATAGCGTTTAGAGGATATTTCACCTTGTGAGCTGCTTGAGAAGAAAAATATGAACTGAATAGATGGGCCTTTATGTGACTGTGGCGTCTTTTTGAGTATTTAATCTCGGGTAGTTCGATAGTTCTGGGAGTTTTCATGAAATTCTATATCAAATTATCGGATACTACGGTGATCCCTTCACATTCAAAGCTTTCATTCCTTTGGCGAATTTTCCTAGACGGCTCTCAGTGATATTGGGCTATAACTCAGTCATGAGTGTTGGTCTCATCTCTTCGTTCTATCCCTCTTCAGTCAGAGAAACGAGAGAGTATTGCGAAATGAGAGACGCCGACAATTCCACCTCAGACGTGAGTGATGGGATGGACGGCGCTCTAATAAGATTGGGTTTTCCTACCGGAAATCGGCCATCATTCTGAGCTGACTTATTATCCAATTTCCTTAAGAGCCCGATAGGGCGGAATTGGAAAGAACGAGCAGACTGACTCTCTCCATTTCGCGTGATCTCTTGTCTGTTCTAACTAGCGAGAGAGTGTGCTGAAAGCGGAGAGGCAGGAAGAAGATGGATTAGTTCGCCCAATACTGGATGCTAGCCGGAGAATGAATGAATATCCAGCAGCATCGGTCATGATGCTTACAATTTCATACTCAAATGAACGCCGTTTCTACGTACTTAGATAGAACGAAGACCCCAAGTGATGTTACCTCCTTTTGCGTCACGTAAACATAAATTTCGGTTGAAGTGTAAAATAGTGCATCCATCGAGAAATAGTTGCCCACTTATAGCCCGTACGAGATAAAAGGACCCCATGCATAAAAGTGGGAGATATAATTCTTTATTTCAGACCCTTCTCATCGCCGTCGCCTGCTCGGCGGCGTTCACAGCCGTCTCGGCCTTGTCCCTGAACATGTACCAGTTCAACGTATTCCGCATCTGCACCGGATTCTTCGCCGGAGGGATCACGGCGTGAGTCCTATGACAATAGTCGAAAACAGGTCATTGTCGTAATTAGGAGGACACTTTGACTGAGTTCCGTAAATATTTTGCGCAAGAATGCATATTGCATCAATTTACATGCACTCAATTCGCAATTCCATGATTGGAATCTGCGCCGGCAATTTCAAGGTAGAAAGTGACAGGGAAACACTCGAAATCACGAGTCATTAAGTTCTATGAAGGATAAATAGTGACATGGGAGCTAATACAGCCCTACAACAGCTTGGTTAGCGAAAGTTGAGTTCTTTCAGAGTGCAAGGAGTCTACGTCATCGAGAACGTCCCAGTCCGGCATAGGATGCTCGTGAATACGGTAAGGACAACCCTTCATATCCATAATTATACTGTTTCCTGACCGCATTCCTCCCTTTTTCCAACAAATTTAAAAGCTCCGTTGCCGACACTTTTGAATTGCTATACATGTTTCAGATTGTACAGAAGGTACGAGAGAGTATAGCAAAATGAGCTTGGGAAAACTCCTAAATTTACAGATCGTCACCTGGTCGCCCAACTTCATCATCTACCCCATCATCGGCTATTTCGCGTACGAGTGGAGACGACTCGCGCTAATTTCCTCCGTTGTGAACGTACTCGGAGTGATCACATTGATGTGAGCAGAGCTATTTACCAGCTTCGAACACCTATAAACGAAAAAATTATTTCATTGGAAAAAAAGAGGACATATCCGCATTGAATGTGTTTCGCGATCAAAATGGCTCATTTGAGAAAGCGAATAAAGAGATTATGAACAGTCTACTAGGCCTGAGTAATTAGAGGAGTACAAAATTCAGATTCTGCTACGAAAGCCCTCGTTTCCTCATCCAGAAGGGACGAATCAGTGAAGCGCGAACGTACGGTAGATTTCGTATACTGTTTCCCATTTTCGGGGTTTGAGTTCAAATATCGTTTAGAGTCCTCAAGAAAATTCGGAAGTTCAACAGGGACTCGTGCGATAATCGTTCTCAGGAAATTGAGGAAATGCTGAAGGCAGAGGCTCAGGTTGGCCCCTCTCCGGACAATTTCCACACACTCTTTTACTTTTCATTCACTTTCTATACCATCTTCGTTCATGATATCTGAGATCTAGGTACTCGAAATATATTATTCTCATATTCATTCTTGGCGATATGTCGAATGAGAACTTTTGGAGGCGAGAGACTGCTATTACGTCGGAGAACATATCGCGAAATAGTTCTCACTCTACATAGTGCCTCTTTAACCTTTTACGTTTTTTCAATCCCTTCACAGGTTCAAATCTCGCAGGACGTGAGCATGTGGAGAAAACTTATGGTTTTCCCTCTGCAGGCTTTCTCTGAGGCGAGCAAGAAGCACCACACCTTCCTCACCATCTTCAAGAATGCGGAGCTGCTCAAGTGGACGGCAGTGCTGTGCTTCGGAATGTGAGTCGAAGGAAGGCTGGAGCCCCATATCCGGCAAGTAGGAATGCCCGAAGACACAGGAGGCGCAGAACCGGGGGGACTTAGGAATCTTACAGTTGATTTCGAAAAAAAAATTGGAAAGTGAATGTTTTCCACTGAAGGCATCCGGAAGTAAGAAGGCCGGATTCTCTTTACATCCGGGGAATTGGAATGCCGAAGATCCGAATATACCTGCGGAATGCCGGATCTTACAGAAATCATAGTTCCGGGAATTAGGAATGGCAGATGTTACAGTAGTAGTATGTTAAGGGCTCGATTGTGTGACAGTATCTCTAGAGAAGTGTGAGATGTAGAAGAGAATTTGCTCATTTTCAGCATGACAACTTCCCTTATCAACTACGGCATTCTGTTCAACATGGACTCGCTAGTGGGAAGTTTGTACCTGAACAATATCGTCTTCGGAGTGAGTACTTTCACATTAATCTTCCCCTTACACTCTTGAAAACACACACTCTCTCCTCCTCCGTCTCTCTCACTTTCCACTCTCGCCGGTCCGACCCTTCCCGGCAATTCTATTAGAGCTCCCTTCCCATCCCATCGCTCAGCTCAGTGACTGATGGTCCAATATCTGAATCTGTCTGGGACCATCGGGAGAGTGACAAATGAGGATAGGGTAGACGAGAAAGTGAGTTACAGTACTCTTTCGGAAGAAAGAAGCGAAAGCCAATTTTTACGACGAGAGATATTCTGACTGTAACAATTTGCGGTAACACGTCGAAAAATTATAATACAACATCTTATCTGACAGTCAACGTATCGAATAAAAACTAAAGCGGAATCCTGCGAATCATCTCAATCTGTTAGATTGCTCAACATCTCTCTCATACCTGAGACAACCGAATTGATCAAACACTTACAATTAACTTATCTTATTCTAACACAACAGTGATATCTGCGCAAGGTTCACGCTCAGTGAATATGATTGAACTTAAATATTTCAGATAATTCGCTGGTCGCTCAACATCATCGTCGGTCTATCGGACTACAAGATCAAGTCGGCCGGAAGGAAGCTGCTGAACACGGGCAGTGAAGTGGCCAATCTGGCATGTCTACTGTTCATCTTCTACATTTACTACATCGGTTAGTTAATAATAGTCATTAATCTGTCTTATTTTCCACTGAACGGTCTTCTTTAATACAGTGCTGAGCTGCATATCTAATACGGACAGTAACACATAAAGGAGCGACAGGAGAATATAGCGCGCCCCATGCACGCCGAATTCATGTTCCTCTTTGCTCGTTGAGACGGGCACGGCTCGAGAGACCCTACTCAACTTTACAATTTATCGTGATTTTCAGAGCAGGAGAAGGCGTTCGCCAACTCGCTCCGCATCATTACAATCATGGTGACAGCCGCTTGCGGACAGGTAAACCTGCCGAGTTTCCTCGGTGTTCCTCATTGTGGTAGCTAGAAACGATGAGTTAACATAAACTTATCTTCTACACTTCCGACTATATCCCTGGGTGCAAGCAAGCCAAAAACAATTCCAGGTGTACATCGCCAAGTACATCACAGCGACGGAGTTGTACCCCACGTCGATTCGGAACCTCGGCTGCTCGGCGCAAGCAATGTTCTCTCGTATTGGAACGATTCTCTCCACGCAGTTGTTCCTTTTCGTGAGTTCTTTAGTAATTAGGTTATTTCACACGGATGTAATATGTTTGAGATGGCTAATCTGCCTCTAACATTTGTTCGCGCAGTTGTTCCTATTCGTCAGTTGATAGCTTACTCAGTTAATTATCGTTGGTGTACAAATGCAAACAGTGATTATCATAAGCAGAGTCCTTGCTGAGGTGCACGAAATGTGCATTTTCCTTCAAATCATGAGATACATGCGTTTGGAATGAAGTCTGCAGAAATAGGAGGTATTTGAGAGCTGAGATTCGAAATGTAAATGAAGATGCGATGTGATTGTTCTTTTGAGATCCTTGGAAAAAGGGCCTTTTTAGAGCGGGAAAGTGAGATCTGAAGTGAAAGGATAATGTGCTATATTTTTTGAGGTTCTTGACTTGACAAGAAAATTGAAGGAATGTTAAGCATGAAAGTGAGATGAAGTATGTGAGATAGAAATTTCTTCGTTTCATAATGCTCCTTCGCCTGCAAAAATACGATATACGATGAAAATCAAGGAAAGGAGTTTGTTGACACTGTCAAGTTGGGCTGTCAGCGTGAAGAATCCGTCTCTTTATTCCGTGCACTCTCGCACCGGTAAGAGTGACAAGATAGTGCGAGGAATGAAGAGACGGATTCTTCACCCCGACAGCCATACTGTCGAGATTCACTCAAAAGTTAACAAATCTCCATTGCAGGACAAACTTCACGACTCGATTCCCTATCTGATTCTATGCGCGTTTCTCTTCACCGACATCGTCCTCTTCCAATGTCTCATCCCGGAAACGAAGGTGATCTTTGATCTCTAATCTTTGATCTTTGATCTCATGAGTTCACCAAGCATGACCAAGCGCTTAAACGGAGCATCCTGCTTCGTGAAATAAAGAATTCGCAAGGTTCTCAAGGAATCAGAGACTTTGCAGGGTCGCAAACTCGAGAACCACTTACAAAAGCGGGCCAAAATCGCGAAACCGGACGTGGAAAGTAACGGGGAGCGTTAAATTCGAGCATACGAATCGCCAATTCAGCAACGGCTGTCAGCTCAACTAGGTTCACGATGTAAATACATGTATCACTATCGCATTCCGGTTGTTTCAATCAAAATTTTATTACTATATTCTCAATAAAGATGCGTATGCGGATCGATTTCAACGAGTTTCTCCGCTCTAGGAGGGAGTATTACCCACGCAAAAGAACGAAGTGTGCACTACCTTTTTTCATGCCATTCATTTTGATATAGGATGTAATTATTTCTTATCATTTTCTTCTCTTCTCGTATTGACGAACAATCCAATTTCGCTGAGGTGAAACGGAGGATGGGATGTGCTACCAATAATGGATTATTGGGACAAATGGTGCTCAGATGGAACGATCGTCTCCCGTTTCCTACCCAATCTCGTGATCCAGAGAGGCGAAACAGCGCACGAAAAGAGGAGCACCACATCCCATCCTGTCCTGCATTCCAATTATGTCTGAAGACGCTCGGTCGGAGGAGGAATGAACGGAAAAGTAGAGTATCGTCTTTTCCTTTCACACGCTCTCTCGCCACTCTGACCGGTGAGAGTTCATGACGAATGAAGACGAACGATTACCCGTATTTCGAACTCGACGGCGCAGAAGGCGGAGTCAGAGGAGGCGGAGCTTAAGGAAGGCATTCTAAGACGCCTCTCACTCCCTCAGACGACGATGAAGACAGCCTCGAGCACTGGTCTCTCCCCTCTTTCTATTATTCTACTGTAGCCTCCAATCTTAGGAATACGGCAGCTCTCTAGACTCTTTGTTGAATTCACTTCGGTAACCCTATCTAGCTAAGATTGTTCAAGTACTTCCAATCTTTCGCTTTTGTTCTATCATTTGTTTTATTGACGACATATCGGCATCGCGCTGCGGCCCCCGAAGACCATGGTACTTCCAAGTATTCTCTTAGTTCCCATAGTCTTTTCCTTTATGAGCTGAGCTCCTGCGCTTTCTCTCTTTTCTATTTATCCTTTGAATTCCTTGGATTCCTTGCGATTTCGAAATTGCAAGCCTAGCAACTCTCAGACGTCCTTCCATTTCTTCCCATTCGTCTTCTCCCTTTCATTCCGCTTTCTTCCCAGTTCTTTCGCTCCTACTCTCTGTTTCTTCGCATTTATTCAATTAATGAAAATTCCGCTGCCTTAGGTTTGAAAACCTCTATGAACATAAGAGGTGATACTAATCCTTCTTCTCCCCCTTCATCCCCACTTCTTGGCATATATTCTTCAATTGTTCCATTTGTCCTGTCTCCGTATAGCGCGCTTTGCAATGATCTGCACTGACTAACATACTCATATTCTAGCCATGAAGCTCATTCTCCTTCTTCCCCTCGTCCCTCTCGCTCTCGCGTATCGCTTCGGACGTGCCGAGCCGGCCATCCCCGACCCGCAGCACGACCCGAGGATGTTAGATATATATTTTTGTTGAAATACTTTCACTAAAATTTGGTTCGCCATTTATCATACCTTACAATGTTAACAGAAATTTTTCTGAAAACAATTAACCATAGTTTTACGATCAATAGGGATGGTAGATATAAGAAAGTTTCTTAGTAGTACCAAAGATACTATTATGAGAACATCCCTAATAATATCTTTGATCAGGTCCTACTCCGCCTTTCTCTCGCCGCTGCTCCGTTCGACGAAGAGAGGTCAATCTGTATTTTAATATAATTTAAAAAAATTTTAAAATTCAATTTTCGAATTTCGAAATGATCAAATCGATTCATCGATTAGCTAATTTATTAATTTACTTGAGCTGCTGAGTACCCTGGACACCGATACTCAGAGAAGGACACGTCATACAATCGATTCGCAGAGGCGGGCAAGTCGTACAATGGTTACGGTGGAAAGAGAGGTATTGATTGGTTAATTTAAATATTTCACTCTATTAACTCAATGTCAGCGGCTGAGGAGTCCGAGTACTATGGACATCGATTCGCCGAGTCGGACACCTCATCCAGTGGAATCGGCAAACGAGGTGAAATTCAAAATTAATTAAGCTAATTATACATTGTGTATTTATTTAATTAATAATTGTTTAATTAATAATTAATCACAGCTGCGGAGGAGGCCGAATACCCTGGACATCGATTCGCCGAGAAAGACGCTTCCTCGAGTGGATTCGGAAAGAGAGGTGTTGATCAATTAATTTAGATTTCATTATTAGATAATTAATTATTTTTTTGACTAATGTATTTACTTATTTCATAATCAATTTAATTATTTTGCTCTAATATTTCAATGTCAGCCGCTGAAGAACCCTTATACTATGGGCATCGATTCGCCGAGAAAGACACCTCATCCAGTGGATTCGGCAAACGAGGTGAACATCAAAATTAATTAAGCTAATTATACATTGTGTATTTATTTAATTAATAATTGATTAATTAATAATTAATTACAGCGGCTGAGGAGTCCGAGTACTATGGACATCGATTCGCCGAGAAAGACGCTTCATCGAGTGGATTCGGAAAGAGAGGTGTTGATCGATTAATTTAGATTTCCTTATTGGATAATTAATTTAAGTATTTTGTTGACTAATGTTTTAACTATTTCATAATGAATTTAATTATTTTGATCTAATATTTCAATGTCAGCCGCTGAAGAATCCGAGTACTATGGACATCGATTCGCCGAGAAAGACACCTCATCCAGTGGATTCGGCAAACGAGGTGAAGATCGAAATATAATTACTCTAAATTCACTACATAAATAAATGGTTAAGTATCTTTCGAGCAGCTTAATAATTTATTTTATAATTTTAGCTGCTGAGGAGATTGAGTACCCTGGACACCGTTTCGCTGAGCAGTCTGCCAACTCATTCAATGGATTCGGTGCAAAGAGAGGTGAATACCGATACAAATACAGATTTATCCTGACATCAAGGCACTGGGCCTGCAGGAAGAAACATCGTTAGGGTGGGGATTGGGATCTTCGTACTCTGTGTCAAAGGGTCAAGGGATCTTGTTAGCTTTTTGTTGTCCCGTCGCGCTTAGTCGAGAGGTGAATATATATCTTATTTATTAAAATTAGGTGACTTTGTTCAATTATTTAGTCGCAGCTGGTGAGGAAGCTGAATATACAGGACATCGATTCGCCGAGAAAGACGCTTCATCGAGTGAATTCGGAAAGAGAGGTGTTGATCGATTAATTTAGATTTCTTTATTAGATGATTATTATTATTATTTTGATGACTAATGATAATTCAAACAACGGATACATTGGAAAGAGAGGTAAACATCTTAATATTTTTTCGTACTTTATTATTCATAATTCATCAATAATCAATTTCAGCCGAGGATCTTGAGTATTCGGGACATCGATTTGCGGAGAAAGACGCCTCATTCAATGGATTCGGTAGCAAAAGAGGTCATCGACAATACTAATTAACGCAATTAGTTAATTAAATTCAGCTGCTGATGAGCCCGACTACTTTGGTTCCCGTTTCGCCGAGAAGGACAATTCTGGCCCTGTCTTCTCTCACAAGCGAGGTAATGATCAGTAAAAATTAGAAGCTGACCATTAGTGAGGTATCGTGCGTTTCAAATGCTCAGCAAACTCAATGTGCTGGTTAGCGTATTGATTGTCTGGGAAAGAGAGGAAGGGAAGAGGTAGGGCGGAGGAGAGCAGTTAGATCATTAGCCTCCTCCCGGCCTCTTCCTAACTACGCCCATCGAACGATAGTCAAAGGTCAACTACGAGTGGAACGGAAAATATTTTCACGATAACTAAAAATGATCAATTTGAGCTGCTGAGGAGGGTGGAGGACAGGTTAGCAGGGGACATTTGAGCAGCGGGCCTGACTTGAGCATTAGAGATAAGAGCAATGGACAGATGAGCAATGGATAGTTGAGCAGCCAGAGGGTATGACCAGAGTGTGGACATTTGAGCAGCGCCTAGGGGGTGCTTCCCACAGAGTGGACACTTGAGCAGCGGGCCAGGGGGGCCTTTCCACAGAGTGGACATTTGAGCAGCGGCTAGGGGGTACTTCCCACAGAGTGGACATTTGAGCAGCGGCTAGGGGGGCCTTTCCACAGAGTGGACACTTGAGCAGCGGCTAGGGGGTGCTTCCCACAGAGTGGACATTTGAGCAGGGGCTAGGGGGGCCTTTCCACAGAGTGGACATTTGAGCAGCGGCTAGGGGGGCCTTTCCACAGAGTGGACATTTGAGCAGCGGCTAGGGGGGCCTTTCCACAGAGTGGACATTTGAGCAGCGGGCCAGGGGGCCTTTCCACAGAGTGGACATTTGAGCAGTGGGTCAGGGGGGGCCTTTCCACAGAGTGGACACTTGAGCAGCGGCTAGGGGGGCCTTTCCACAGAGTGGACATTTGAGCAGCGGCTAGGGGGGGCCTTTCCACAGAGTGGACATTTGAGCAGCGGCTAGGGGGCCTTTCCACAGAGTGGACATTTGAGCAGGGGCTAGGGGGTGCTTCCCACAGAGTGGACACTTGAGCAGCGGCTAGGAGGGCCTTTCCACAGAGTGGACACTTGAGCAGCGGCTAGGGGGAAGGTTTCTACGAACTTCGAGGGAGACTCCTACGGCCTTGGCAGAGCCGATCAGAAAGGAAGTTTCCCAAGTTATGCCGCTCTCCTCGTCCTTACTGGAACTTTAAACGTTGTGCAGACACTATTTTCTGGCTTCCCATTCATCCGATCTTCCTATTTTCACTTTTTTTTGTATTTTTTTTCCATTTATTGTGCAATATTCGAGCCGGGATGAATTGAAACTCATAAAAAAAACTCATGAAACTCTGTGAGTTTTGCAATATTCGAGCCGGGATGAATTGAAACTCATGAAATTGAAACTCATGAAACTCTGTGGAAAGGCCCCCCTAGCCGCTGCTCAAATGTCCACTCTGTGGGAAGTACCCCCTAGCCGCTGTTCAAATGTCCACTCTGTGGAAAGGCCCCCCTGGCCCGCTGCTCAAGTGTCCACTCTGTGGGAAGCACCCCCCCCCCCCCCTAGGCGCTGTTCAAATGTCCACACTCTGGTCATACCCTCTGGCTGCTCAACTATCCATTGCTCATCTGTCCATTGCTCTTATCTCTAATGCTCAAGTCAGGCCCGCTGCTCAAGTGTCCACTCTGTGGAAAGGCCCCCCTGGCCCGCTGCTCAAATGTCCACTCTGTGGAAAGGCCCCCCTAGCCGCTGCTCAAATGTCCACTCTGTGGAAAGGCCCCCCTAGCCGCTGCTCAAATGTCCACTCTGTGGGAAGCACCCCCTAGCCGCTGCTCAAGTGTCCACTCTGTGGGAAGCACCCCCTAGCCGCTGCTCAAATGTCCACTCTGTGAAAAGGCCCCCTTGCCGCTGCTCAAATGTCCACTCTGTGGGAAGCACCCCCTAGCCGCTGCTCAAATGTCCACTCTGTGGGAAGAACCCCCTAGCCGCTGCTCAAATGTCCACTCTGTGGGAAGCACCCCCTAGCCGCTGCTCAAATGTCCACTCTGTGGAAAGGCCCCCCCCTGGCCCGCTGCTCAAGTGTCCACTCTGTGGAAAGGCCCCCCTAGCCGCTGCTCAAGTGTCCACTCTGTGGAAAGGCCCCCCTAGCCCCTGCTCAAATGTCCACTCTGTGGGAAGCACCCCCTAGCCGCTGCTCAAATGTCCACTCTGTGGAAAGGCCCCCCTAGCCGCTGCTCAAATGTCCACTCTGTGGAAAGGCCCCCCTAGCCGCTGCTCAAATGTCCACTCTGTGGAAAGGCCCCCCTAGCCGCTGCTCAAATGTCCACTCTGTGGGAAGCACCCCCTAGCCGCTGCTCAAACGTCCAAGCTCCCGTTCTGATTGCTCAAACATCCATTGCTGAAATGTACGATGCTCATCTGTCCAATGCTCTAGTCTCCATTGCTCAAATGTCCCCTTTCCGCTGCTGCTCAAATGTCCCCTGCTAACCTGTCCTCCACCCGGATACATCATTCAATGAATTCGGTGGAAAGAGAGGTAAGCTGCTGAAATTACTTTTATTTCACTAATTAACTAATCACTTTTAGCGGCTGAGAAGCCTGACTACTACGGTCCTCGATTTGCCGAGAAGAGCAATGCCGGTCCCATCTTCAAGCGAGGTAAAGCTCATGCTTTTTATTTGTTTTATCCTGACGTCAGGGCAATATACCTACAGGAGGAAAGATCAGGAGGGATATGATTAATCGGTGGTGGTGGAAAGAGCTTAATATCAAAAAAAAATGTTTTTTTTAATTTCATAAATTTTATTCATAGGATTCCACCATGACAACTCGGATCTGGGACGATTCGCCGAGAAGAATTCGCGCTTCGCTGAGAAGAGCGCCGCCAAGCCCTTCTAAGCCCTTCCCACCCTTCCCTGCTCCTTGTCTCCCCCTTCCTCGTATGATATTTTCCACCTAACCTGATCTCAGTCTCCTTCCTCATCCCTATCCTTATTTTGACAAACCATCGCGACCTGTGTCATCGAGCTTACTCTCCGTAGTTCTCTCCGTAGATACGATATTATTGATTTTTAGAACCCTATGATATTTTGCAGCACACATAATATTTGTCGAACCCACGATATTTTGAGAACCCTCAGTATTTCCCCTTCCCAACCAATACCACTGCCCTTTAGGCAACCCAATTGTCCCTGTCTCCATTCACGGCCTCTCCCATACAGGCGCAAACACCTCTTCTCATTCCCCCCCAGAGGTCTCGCCGTCTACATTCCACTCAAACCATCCCCAACCGCTGACACCCTGACTGTGCATTGCCCTTCCCAGCCCGAGAACCCGCCTAGAGTCCAGAATGGCCAGCATAGCCCGAGGACCTACTGGCCTGGTTCAGAATGGTCCCTGACTTCAATCTCTCTTATCTACTGTGGACAACTCTCACCGATAAAGTCTACCTGTTATTCATAGATTTTCTCGATGAAGGGTGGAGCGGGAAGGGGCTGTTCGTCGATTGAGATGCACAGAACCGACTTCTCGCCACTCTACGACTGGACTTGTACGAGTACAGTCTTCTCAATTCCCCCCTCACTCTTCCACGCGCTTGCAAAAAGCCCGTTCACACAAAGAAAACTCACCAAGTAACGCGAAAAATCATCACAATAGATACTGACCGCGGGTCCTGGATAGGTATTGCTGACGAGTATGCTCCAGTGAACGTACGGATTTACCTGATCGAGTAGTTATTCTCCTTCATCAAACCAGCGCTTTCTCTCTCCGACCCCAATCTATGAGCCGCCAATGAGTGAAAGTTATTACTCGGGCAACTCTCTGAGAGGGGATAATGCTGTCCGCCTATCCGCCTGTTCGCATTGAACCAGTTATCACTTCGCTATCTTACGCAAGACGGGATTGTTGGGGGGTGATAAGCGTGTATATAAGGATGAATGTCGGCCAGAGAGAAAGCATCAGCTCGCTTCGATTCGCCAGCTTTCCTACCTTACTGGGTGGTTTTCGGGCCAAAGCCTGCTTTCGAAATCGACTAACGGTGATCTCCCAGTCTCAAATATGCCGGTCCATGGAATTGATCTCTGCATGGGATTACGGTAGCGTCGCTCGTCTTAGGCCCACAACATATTTCCGGTGCACATGAATCCATCTTGCTCAGAGGAATCCATCCGGCGTGATCTCTCCCTGGTTAGAGCGAGCGAGAGAGCGGGGGAAGAGGAGTGAGTCAGAGTGATCGTTCTTTCCACTTCCGCTGGCGGCCCCTCAGCCAAATTGGATGCATAAGTCATCGCAGAGTGATGAGCCAAATTCCGGTAGGGATCTTATTAGAGATCCCAAGTGATAGATGGACCTGGAGCGAGAAAGGCTACGGTAGTTTCCTCATTGGTCAGTCTGTTGCAAGTCTTTATGACTATCAAACCCACTATCAGAATTCCTTCTCTCCTATAATTCATCATTGTTTCTATTGTGTTCTTCCCGCCATACAATTTGCAGTTTCGTTACTCTTGAATGCATCTTCCGTGAGCTAATTGTCTCCTTATTGCAGTATGAAGATCCAGACGGCCACCCTCATCGCCTCTTCCCTCTCCGGCCTCGTAATGGCCGCCTCTCTTCTCGTCATGGCCAACATCTACGTCGAGATTCAGGACTCGTGGAGCGAGTTCGATGGAGAGATCGCCGAGTTCAAGGTACGATTACGGTAGTTTGACGACATGTTCTTTCACATATCGATTCACATATAATTGCGCCTTCCTATAATTATTCTGAACAGTTATCCATCCGAATCGACCATGCCATCTTAGTCTCTGAAACTCCGAACGCCCACCAACCTTGCTTTCAACGATAAATCCCTCGGATCAGTAGACCACTGACAATCTTCGGCCAATCCGCCTAACCTTACTTTCCATATGATGAGTCTCTCAATTCAGTCCACCACCGACGATCTCTGGGCGGATCTGATCACGCTCGCTCCCCGACAGAAGAGACAGGCGTACGGCAAGAGCGGAGAGGGCTACAAGGCGGCCGGCCACGACAACGCACCCGCGCATGTGGTTAGTACATTTCTTCTGCTATTCATGGCTCCCTTGCCAGACTCATTTGAATGGACGGAAATACCAAAAAAAAAAGTGAATCATTCCCGTTTGTCTGCACTGTAGCAATGAGGCACTAACCTACCGGGAACATATTGACATATCATATTAATATTACATATTGACATATATTGACATGACATGACATATGACATATATTGACATATATTATATATTATATATTATATTATATATCATGACATATATTGACATGATATATATTGACATGACATATTGACATGACATATAACATAACATATAACATAT
Organism: Pristionchus pacificus; assembly: GCA_000180635.4. Taxonomy (NCBI): domain Eukaryota; kingdom Metazoa; phylum Nematoda; class Chromadorea; order Rhabditida; family Neodiplogasteridae; genus Pristionchus; species Pristionchus pacificus. The sequence continues at coordinate 13,521,666 of CM026580.1, forward strand.
TCATATTGTCCCATTCCAGGAATCGAACGCGCCCGGTACCGAACTGTCGTCTGCGTGCCAGTGCGACAGTGGCAAGCAGAGCAAGTGCCCCAAGGGACCGAAGGGTCCGCGAGGATCGCCCGGCTCGCCCGGCCCGAACGGACTCAACGGTGTTGATGGTGCGTCCCCGATTATTCGTTTAACGCCTTTGGTTGACAGCTGTTTCAACAGTTTCAACCGTTGTACAAAAACAGTTTCACTTTTCGTGAACATTTTAGAGCTACAGTAACCCCCCCCCCCGTATCCCTACCGAACTCATCCTATTCACAAGATATTATACAAATTCATCGAACAATACATGCAAAACGGTTCTGTTCATGAAAAACTATAGTTACCCACAATGAAGAAAATTCCTTCCGTATACCTCCCATTCGCAGGCCAGGACGGTGTGGACGCGAACGACCTCACGATGGACGCGCCCCAGATGACCATGTGCTTCTACTGCCCGCCCGGTAATTTAATTAATTAATTAGTTAATGAGAACTTATTTATTAACCCCTCTATTCTTCACATTCTTCTGTCTTGCATAATTGACGCTAATTAATAATTGACAATAATAATTAATAATTGACAATAATAATTAATAATTGATAATTAAGATCATAATTAATAATTGACGCTTTCATTAAATGGGCCATGGAATCCTGATGAGCAAAGCTAAAATGGCACTACTGATGCTCTTCTGATATGTCATCAATATTAATATTTGCAGGTCTCCACGGACCCCCCGGAACTCCCGGACACGTTGGACTCAGAGGCATGGCCGGCCCTGATGGAGCCAAGGGTTTGTGAAACTTTCTATACCGCTTTTCTTTCCTTCTCCGCAGATTTTCTTGCTTACGGTCCCTTAAACCCTTCATTCTATTCACCACCAGTTTTTGCCACCATCCACTGCAATTCCCAATCTCAGGAGCCGACGGTCGCGATGGACGACCTGGTATGCCTGGTCACATCGGAGCACCTGGCGCCATCGGCAGAGAAGGCTTCCCCGGACCCCAGGGAGAGAAGGTACGAACTATCGTTGTCTCGTAGGCTTTTAGTTCCCTGGGCACTCATTTGAATTGGAAGCGAAGGCAAATAATTCAAAAGAAATCGCGATGGGCGAAATTCAGTTATGATTCGACCTGGGCCTTAACCACCCAGCAGTGTTTCGCACATTTTTCTGACAACTTTGTCCACAATTTTGATCAATAAATGGCACAGGGTATGGACGGCCGCAAGCCCATCGGGCGCCCGGGCCCCAAGGGCCAGCACGGACCCGCCGGTCCCACCGGAGCCGTCGGCGCGCCCGGCAAGGACGGGCCTACAGGAGAGGCGGGCGCGCCCGGAGCCGACGGACCCGAGGGAGACAAGGGAGAGGCCGGACCCACTGGAGGACCGGGACACGAGGGACACGATGGACGACCTGGTATGATTTATGTGTGTGTGTGTTTCGACATTACTGAGCGGGTGTGAAAATCACCTCATAAGGCGCAATCACTGACTAGTTTAGCCTAGTTTTCTAGTTCTAGTTCTAGTTTTTAGTTCTAGTTTTCTAGTTTTCTAGTGTCTAGTTGACTAGTTTTGACTAGCCGAGTATAGCAAGAAGCCCTTCAGGTTCTTCAGATATAACATCGTTGCGATGAGTGAATGATCAGCGATTTTTTCAGACAATAGAACAATAATTTCAACCAAACAATAATAATATCCCATCTCAGGACTCGATGCCGGCTACTGCCACTGTCCCGAGCGCAAGGGAGCCGGGTTCGCCGGAGGAGCCAGCGGAGGAGCCGGCCATTACAAGACCGGAGGCAAATAAGCCATTTCCCGGCTTCCCCTTTCCACTCTCGAGGCTCGAGGAAAGAGCTCGTCTCGATAAACACACATGCATGCAACCTCCTGTAGTTTTCACACATTTCAATATCGCTCTCCCAAAATGATGAGTGTAGTAGGGAGTATCGGATGTCTCTCCAGAGCGCAGTCGGACAGATATCATGGGCCATGGTGACCGTTTCGTCGTCCAGTGCAATTTCTCAAACCAATCTATACTTGAAGCATAGCACAAACTGTAAATCACCCATCTGCACAAAATATGCTATCAAGTTTTGACTACACTCTGTCCAAAAACATTGACAGCTTTCTCACTTTCAAGGTTCATTGCCTCAATGGTACACACACAAGAGTAGAAAAAGGAAGTGGCTTCACTGTCCGAGTCTCAAAAAAATGTGCGCTATGTACGTGCCACTCGCTCTCACTCTCTTCATTTCCCCTGCTCTCTCGACTGCCTTCGATCTCTCGAGAACAACACCTCTCTAACTCTCTCCGTTCCGCCCACTCTCTCGCTTGCTCAGACCGGCGAGAGATAGGGCGAAATGGAGAGAGCAGAGAATTGAATGCTCTCGTCATTGAACTCTCTTTGTTCGCCTTTGTTCGTTGTTCGACTCATAAGCGTTCACCTTTCCCCTGCTCACTTCTCCACAAGGAAAGTTCGCCATGTTGTCGAGAATCGCCTCTCTGTTTCTACTTGGAACACTTCTTATCGTCTCTAAGGCCAAGCAGATCCGTGTTGAGGTAAGGATCTCTTCCAGAAAAAGCCATTCCACCTTCTAAGGTGGGCGTAAATGTTCGTATTATCTTATGAGGGTAGGATGACAGCTTTTATCAGAAATTTAGTAGAACTGCCACATTGAGGAATGAGGATTTGACTGACAAAATGGGAGCTTGACAGAAATTTCATATTTTAAATTCAAACTTTCCCCATTCTTCATCCTCTCGAAATTTCATATTTTGAATTCATACTTTCCCCATTCTTCATCCTCTTAGCTTGGCATCAGAAATACAACCAAAAAAATAGCCCTTAGTGATCCATGCAACACTTCCTCTTGCAGGTTCATTGTATGTCAGGATAAAATGTGAAATTGTGAGAGTGAGAGATATGGCAGGATCGTTACGCGTCCTTTCAATTTCATTTCCGTGTGTGCTCAAAATTGATGCCTTTGCGGGACGAGGCAATTGGATGTGGAATACCATCGATCTTTTATGGCACCGTCCTCTTATTTTCACACTCTCCCTCTCGCCCTTTCTAACAATCAAAAGACTGAGCAGAAAGAGGAGAGCCATCATTCAGAAGAGGTCTATTGAAGGAGAAGCTATCTGAAGCGATGGATTTACGAGATATGCATTACGGAAATTGGAGTTGACTAGACGCATAGCTCATTCCGGGATGGCGAACGAACCCGACAATTTACTTGAGACGCACTCGAATCCGTAGTAAAAGGGAGATGGAGAAGAAGGGATCGTCGATTGGAAAATAAATGTTCTCATTGATAAGACACCGACATAGCGAAAGTCATTTATGAGTTCTTGGCATTACAATATGAATAAACCGTTCTGATAAAGGTTTTTTTTTGAAAAAAACTTTGACTCTGATTGGGTTTGTTAGATCTGTAATCTTATCCTATGTTTGGCTTCGCTTGAGAGTGCATTGAGGTAATGCAATATTTGGATGTACGAATGTCCATGAAAATAGCAAGAAGGTGATGTGATTAGTGTTCCTCTTGCTAGAATAAAACATCGTAGTAGATCTTGACGCTTCTAAGTGTGGCCAGAGCGTGAACAGGTTTCAATAAATCAATCGTCATCTATCCTGTTCACGCTCTAGCCACACTTAGAAGCCTCAAGATCTACTACTACTACTCGCCATGACAGGAATCACTCAGCTTCCCCTTATTAAAAAAACATCGTTTCCCGTTTCAGGTTCGCGGCGACGCGGCCTGTTCACTCGAGAACAAGGCCGGCACCTGGGTCATGCTCGAGCTATTCTTGGACAAATCGCAGCGAGGTGTCAACTACTTTGTACGGTGTTTTCACTAATTCATAGCCTGCTACAAGTACCTTAGACCTGTGAAGTCACGTTACCTTTCCCTTCGAACGTTTTACCCATTAGTAGTCAAATCGCGTGCAGGCAGCACAAGGATACAGCTAATGGAGCATGCTGCCTCCTTATACTTATGAGATATTGATTTCCGTTTCCTTGTGTGCTTCTATTCCAAGTCGCTCATCCAATTTCTCTCAGGATGGACAGTACGGCGCCATTGTGCTGGGAGGCGATTACGAAGTAGAAGAGGGCAAGACTGTCACACCCAGAGTCAAGGTTAGTTGTCATTTGAGCATGGTCTTACTCTCTCTCTCTCTCTTCCACCTCGTATATCTGACTAACGAGAGATAAAGCACCATGAGGAGGCCAGTCAATTTTTTTTTGTAATTTTGAGGATTACATGATCTTGCTAACATTACCAAATAGTCAGAGTCAAGGTCAGTTGGCATCGTTAGGATTGCACAGGCGGCTGGCCTCAAAGCCACCACCCCTGATAGTAATATAGCTTCAATAGCTTCAATCTTGGTCCCTGGATGAAACACATTCGGGGTCTCCACTCCCCTCTCATTTCTTGGCTCTTTACACCGTGTTGAGCGATATAAACCGTGTTGAAATTAGGTGACTGAAGGACATATTGAAGATCTCCTCGAGTTGAAGTTAGCTGTTTCTTAACTCGAATAGGCTAGCAAGTACGCCTTGGTTAATTTCCAAGACCCTTAGTCCAAAAATTCAGGGGTTCATACCCTGCTCAAAAGTGAACGATCTAAGCATAGCCAGCAAAACCCGTTCCAAAGTGCACGCTAGCAAAACGCGATTATTTTGTCGGCCCCTTTATCGATAATCCCTTCCGGTGCGGGGACTTCCTCATTGTAATCCCCATCTTTACGTGTTTTGTCTGACGGGCGAGAGAGAGAGAATAGCGAAGGAAGAGAAACGAATTTGTTTTCACCGCCCGCGCAAACCAATTCGGACCGGTGTGTGATGGGATTGGGTCAGCCGGTGACCCATTCATCGCTCCCACACCTCTTACTCATGGATCAGTTGACCCTTGAATTAAGATAAGTCTCTCACTCCATCGCTAAACTCCCAAACAATTGCCATAATTACTTTGGACAACTGATGGTTAGGATTCAACTCGGAGAATTAGCATTTGTTTCAAACTCGAAGTTTCACCTATTCAAATGACAATTAGACGAAAAGGTGTCTTGTTTGAGTTACATGCATCCAGCCGGCACAAAAATTGCTTTGAGGTCACCCACAACTGCTTCACGTCGAAGCACGAGGCCTCGTTCATCATCACTCTCGATTCCGTCGAGGGAACGAAGGAGATCAAACTGCCGTCCACCATCGATTTCAAGGACCTCACTCACTACAGCTTCACTAGAGTCTGAACGTCTGCAAACTCCCGCATTACTCTATCGCGATATAATGATGCAGCCCCGCTAGCCATGATAAAGCCTCATCGAAACACTATGTCTCCCACAAAATTGCCCTTCAGGACCTCACACTACAGCTTCACCAGAGTCTAAGCCACCGTTCTCAGAATACGATGCATTTGGCCCCGCTAGCACCGATACATAATCTTCTGACTGCGTGTATTTACCGTCTAGTGCTCATCATAATCAACTCGGTGATGTAAGACAAAATTTAACCGATTTTTGGCTCATTAGTTCAACGATGATCTATTTTACTTGCTGATACCTTGATTCTCGGCATATATTTATGCCCCGCTAGTGAACGTGCTCTTTGCAGGAAATTCACCTATGGTTCAAATGGTAGAGGTTCCGGGTAGCTAAAAAGATACGGCACATCGCCTTTGAAAAGAAATGGGCGATGAAAAAACTATCAAAAATAGTTGGTTCCGCGTTGAATTAACAGGGCCGACTGGTTTCGACCTCATTTCAGCGGCGTCTACTTGTCTCGAATGCAACTTTCGCTAGGAGCAATCGACTTCTATCCCATTTGCACGCTATCTTGCCTTCTCTGTCCTAAAAAAGGGAGTGAAGAGGGGGATCACTCGCCGCTATAAGGAAGCAATTGGCGATTACGATCGGACGAGATCTCGAGATGGGGGAAGACCGCAGGTTAGAGAGGACGAGAGAGTATGGAGATTGGAGAGGGTCAGACACTCTCGCTTTCGATCACAATCGGCTCTTGCGGCCATTTCCAGTGGAGAGAATGACCTCGAACGCTGTCAGGGAGACTCACTATTAGCAATTGTCAATGAGAGATAGTGAGGGAACAGGCAAGACGGAGAGACGTGTGAAGCTGTCACTTATCCGATCATCGTTTTTCAGTTGTCAGGGCCGGTCAAGCGAGGAAGCTTATGGTATGGAGAGCCGGGAACTAGCATTTTCAGCCCGTATCACAAATACCACGATCAGTTCTTACTCGTGGACTACCGCCGGCAAGAGAGCTTGCGTAAGCAAAGGTCATGATTGAAGCGCCTCATTCCGACCTCGGCGTTTAATTATCACTCTTGAACTAGCGCAAACGTCCGAGAGATAGGGGAGAAATCTCGAGCGTTTCCCCCGTTTCCCGTTCGATCCCGTCCCCGTTTTCCAACCTCGTTCATTGTGTGTCTATCGACCATCAATCTTCCTCGTTCGATTGCTCTGCAGCCTGCTCTCTTGCACTACTGATCAAAACCGCATAACGCTGATTAGCGGCGCTACTGCGGAAAGGTGGAAAGGAAAGGAAAGGATCCCGCTCTCCATATTCCCTCGCGAGAGATCGTGCGGATTCGAGAGACGGTAGTAGGCACAAAACTCGACAACAACCGCGCACTTCCTGGGTAAAAAAGCAGAGGCCGAAGCTGCGGAACGATCATCAAATACGATTTTCGCAAAAGTTCGAGTAGCGAAAAAATTGCGGGCGAAATCGCGATTAGGCCGAGCGTATCCAACCTGATCGGAACTTAAATTGCGGCAGAAGGATGGGGTGTGGTGCGACGGCAGATGGCGCAATGTGCTCATCTCTTCATTGTGCCTGTTCTCTCGCCTGTCAGAGAAACGAAAGAGTATTGCTAAATGAGAGAGACGGATCATCCGTGGCTGCGGTGAGATCGAGTGCAACGGTGCGGAAAGGAAAAGCATGTGAACAAGCAATGAATCTGTTGAAATCGTATTTTGGAAGAGTCGGCCTCCATTAGTCTCCACAAAATTCGTTGTATGAAAATTAAAGGGCCTCGAACAAAAAGTGTTTGCTCACTTCTTTATCGATTCGGTCGATACGACTCTGGAACTGAACCGAACTCCAGAGCTTACTTATCTCTGGCCAGCAGATCTGTAAAAAACTAAAAAAAAAAAAAAAACCCCCCTAAAAACTAAGCTCCTAATCCGCCCTTTTCCACTGCTCAGTGCAGCTGATTCACCGCTGTTGATTTACACTGATTTACGCCCGATTTGCGTAGATTTGCGCGTCACTTAAGCCGTCCTCCTTAGCATGAGTACTGGGTCTCTCCCCGATTAGAACGCTCTCCCACCGGTCAGACATAGCGAGAGAGCACGCGGGATCGAGGGACGGCAAACCACCGGAAGTCATAATCGAATTTGCACTTTACCGCCCACCTTTCTCAGCGGATCCCAATGCGCATTTGGAACTGCTGCCCACCACTCGTAAATAAATCACCACTGGCATATATGCGAAGATTCCATGAGAACACACAAATGATTCAATCACTTCCAAATTCCGAATGCAGACCATCGAAACTTTTACGCAATAATTGAAAAATTTCGAGGAAAACGCGAGGTTCCTCCATTGATCACGGCTCATTGATTCGAAGCGTGGGAATTGAATCATCTCGCGTGTGATCTATTCAACCCACACACAACCCAGAAAAGAAGAGGAAATCGTCGTTAGAAGTTCCAGGAAATGGGTTAGCAGTACAGACTGAAGCTATTTCCACCGATTTGTGTTGTGCCGACAAATCATCGCAATTTCATCACAACTTTGACTAATCAGCTTGTCACGTATCATCCAAGAAACAAGCTCGAACGTGATAGCTTACACTCCACTCCTCTTGATTCTGATGCAGATATACCCTGCAGATCATAGAGGTTTCCTTGCAAAAGTTCCACCTTCGCAGCATTTTCATTTTATGTTCTGGAAGGTTGGCTCATCTGCTCAACTACATCATCAATCGGATTAAATCACCTCTCAATTCCGGAAGCTGACCAACGAAACTTTTCGGCACTTTTACGCACACTTTTTTGCTCCTTTTTGCCCAACTTTACCTATCTCTTCACTTGAGTTAAGCTGGACAATCGGGGGCGGAGCCTGATCATACTCAGCTCTATCTCTTCACTGTCGCTGTCTGGACTCTCCTCGATCCCCGCACTCTCTCGCTTCCGCTTCGTTCGGACTCTTGCAACAATCTCCGAGACGACCTTTTGCGGGAAGAGGAGGAGGAAGGGAGACGGAAAGGGGGAGATCGCCCGTATAAAACCGCCGCCGAACGGTCCATTCGGGACACACCAGCCTTCACCCCCCTTCTTCCGACTTTCTCATCTCCAATCGCACTATGCAAACCCTATCGCTGCTCGCTGTTCTAGCTTCCGGTTAGTTTACCTGTTACAGTACCCTGGGTGTCAGATGCCGAATCCCGTTCTTGGATACGGTGCAAATTCCTCGATACGGTGCCATTTACGAGTTCCGGTCGGTACCATATCCCGGGTACGGTTACGATACTATATCCCGGTTCCAGGGCCGGACAACATTCCGGCTCCGGTTATAGTACCGCTTTGCAGTAGCTGCCGCCTGCGAGTGGGGCTGGGAAAAGTACAAGGGCTCCTGCTACCGGCTGCAGGTAATTTTTTTGTTAAAAACTATTTGAGTTACGGTAGTTGCCGTATCCTGAATACGGTAGTAGTAATCCAGTTTCCGTATTCTGATAATGGTATCCTGTTGCAGAGTCGCACCAACACGTGGACCATCCACAACTTTGAGTGCGTGTACGAGGGCGGCACGCTCGCGTCGATCAAGAGCGAGGGCGAGAACGAATTCATCAGACGTGAGTACGGTAGGGTTACGGTAGCTGAGTTAGAGCAGGTTTAAAGAAGCCATGTCAGGGCAGGCTCACTTTACAATATGAATGAAAGCTATCCTATGGTGGAGTTACGGTAGCTGTTATTTGGTAGGGTAACGGTATCTGGGAAATGTAGGGTTACGGTATCCAAGCCTGACGATCACGAACTGATTTTACAGGCCTGGCTCACGGCCGAGACGTGTACATTGGCGGAGCGTCTTTCGGCTACAGCTGGGAATGGGCGGACCATTCCTCCTTCTATGGCTACTCCAACTGGGCTGATGGTAAGTGAAGGGTTATTGATTGGTTACTACGGAAGGGTTATTGATTGGTTACTACGGAAGGGTTATTGACTGGTTACTACGGAAGGGTTATTGATTGGTTACTACGGAAGGGTTATTGATTGGTTACTACGGAAGGGTTATTGATTGGTTACTACGGAAGAGTTATTGATTGGTTACTACGGAAGGGTTATTGATTGGTTACTACGGAAGGGTTATTGATTGGTTACTACGGAAGGGTTATTGATTTTTTACTACGGAAGGGTTATTGATTGGTTACTACGGAAGGGTTATTGATTGGTTACTACGGAAGGGTTATTGATTGGTTACTACGGAAGGGTTACGGTATCTGATAGATATCTTGCTGTATTAGTGGTGAACGGCAGCTGCTTAGTTGCTAAGGTAGAGTATGGCTACCGGTTGTGAGGGTACGGTATTACAGTATCCCCCTTGCAGAATCCGAGTCGTACCCTCCCCGCGGCAAGCCCTGCATCTCGATGAACTCGTACGGTCAATGGGAGGCGCACTGCTGCGCCAACCCGCCCCGTGCCGCCGTATGCGTTCGAAGATGGTGAAGACCGACGATTTCTGATTAATGACGTCATCTTCGATCCCTCCTAACGCTAAGATCAGCTTTGCCTTTTCAAATGTTTTCTGAATCCATTCCCCCCCCCCTGTCCCCATGTCATCCTTATCATTGTGAATCGCCCCACACAATCGCCTTACCCCCCATAGCACTCTGATCTCAAAGATATGGTTGTTCCTAGAACGAAGTTATGCCCACAAGTGCAGTGTGACATCGCTGTATACCGAGAATTGTCCAAGATTACGAATTATCTTTGTTATCATTATCAAATTATCTTTATCTTTGTTATCATTATCTTTGAATTATCTTTGTTATCATTAATTATCAAGACGATTTACGAATTATCTTTGTCGTTTTGTGTAATCACACCCTAGTGCGGGCCGGCCCAGTAGAACCAGTGGACCGTGGACCAGTAGGACCAGGCCCCGTGATATGCATAAAGTTTTTGCAGATATCAGCAAACGTATCAGCAACTAGAGCCACTCGGTCTATGCCGTGCTATTCCTCTCATCGTAATTCGCGATTGCTTTTCGCATTAGTCACGGCGCTCTTACTGCTCCGTTTGACCTAATCAGTGCCGATACAATCTCTCAGTGGTCCCTAATCGGCTAGGGAAGAAGAGAGGGGGCTGGAGAGCTCCTTTGATCTCGGAGAGTAGGAAACGCCGGATGCGAACTCGAAACCGAAATTACTACTGGCCCGGCGATGATTTGATTTGGCCTAGGTAATCACTGATCGCTTCCGTTTCTCCCCTAATTGCCGGCTCTCCTCTCGGCTCTGACCGGGGAGAGGGCCGGGAAATTCGAGAGCGCCTGCACACGTACCGGAAGCGACGTGAGTAGTTGTAGGGCAATGGGAAAAACTGTTTAACCTGCAGCGCGGAAGGGGCTAGAACAGCCTACAAAGTACCTTAGAGATAAGGCAAAAACGAGAGAAAACTCGCCAGCAAAGCAAAGCTTCTCGCCCGATTTTCGAGAGAGCGCGCGAAGATTTACGATAGCTCGCTAAGAGTTCGGCCAAAGAAGGGCGAATATCGCTTCCCCCACTTCCCTATCTCTAGGAGATCGTTGATCGGTTATTATCACTGGCGCAATCTTTATGGAGAGAGTGCGTGTGATATGGAGAGACGAACCCAAAGTTCAGCTATGCCGTTTATGGAAATGATAGGTTCCTCTCGTCTCGAAGCTGTTTCTGGGAGATCAGAGAAGTGAAGGAGCAAGTGAAATTGAGAGACAATGCTGAACAGTCTGTTCCCCTCTCATTTTGAAACGTCTCCTAGTAGATCGAAGAAGCGAGAGAGCATGGTAAATTGAGAGAGACAAACAATCGCTACCGTTTAATAGGTCAAGCGGAGTGCGGGGAGCGGAACGTAAGGGACACATCGCTGCAAATTAGCCGCGGACGCGTTGATGAGTGAGCGAGATTTGCAGGAGATGTTGGGGAGATTGGATCTGCAGATACTTTTGAGCTAGACCTTAAAAATCCTTGGAGCGTGTGAAACACGAGTGGATTCTTTGTCATTATCTGAAATTGGTTATATCGCCGCAAATTAGCAGTATTGATGAGTGCGCAAGCTTGCAGGAAGTTTTTGAGGGAGATCGATTGCGCAGATGCTTTTGGACCGTACACTTAGATGTGGTCAGACTATCCGACCTTGGAGAGTGACAAATGCTTGTACATGCTCCGAGAGACATGAAGACTTGTCGCATATCTGTTTTTTAGCGGCGATCATTCGCAGGAGAAAGAAGAGAAAGGACTGAGAGCCGTCGTCAAAGCCGGGAAAGAGACGAATATCTCGCCCTGAAGTGCACTCGCCGCACGCACCACACACACCACACACACGAAATTTCAGATTCCAAAGCATCCTTTTGGTCTCGAGAACAAACGCTTTTCTTTCCCTTTCTGTGTTAGTTTCCCTTCTGCGTGGACATTTCAAGCAGATACAAGCTTCTGTTAAAAAGATCAAACGTCTTTGACCAAGTCACACTCTGAAATCAGTCTCCGAAGCCCATTTCGCTCAAACTAAAAGATCTATCGGAGACACATTAACCACTGAATTTATGGCCTTCGAGAAAATGTGCCAACTAACTACTCAACTTCGAGGCTACTCAACTTCGAGAATCGATTTCTGATGCATTTAGGAAAGAAATGTTGTTGAGTTACTCTCGGAATCTTATCAACGATCATAGTGACGGTCTCAATAACTAAAACTAATGTATTACTAAAGGTTCAAATCATTCAATCTCAATATTTCTTTTCTTCCCCTTCAGGGAACATTAGTTATTTCTCTTCCTTCGTTCGTTCCTCAAGCCCTTGATTGACGAAGAAGAGAAGGTTTTACGTCAGAAGAAAATGAAGACTCTGAGGGCGTCCTCTCAAAAACGCCTTCGCAGGGCTAGAATTGTTCGTCGTTCCTACTCCTCTGTTCCTGAGCCCTCTTTCCCGGGGACTATATGACTCTCATTCCGGGAAAAGAAAATGTCGTTCCTCTCAAAAGATCAAACTCATGTGATTCTAAGCGCCTTTAAAAATGTCATAAAATGTTTTGAAATAATTCATGTTGAGACATTTCTTGTCAGACGAGGAAGAAGCAGGCGCAAATCAGCCCACGAATACACATAAGCGAGTGGTTTAGGAGTCATAAAACTGAAGATTGATGGGTTCCGAGAAGAAAAAAGTGGACTCGAGATTAACTACTAATCGAAAATAAATACGATTGCATCTCCTGGAATGAAACTTTTTTTATGCCATATAACAATCGAAGGATCACTCTTCCCACCACTCACAGGCATTTAGGGAATCTATCAGTGCACTCACATTGTATACCAATTGAGCCTCAATATCAGTTTCTAGTCGGATTCATCGTCTACTTAATCGAAATGTAGAAACCAATAAAACTAGGTTTGGTTTGCTGAAGGAGGAAGAGTTTACCCTCTTCTGCTCCAAAAGGGTAAATGAGATGTGTCATGAATGGTATGCACCTTTTGCAAATTATTCGGCACTTAGTGCTGCAATTTCTGCATGCAGATTAGATTAGAGTTCTCGCATCTCGCATCATTATTCGTTTCCCGGGAGAGAAGTCAGAGTCGGCAGGATTCCACTCAAGTCAGGCGCCAGCACATTAAGATAGATCTCGCACTATTTCCTTTCCCCATGCTCTCTCACTTTCTCTGACCGAGTTAGTGAGTATGGAGAATACAGAGAGAGAGAGAGGCAGAGTTCCGGCTCCATGAATTGAGCAATCACGCTCCATCCATTTCGAACTCTTGAGCATGCCGTCTGACAGGCGAGATATTATGCGAAGAGAAGAGAATCAGAGCTCGGGGGCTTGAGTAATGTCGTTCTATCCGAGCTCTTGAGCTTTCCCTCTGGCGTGTGAGATAGAGTGAGTGCTCAAGAGAGCCAGAGTTCCGGGACCAAGAAGGGATCTCGCTCTCTTTCCTACCGTACTCTTGACTTTTTCCGTCTGGCCATCGAGAAATGTGATGAGAAGAGAATCAGAGGTTTGCGGTCATAAATCGGGAGATCTCAATCTATCCCCCTGACTGGCGGAGTCGTCCTGTCATTTGGCGGAGTCGTCCTGTCATTTGGCGGAGTCGTCCTGTCATTTGGCGGAGTCGTCCTGTCATTTGGCGGAGTCGTCCTGTCATTTGGCGGAGTCGTCCTGTCATTTGGCGGAGTCGTCCTGTCATTTTGTCATCATTGACGAGGAAGAACAACACGCACACAAATAAGCACTCAAATATTTTGCACATCCATCATAGTGAGATATTTGTAACCCATGAAACAGTTGCTTGGCCGGATTCGAGAAAGGATGAAGGTAACGGCCCATCAACGTCAGGCGATTTTACAGTTAGAAGACGACGCTAGGCGGGACCCACTTGTTTGACTAGCAGTTGATTGGTGGGATTCGGGAAAGAATGCAGTGGAAGAACAATCCAAGTCCGAGATCAACAACTAATCGAGTACTATCACGCTGGATTTCGATTGAGAAACCTTTTTTTCGTTTACCATATGCCACTGGGCAGCGCGAGCTTAAGAAAGAACTGAGTGTGTGCCACTCTGCGCTTCAATTCAATTCAATTATTTATTCGCCAAGTGAAATAGAAATAGAGGTAATTTCGGTGATCTTCGTTTTTATTTATTAGCAGAGGCCCGTCTTTGTGTCGAACCGTTCTCTTCTCAGAAGTAGGGACCATTTTATCGGTGTGCACATATCGCATAGCTCCTCAGTTACGGAGTCACCGAACACTTTTTGGCGAGTATCGATACCAGTCCCCAATGAAGTAGATGCTTTGCCTGGGGATGTAAAAGGAGGAAATAAGTATTGCCTCTGGACATGGTCTCAGAGTAAAAGAGATCGTTCTTCATCGGATTGCACATGACTGATTTCTGCAAATTATTCAGCACTTACTGCAGAAACTTTTGCAAAAATAGTCCAAATTGAGTTCTCGCTCCTCACATCACATCCGGAGAAGAAGGCATAATCGGAACAAATTCACTCACGTCAGGCGCCTGCACATTAAGAAAAAATCTCGCACTCTCTCCATTTCTTATGCTCTCTCGCTTTCCATGACATAGCAAGAGAGTACGCAGAATAGAGAGAGAATCAGAGTTCCGAGGCCCATAAAGTGGCGGATAAATTGGCGGATTCCTCATGCTCTCTCACTTTCTCTGTAAGGAGAATAGGGAAAGAATCAGAGTTCGTTCCATCCATCCCGAACTCTTGAGCTTACCGTATGACCGGCGAGATATTATGTGAAGAGAGTTCCGGGGCTTTGAGCAATGTCGTTCTATCCAAACTCTTGAGCTGTTTCTCTCGCATGTGAGATAGCTTGAGGAATAAAGAGAATCAGAGTTTTGGGGCAATAAATCTGAGGTACTTTAGATATCTCAATCTCTTTATCTGACAGACGAGAATACATGCGGAACGAAGAGGGCATCATTTCAGGGTAGTTATTCGGCGAAATGAAGAGATTGACTCTCCTCATTCCCCTACTCACTAGCGTTCCATATATATGCAAGGGACCAGACAGAACGAAGAGTGTTCATCAGAATCCCGTCACCATAAATCGCTCTACATTCCTTAGCTCTCTAGCGATTTCTCTGACCGGCGAGCGACCTCGCGCAGTGAAGAGTTACAGCGCAATAAATCGGCGAAAAATGTACGATCTCTCTAATCTTGTACCCGTTTCCCATAGCCACCTAGAGATTGCGCACAATGGAGAGAAATCGTCGGAAATCCTGCCTATAAATCGGGCTTTCCGACTCTGTCGCTCTACATTACTCGGCGGTGTAGCGTGTTCTGTGAGCGGTAGAGAGTGAGGGGAGTGGAGAGGAGCAGGCCCATAAATCTAAACCTTCTCATCTCAGCCCCTTTTTCGCATTCGGCATACTCACTAGAAGGTCAGGCAAGGCGAGAGGGCATGCGAGGCAGAGAGAGTTAGACAGGAGCGGGCCCATAAATGTATCCACTAATCGGACGCTGATCTCCCCACGTCAAGATTTCCACTGCGCGGCGCAATGAGTACTTTATGAGATGGGAGTGCCACTTTACCTTCTGATCTCAGCCCACGAGTATCCTCATTCAGCATACTGACTAGTAGGTTGGGGAAGGCGAGAGAGCATGTGAAGAAGAGAGAGTTAGACAGAGACCCCGCCCACAGGCGCATGACTGAGTTATGGGTAATCGGATAGCTTAAAAGGCGCTCGAGGCACTGAGAAAATGACTGGAGAGGGGAGCTTCTGCCCTAGCATGCCTTAGACTACGGTAGGCCTTCTAATGCGAGCCTCCTCCGTGGACTACTGCAGCTACCGTATGCCTCATATTCGCTTCCTTTCCTCGCTTCCTAATTCTTCCTTTCCGTACTTCAATTTCCCTTCTTCTATTACGGTAGATTCTACGGTATCCCTCGTCTATCTTACTGTATCGCCTACTATATCTCTTCTTTTCCTATTGTAGCACCTAAGGTGTCGCTCCCCTTTTCCAACTCCAGTTCCTACGGTTTCCATCCATTTTTCTACTGTATCAGAATCCCTCCCTTCCCATCTTTTAAAACATACCGTATCCATCCCTTTTCCAACGGTAGCGCCTACGCTATTCAAAATTTCAAGTTGCGCTGAAGATTACTACCGTACCTCTCTGTTGTCCCACTGTGTTATCCAAGTTTCCTTCAATTTATTACGGTAGAGCCTACAGTATCCCTCCATTTTCTTAGTAGATCGCCTACTCAATATTGTCTCTGATTTTCCTATCTTGCTTCTCCTTTTACCTCCAACGCAATTTTGCGATTTTCTAAACATTTTGATGCATTTGAAGGAAATGCGTCTCGCATCCCTCTCCTTGCTCTTCCTCTGTCTCATTCTCGGAGGACATGCCCACACTGTCGACGAGTGAGTATATACTATATACTGATTTTAATGAACTGCCCCGTCGTCTTGACGAAAAATAGAGAGACACTCATTTAGCCACTCTGGGACAAATGACTCAACAGAAATTGCCGTATTCACAAGGTCCTTGTAGAACAATGAAGAGGGCAATAATTTTAAAAATAGTATCGACCCGCATCGATAATGAACAAAATAATCAATCTCAGGCTCTTCCCGTACAAGCTCGCCAGAGAGGGAATAGGTGAGCTCGGCGTTGTGTTTTTCATGTGTTTTGTACCACATATTCGTGTCTTGCGTTCTTCCTTGGAGAGAAAAAAAGATGCACTATTTTCATAAATCCTCAAGTCTGGCTGGTGATGAGCATTAGGGCTGGACAATAAACAATAATGAAGAATGATAATAATAATAATAAATAATAGACAATAAACAATGGACAATAATGATATCATAGGGATCATAGGACTAATCATGTATTCGTGTTTTATATGGTATGTAGATGCGTTAGTCGGAGCCAGAATCTGAGAAGGTTTGTGTTCATTATATGAGACAGTGGGGAGATGATTTAGGGTAGAGAACAAGGAGAATTGCGTTTCATGACCGATACTGAATATTTTTGGTAATTACGAGAGACCGTGTGCAGTGAGGAGATCGATAAATTTAGTTCACAATCATGTATATATAAGCACAATTCAGGAAGATGCACTAACCTCGTTCAGTACGTTCACCCTTGCAAGAGTGAGCTGTTTTTTTTTTGTTATTTATCCACTATCTTATTCGGTCAGTGTGCTCTTCTTGTGAAACGTGCGATTGAGCAAAACGAGCACTAGGTCGGATGAGAACATTCGGATGAGAACGAAAATTTATCGTTTTCTTTAACAAAACTTCTTTAACTGACAAAGACTACTAGCATCCAACAAAATTAGTTCTCATCCAATAGGTTAAAAAAATTTTACTTCTCATCATCAGAATGTTCTCGTCCGACGTAGTGCCGCGAAACGAGGTTGCTTTGTCCTTCTATCAGTAGCGTATATTTTGATTGAAACCCTTGGAATCCGTGAGCATTCCAAGATCCTCAATATTCGGAAAACAAATCGTACTATCATGCACTAGAAAAGTTCCGCAAACGAAATCAGCTCGATTTTCGACTTGTGTAAAATTAGTCTCATGTTGAAGTTTTTCGATTTTCGTTCTAACTTCGGTAATGAAATCGTATACCAATTTGCAGACCGTGGATTGTCGCTGTGCGACCACCATCGCTGCTGCATATGTTTCTCCGAGTTCACCGAAGAGAAGCTCAAGCAGATCCAGGAAGACTACCCGTGAATATTGCACTATGGGTTCTCACTCATTTGTCCCATCTTTGTGTGATGGGAGCTGTAAACTGGGTCTGGGAATGGTTTAAGGGTAAACGATTTTTTAACTATATAATTGTGAGCGAGAGATGCAGAGAAAAGCGAGAGAGCAAGCGAAATTGAGAGAGTTCAACTCGTAAATTGCATCATTTCACAGAAAGGGCGTTTTCATCGTCACGGCCGAAGATCGCGAGCCCCCGAACGATCTGATCTCCGAGACTCTGCCATCGTACTCCGGGTTCTCCGAGGATCGCTAAGCCCGCACTCGGGCATCTCTCCATACTAGGCGGGATGATCATGTGATGACAACTGCGAAACCCCATTATTATTCTTTTGGATTATGAGTTGTCATCCGCAAATGATCATCCGGTCTAGTATCCCCGGTTCGATTACAACCCGGACCAGACCTGTGTTGTAATCCTCTATGCTCTCGCTCTTGGCTCTTGTTCGCTTTTTTCCCTTGTTCGTCGGTCAAATTTCCATCCATGAGATTAATCCGTGTAGTTGAGCCCCAATTGCAACGCCCCCCAAGGGCCGAAACCGACTCGCTCCGGACCAATCTCACTCCTTTTGGCCCATTTCGTGTGTTTCCGTCTCCATTCACCGTCTCTCAGGGGCTGAGCCCATTCCTTGATTTGAGCAACACAATGCAAAGTCTTACCGACCGAAACCGTTGTCTCATTCTTGGATTGTGCCCAGTTCCCTGTCGGTCTGATTAATCGTGACTCTGAAAGTCTTGGTCTCTTCGATAAAGTCTTGTTGCAATTTGCTTTGCTGCGTTGTGCGCTTGATGGACTTTCGAAAAAAATAACAGAGGACGAGTTTATTGTTATCTTGCAATACATGCATACGTCTAATTACCACGAAAGCAAGGAATTGGGGGGGACAAGTATGGTGTGGAATGACTGTACAAAGTCTTCGATGAAATGGAGATCATAGGAAGAAAAGAGCGATAATGACGTTGAATTATTAGGGGCAGTTGAAGGAACGGGTGAAAGTGGTATTGGGATCGATCGTAGCACAAGTATGCGATTGGAAGAGGCTGCACAATAAACGAAATGAGTGAAACAATGATTAATTAATTACACAATAGAGAGGGATAATTAGCAATGCTTCACGGTCATGATAAATTGCGATAATGAGCAATGAAGAAACAATGTCTTTATATTGGTATAAATATGCGCATGGTACTACAACGAACTGGAAAAAAATCACCCAGAATAGATATCTCGTAAATTCCATTTCAGAAAATAATTATTTGGAAAGTGCATTTCCGAAAAACATTATTATAATAGTTGCGAACATAATTATTCATGAACTCCCTTTTTCTATTATTTGACAAAAATCTTCAGGAAATGAAGCCAAATTAAATTATCTGCTAAATTCTAATCGTAAATTACAATTTTGCAATATTTCGTCTCATATCCAAAAGTCGAAAACTAAATATAACCAACTTGAATCTGGCTCCATTTCAATTTCCGGATTTCGGAGTAAATTCTCAGATTGATTTCAGATTTCGGTGTAGTACCATGCGATTCAATGCGAAAAACTTGTTCTGGATACTAGGACTTCTCGAGGAAGGAAGTTGTCAATCGATAGCTCGATGGGAAGAGACGGTCGATGCGGAGAGAATATCTGCACACTCATATAACATAGACAAGATCGAAAATTCATAGTTCATTGATGAATTAGCATCAACTTTTAATCGATAACGCCCAATTACTAAGAATATTGCATGTGTGAAGTAGAATTGTTATGTAACATAATCGGCCTAGAGAAAGAGCTTGGGGCTTGGATGCTAGTGAAAGAAAAGGAGTAGGGTCGATGCACAGACTGGTGAGATAGGGAATAACAAACATTATAAAGCACATAATAATAGAAACGAGCAGATTGAGAACTTTGAGAGGGGTGTAGCATCGATTGTGGGAATATGTGGTAATCTACGAATGCTAGAAATTAGAGCACACGAGAGAATTCTTGAGAACAATTGGAAATCGAGAAAGTTGTGAGGGTGTGTAATCGGAATAGGAGTTGTCAGTGGATATCTTAGCTACGAGGTAGACGGGGATAGATGATCGATCAAAAGGGACGGAAAAGCAACGCTAGAAATCCAATCGAGAGAGCGAATAGACAATCGGAGTAAGAGATGTGCTTAATCGAGTAGAAAATGCAGCTAAGTAGAGCAGGAGGCCGATCTGTAGGGTTAAATGTGAAAATCGAACAATTAGATGTGTCAGTAGTGACACAGTGAATCCGCTATAATCCTGTTAGCTCTTCGTGATTCACTTGGAATGCACTAATCAAAGCTGGTGGGAGATAGTCAGAAAGTTTCAGTCGGCTTACCGATCGGGCGCGCGTAATTGTGGCTGCTCCCAGCGAGATCCGAGAGAAAAAGCAAGCGAGGAATTGAGAGAGATATCGAGCTGAAATTAAGAAATGATAGATGTATTGTGTGAGTTGCCGGCTGTATCCCGAATCCGAATATTCCGAATCAGTACTCACCTGTATTTTAACTGCCACGTCGCCGAAGGAATCGACGGGATGGGACAACGGTGAAGAAGCAGAGAGCCCGAATGAGACTATGAGATTGAATCTGGAATTGGGATGGTTGGGAATGGTGATATGGCAGGACTCCCGACAGCCACTTCTACTCACCGATAGACAAGATTGCTGTACACGGAAGAAGTGGAGACGCGCAGATGCGATTTAACAGTAGGGATCAACAAGTAGTGGGGCAGAAGTAGTGGGAGAGAGATGGAGAGTGGAAGAGCTGAAATGGAAGATTTCGAGAGCTGGATCTTGGATGGTATTGGTTATTTGAAGACGATCTTACCTGGTGACGAAAGAACATTGCACAAAACACGAGACTGAAAGAACAAGAAGAAGGAGTAGAATACTGCAATGGAATGATTAATTACTTGGTATTGTAGACATAAATTACCTGGAACCACGCGTGATGCCGTTCACAGTTCCTCTTATTTCGTCTTAGTGCTTCTACACGCGTACCCTCCACACCTGTAAGTGGCATTGTTTCTGTCGCTACTACTAAAGGTGAAAAGATAAAGGTGGTTTGGCATTATCCTCACAAGGGCGGGCACCGATTAGCAGCAATCCCGGGAAGACCAGTGGCTAGTTGCGAAGTTTTCCCGCCCTACTATAGTCACTATGCAGTAGCTCAAACACCCTCAAAACTCGAGCACTATACACACATAAACAGATCTTTAACATTGAGGTACCTTTTCGATATCCCTCTTTGATAATAAACGAAAAAAGGCTCACAGGCACGGGAAGGGAATCGTGTCCGTTCTCTTGTAATAATCATAAGTAATTTCATGAAAGGCGGGAATTCGCTGGCGGGCAAATAGAGCGATGCCGTGGAGAATAGTGCCTGAAATGCGACAGGCATGATGAGATTACAATGAAGACCATAAACTATCGATCTTGACTGGCTACTTTTCTGTGTTCAATATTAATAGTGCAATCTATCTCAAACCGCTCTTCCGACAAAAAAGTGTAGCCGCTAGAGCAGTGAAGAGGTACCAGAAGTAACCCTCGGGATCACACTCCACCCCTTCCCATTTACTCACCGGTCTTCCTTCTGTACGTGCGGATGATGAGGCTGTTCGGGGCACAACTGTGGTTGACATACTTGAGCTCATTTGACTGTAATAAAATAATTTTGGTGATCGTTGCGTTCACCTGCAATTTGGACCTTTGACGGTCCCTCATGAGAGAAATGAGAGAAAAAAAATGGTAAAAAAAAAGGTAAGTAAAATGTTTTGATAGTGATAGTGATAGTGATAGTGATGTAAGTGATAGTGGTAAATGATTACGGTTGATTACGGTACCTCGAGACAAGTAGTGAGCGTGTACTTCGCATCCTCACCCTTCTTCCATCCACATTGACTGCAAATGCAACAGTTTGTATTTGGTACATCTTACTCAACTACAAGTGCCAGCAGAGTGTCAGCACTAAGAGTATCAGCTGCTTTTCTAGATTCACGCCCTGCTCCGCGGATCCTCCACTTCAGGAGGTTGGACTGTTCTTTTGCAGTCATTCCAAAGGAGGAGGAGCCCATGGGGCACATTTCAGATATATATAAAAGTGCAACTTACGGGGTAATGGTGTAAAACATATCGACATCCTGCTTGGTCGTCTCCAGGTCCTTGTTGGTCATGATCTGTAGTGGATGAAGAAAGTTATTTGAGTCGAAGAGTGTGACAACTGTAGGAAGGGGTAGTAGGCCGTTGTATTAAACAAAGCATTTATGAAACGAACACAATTGATTCTCATCGGATCGGGGATTTGAGTAGTTCAAAATGCCGCGTTGGCTCAAAAGCTTTTTCAAAGCGGGTTGAACTCAAAATTAAGAGGAATGGTTAGGATAAAGGTAACTCACATGACCAGCGAACGTGCCGATATACTCCGACCTCTCGATGTCTTCCGCAGCTCGTACGCTCCAGCCATGAGTGTGGGTTTTGAAGATGATGACCATCTTCTGGGGACCCTTCTGGATAAGGTAATGGTGTAACCACGTCATGCGAATTTGCATGATAACACTAGATGGAACTTCTTCTACGTCTACTTCCGAAACAATAGACAAATAATATCTTCTCGTGTTGGCCAAATCTATTGTGAAAGTGCCGATTTCGATTAGTAGATTAGTATGAATGACGCCTCCTCCTATAGAATATATCCATTCAACGATTATGGTCAGTAGGTAACCATTCTCGAGGGAACGTTCACCACTTGTCTGACATAATAGCACCAATAATTGAACATCCTTAATGATTGAATGGCCTTAAGAGTTTCGACACCTCCTAATTGACACCTAACTTTTCCGCCAGCCCGACATCGTAATATCGTACTTGTTCAACACACTTAGGCCAATACTTGATTGACTCATAATAATTACATATGCGGTAAATATATTAACATAATATTGCGATATTGTAGGTGTAATGGGGGGCGGATGTTTCACCTCGATGAATCGTCTCGGGCAGAGGTCATTGCACCCGCATGACTCGTCGCATAGCTGCATCGAAGCATCGTACTCCCAACACTGACGAGGAACCTTCCTACCGTCCTGCAATTCAAAACATTTTTCAAAACGCTCGATCTTTGCTACATCTAGGCGGGTGCAATGTATGCACCATTTTCAATTACGAGAAAGTAATTATAAAATTTCTCATGTCAAGCAGTGAGTCTCAGATGAGTAAAGTGAAATTTAAGCTCACTGACCACGCCGCCGAGGAACTTGCCGTCCCAGGTACGCGCCAGACCGTCCCGACCGATCGTATAGGTGGTTATCCAAGTCGTGCAGCAAGTATGACCCGCAGAGCAGTCCCCACTGCATCTTTTGCTGAAATACAACAAATTTTGATCGTCATCGTTCCTGTACAACAAGTACAACGCATTATGCTCGCGTGAAATGATTGTGAAAGCGAGAGAGCTAACTACGGCCTTCCACCCAATTTTATAGGAACAACTGAACAGTATGCGGGAAGTTTTTCGTTGCTGATAAGAAATGGCTATACGATTTTCACTTGTGCGTTTTCCGATCAGACATCACGATGTCTCTTGCATTTCTCATCTCTGACCTTTTGGGCCGGAGAATCCAATACTCCTCCTCATCAATACTCACATTTTCGCATTTTACTCACATTTTCGTCTTCAGCTTCAACGTTTTAGCGAATTCTGCCTTTGCATCCGGTGACAGACTCGTTGCCTGATCCTGCAAAGCTTAACATTCTCAACATTGTCGTCCCTTAACCCAGTTTCTTTTTTTTTCTAGTACGATAGCCTTGTACACTAGTAAACATCGGTACGGTACGCTGGCGCACTAACCGTGATCCACCAGGGAAGTGTCGCGACCTAATGCTAGCCTAATCTTATTATCACACCTAATATCACCTACGTGTGCAGCTTCTTATTGCGTGCGTGAAGACAGCGGATGATTTCGCTAAGGAGTGATGATCAACCCCACAATGGCGAAGATTACGCGGTGCCCTATGTTTCCGGATGCAGCTGTACGATTGAGCACTAACCGTGATCCACTTATGGGGCATGCCGATGCCGCCCGAAGTGTCCCGCGTCTTGCCCGTCCACTCGAAAATGAACGTGGGACACTGATTGGCCGCGCAGCGAACGCGATAGACCTCCAGTTGCTGTTTGTATGTCTCTTTGCCGATCTGAAATTTAATTATAATTAATAATATTATATCTATATTTTTAAATGCGAAAGGAGAGATTTGTGCAACAACTGTCGTGTTTCGCTCTAGTTGTACAACAACCAGTCCGAAATGAGACAGCATCTATTTGAGCGGCCATTAAAACGATATAAAAATAATTATTTACCGTGTTACTTGGCGCAAGAAACCGAAATAGCAAATGTTTCAATACCCATGTAAATATGTACGAAGATGGCGACTCCCTTCCCTCTGATGTTTCCTACTGCAGGCCTATTGCCTTTATATCAGGAAGAATGAATGTTATACCCAATCGGTGCGATCCTTGAGCGGCGTTGCCCACAGCGGATACTCCTTGAGGAATGCTTGCTCATCTCCTCCGAATAGCTCCTTCACGATCTGTGCCTTCTGGAGCGGTTTGAACTTCTCTGCCAATTTATCCGCCTGCAATTATGGTTTTTAGAGAGTGATTGTGAATTTTCTGCCTTTTCCCTGTTAAATCACTGGCCTTATTCAGAAGACTATAGTTAATGCCCCGAGCATCAATGTATTGTATTATTTTGACTTTCGCTTCCGCAACCTTTTCTTTATAAAAAAAATGCTTACCTCAGAAATGTATATTCTCCTCAGAGTCGTGTTCACATAATCTTCAAATGACACTCTCTTATTCAGGCTGGCTTTCTTGTTGTGTAATGTCCACTTGTTGATCTGAGACAACTAGACTCGATGCCTGTCATTCCAAGACACATGCTTATCAGTTTCGGACCAAACATGAACCAATGTAACCTAATATATTCTAGAGAACTAAATGATAGATTAGGGAACTACTTGAGAAATATTTTCCACCAACTGAACGTACCTGAATGGAAGTCCACTCGGGAGTCTTCACCTTTGGACACGTGCAGGTCTGAAATTCGAACAATCATATTACGATGAGCGTCTAATCGATGGTAACGCCACTGTCATCTACCCGTGCCCTTCTCTCGCGCTCACACTCGTTCCACTAAGAAGACTCTACAGTATTGCGATGGTTCTGCTCATATGCCATTCTAGAGCGCTACAGGTCGCCGTTCACTTCACACACTTTCTCCATTCTCTGTCCGGTGAGAGAAAGTGGAAAACGGCGACCCGTATTGCGCACTCTATCGCATACCATGTGGCCAGCGTCCGACAGTCTCTGTGGGGTATATATGGTTATATACGCAGCGAAAACAGACAAAAAATTCGAGACGGCTACAGAGTATAGAGAATCATCTTTTCCGCATGTGACACATGTTGTCGAAAGGCTGGCCTGCCGCAACAGCAGGATATGGTTGTTTTGTATAGCCCGCGCGATTACCCAAACATGCAAACGGGTTCGTTTGAAGGCGTCTCTCAAAGACGTCTCTCAAAAAAGGCAGTCCCATTCAAGAGTAGCAAGAACAACGAGTTGTGTAACTCGGCAATGAATCGCTGGAAAGAGCGCGTCCTGAATGAGAGGCGCGAGCAGCGAGTTTCCTCACACAAGCGGTCGTTTGGCTGCCTTTCAACGATTGGCCAATTCAAATGGTGTGGACTACTAGTTGATTACTCACCACTTTAGCGAGCTGTTCTGCCGGAAGCCAAAACGGATTGCGGCAGGCCTCGCAGATTGACTTGATCTCGATCAGTCGAAGCGTTGCCATCACTTCCTTGAACGTCCACTTGTCACTCTTCGACATCTTCTTGGCAAATGCGCTCGATTCCGCCAGCTGAAATTCGGCCACACATTTGTTTACGGGTTGGAATTGCGGTGGAACACATTGAAATCGAATTTGAGCCCAAAAGTTCATGCCAAATTTTTAATCATTGACCTGTGCGAATTAGCGGTAGAACACAGAACAAGAGAAAAACAGTGAATACTAGGAATATCCCTAATGATAGTACCTATGAAAGAGGGTCAAGACACGGTCACTCGATGGTCAACGGCCTAGTGGGAGAAGGTTCTGCTTGCCTACATAACCCTACTTGACACCTAACCTTGTCGCCAGCCCGACATTGTAATACCGTTTTCGTAGATCACCTTAGGCCAACCTTTGCTGACTCGATAATTACATTTGCGATGAATACATATTTTTATCATCACATCACATCACATCACATCATTTTATCCAGGTCGAAGTGTTACAATTAGGGTCTTACAAGAATACAATGAAAGTGGATGCAAATTCTTCGAATTCTCGATCGTAATCTTCTTCTCTCCACGTTAGACGGGGTCTGGATGCTGCGTTTTCTCCTTCCAAAGTTCTCTATTCAGAGCGTGCCGCTCAGTCAATCTTCTCGTTGCAAGGTCTTTCTTTACTACCTTCAACCAACTCATTTTGGGCCTGCCCACAGGTCGTCGTCCCAAAGGCTGATACTGGAGGATCTCCTTACATGGATGATTTCTTTCTCTCCTTTTTATGTGGCCAAACCACCTCAGCCTCTTCTCTCTGATCTTCTCAACAATCGGGGCAATGCCGATCTTTCCACGAATTTTATCATTTCTCACTTTGTCTCTCAAACGGATTCCTACTATCCATCGGACCATCTTCATCTCAGCAACATTCAATCTCTCCTCCATACTTTCGGTCAGAGCCCAATGTTCACTTCCATACATCATGGCTGGGCGGATTATCGTCCTATAGACCTTTCCTTTCAGTCTCCATCTTATCCTTTTGTCATGTAGGACTCCCGAGCAAGCACTAAACTTCACCCATCCACATTTGATTCAATTGTTCAAGTCTCTTTCCGGTCCACCATCTTCATGAATCAGAGATCCCAAGTATCGAAATACTTCGTCCTTCTTGATCTCCTCTCCTTTCATATCTCTCATCATTCCTTGTCCTCCTCCGATCATCATAAACTCCGTCTTTCCAGTATTCAGAGTTAGCCCTCCAGCCTGCAATCTTCTCTGTACTTCCTGTACTTTCCTCTCAAGACTGCCCACGTCCGTATCTATCAGGCACAAATCGTCGGCATACGCTAGACAATTTGGCACTTTGATTGTAATATCATCAGTAGGGCCAAATGGAGTTCGCACTTGTGCCGACGCACCTTCATACATCTCCTTTATCAATCTGACATATATCTCGGGCACACCCTTCTCCCTCAGACTTCTCCAAATCTGTCTCCTCGGGGTGCGATCGTACGCCTTCTCCAGATCAAGAAATGCTGCGCAAATACCTTGTCTGTACTCAATGTGTCGTTCTACAATCTGACTGAGTATAAAAGTCGGCTCAGCCGTTGACGACCCGCTCACAAATCCATACTGGGAAGGGTTCAATGTCATGATTTCTCTCAGTCTTCTATCTATACATCTTTCATAGATCTTCATTGCGTGAGAGATCAATTTGATGCCTCTGTAGTTTCCACACTCACGAATATCACCCTTTCCCTTGTACAATGTGACGATTTCACTTCGCCGCCAATCCTCTGGCATTCTCATTTCTTTCATTATCCTATTGAACATTCTAGTCAGCCACCAAATCCCTGCTTCATTCATACTCTTCCATGCATCAACAGGAATCATGTCCGGACCGTAAGCCTTTCTCCAAGGACACTTTGCGAGTGCCCATCTGACTTCTTGCATACTCCAATCCAGAACTGCCTGTTCTATTACATCGCCATCATCCAACAGTGTTTGGGGCTTCTCCACATTGAGTAAATCATCAAAATATTCTCGCCACCTTTCCTTCACTTCCTTTTCTTTTCTGATCACGCTCCCATTACGATCATAGATCGATTTTACCTCTTTCATATCTTTCTTCTCTCTATCTCTACTCTTCGACAGTCTATACAATGCTTGCTCTCCTTCCGGACCATCTAACATCTCATAAAGATCATTATAAGCGGCCATCTTTGCCTCATGGATGACTCTTCTACACTCCATTTTCTTATCATCATACTCCGCTTTAGTCAGATTGTTCTTCATTCTGTACCATTTTTTGAAAGCGATTCTCTTCTCCTTGGTAGCAACTCGAACACTTTCGTCTTTCCAGAACCAAGATTCTTGGTTCGCCTTTATTCTTCCTTTAGTCACTCCAAGTACATTACGCGCACCTTCTAAAATGGCATTTTTTGTCTCTAACCAGACTTCATTCACATCAACCTCCTCTATCAAGGGATCTATGCCCAGTGCTCCTGTCATAATCATGACTCGCTCAAATTCATTTCTTATCACCGGGTCCTTCAGTTTCCACCACTTGATCTTTGGACTCATCCTTTTCAATTTATTCCTTTTCGCTGACTTACGTCCACTCAATCTTACATCACAGATGACTGGTTTATGCTGGGGTGCTACACATTCAGATGGTATCACCTTCACATCCTTCACTCTCCATCGATCTTCCTTCCTCATCATTACATAGTCAATCTGTGTCTGCGCATTACCAGAGTAAAACGTGACTAGATGACTCTTTCTCTTCTCATACATCGTATTCAGTACAGCCAGATCGTGTCGCTGTGCGAATTCGAGTATTCTCAGCCCGTCGACATTCTGTCTACCGTATCCTTTTCCACCATGTACACCTCCATCACCAAATATCTCTGCCGATCTTCCAACATGTCCATTCAAATCTCCTCCCAGAATCACAATGTCATCCTTGCTCACTTCTTCCATCATCTCTCCAACTTTTGCATAGAAGTCCTCTTTCATTCTCTTGTCTAATCCACTTTGTGGCGCGTAGGCAGAAATTATGCAAATCATCTCTCCCTCGATGTCTAATCGCACTTTCATCAATCGGGAATCAACCCTTGTCACTTCGACCAAACAACTAGACAAACGAGGGGAGAGAACTACCGCCACTCCATTCTTCAATCCATCTCCTTCTGAACATACCAATTGGTATCCATTCGCCCATCTACTTTCATTTCCTTTCCAATGAATCTCTTGCACACATAACGCTTCTATCCTTCTCCTTATCATCATATCCACCATCTCCAACAACCTTCCTGACAACGTTCCCACGTTGAGGGTTGCAAAACGAGTACATTCTCCACTTCTCAATCTCATGGCGATCTTTGATCTTTGATCTCAGATACCGTAATCCTTCCTTCAATCGACTGTCGTACTGTCCACAGTACTCCACCGTCTCTCTGCACTGATCTACTGACTGTCGTGCTGTCCACAGCAACGACCAGCTCAGCAACAGGCACACAACACACTCGGAAGGATCAACGATCACACTCCGTCAAACTCTCTCCAAACGATCGACCACACAACAGCTCCTCCACACAGAACACGTAGTCCGAGTACGCAGCACGAGTAGTAGCAACTTGCTGACCGAAAGCAACGAAAGGGCCGTCCCGTTGCTTGGACTGTCACCCTCCTCCTCCCTCTCACTCGACGGAGCGAGACGCGAACCGACCGCCCCGGACCGAGTGAAGAGTGAAGAGGTAAACTTACAGTGGGGTGCGTGTGATGGCTCATGTCGTCAGCTGCATAGCGGACCATCCAGTAGAAGCTCTTGAACAGTGCCGGATCGACTGGAATACGCCTCAATTTGAGCTCCTGAAAGGGTTTTTTTTGTCATGATCATGTTTGAGCTCGATCTAAGACTGATCTGTAATCACAAAGGGTACTCAATCGAATAGGACAATTCCAGCGATTAAATTTGACCAGAGCAGGATATTTTTTTAGGGTTTCAGAAATTGTCTCGAAAAAAAAGAAGAAAAAAAGCAAAAAGCGAAAGTAGTACCTACCCTTCTCAATTTCGTGGCGAACTCCTTCTCGACCTTCTCCGTGTAAGGGTCGCGCAGCAGTCCCTCCTTACGGACTCTCTTTCTCAGCATGTCCAACTGCTGCTTGCTGCCGTCCCATTGCCGCAGGTCGTTCTTGCGCAAACGGGCTTCCTTGGCGGCAATCTTAAGCAGTTGATCTTTGGTCTTTACCGATTACGAGGTACCAGGAGTAACCGAAACGCCTATTTCTAGGAAGCTGTAATCGGCTCGCACTAGCGCGCTACTCCAATGACAAGGTTTAGCCACGTAAGGAAATAATTGACGATAAAAAAAGCTAGGTCGATTCCTACCTCTAGCGCACTCGATTAGAATTGTTAAATTGAAATGGAATTTGAGCAAAAAGTTGATGCCAAGACCGAGTTTGAGATCATTGATTGATCATAAATTGCTGATCTTTGATCACTGACAAACCTTTTTAAGAACGTGAGCAGCGGCAGCTTGCTGCTTGGGGTAAATAATAGCTTCATCCTCAGTAGCCTTGACAGCCGGAGACTGTAATTAGTTATTTTAAAGAAGGGTGGCACGAATATCTGGCTAACTGAGCTAGCGATGTTAGACGGTGTGTCATGATCACCCCATAACGCTTTCGAAACTCCCGTGTTTTCAATTTTCGTCTAAACCGAGATGTACTCGATTGGCTGATTGTCACCCTGAAGCGCAGGCAACGAGCTAGAGAGCATGCAAAATGAGGAGAGCGCTCTGACTCATTTTTACATATCGGCGCGGTTCGTGCCTCTCCTTCTTTAATAGTGGATACTCAATGATTCTTGTCATTTCGGGGATACTGGGTAGGTTTCTTAGTAATGCCCTTTCTCTGGCATTGCTAAGAAGCCTACCCAGTAATTAATTATATATTTCTCATTCCACTGATAACGCAGCGGCCGATGCTCATTTTAATAATATTTTTGTAAGGTTGTCCTCAGCTCGAGGTGCATTTTCGGCAGAAGCACACATAAACAAGAGTATTGATGAAGATGGTTAGATTAGTCCGCTCAGAGGTGGACTTTCCTGACTCAAGCGATCGAAAACATTGAAAGCTCTGCTTAATCGAAAGGAGGACCCGTAATTTTGGCACCGAGTTTTCATTGTTTCGGTCTGAGTCAGCACCACCGTTGACGACTCCTCGTATCGTGCGTTTCAAATGCTCAGCAAACTCAACGTGCTGGTTAGCGTATTGATTGTCTGGGAGAGTGAGGAAGGGAAGAGGTAGGGCGGAGGAGAGCAGGTAGATCACTAGCCTCCTCCCGTCCTCTTCCTAACTCCGCCCATCGAACGGTAGTCAAAGGTCAGCTATTAGTGGAACGGAAAATAATTTCACGATATGACATT
Organism: Pristionchus pacificus; assembly: GCA_000180635.4. Taxonomy (NCBI): domain Eukaryota; kingdom Metazoa; phylum Nematoda; class Chromadorea; order Rhabditida; family Neodiplogasteridae; genus Pristionchus; species Pristionchus pacificus. The sequence goes on from CM026580.1 coordinate 13,552,453, forward strand.
GATATCCCTGTTTTTGGGGATTACAACCCGACTATATGGCAGAGCTGTCATTGATTTCGAGTAAGTAAAGTGGACATTTAAGAGCACTAATTTAACCATTTGCATCGACTATCTCCTCACCTTCTCTTTCTCCCTATTCTTTCGAATCGCGGCCACTGCCTGGTCCGCGATATCGACGGCGACTAGCTGTGCACGGTTCATGCGGCTCCGATTTGAGATGGACTGAACGGTTTTTGGTCAGAACTTGAACCTCGATTTTTCACACAATATCCCAAAAAAAAGAATCAAACCCTTCCTAACGATGTTTCTTCCTGCAGGCCTGATGTCAGGATAAATCTGTACCTGTACTAGATTGGATGAGAAACGAGTCTTTTTGATGTTCTTTTTATTATAGTCTTTTTTGAGTATCTTGCGAAAAAGGAAAAAAAATTTGTCGGTTCTCATCCGACATAGTAACCCTACAGAACCAGTTTGCTCTATGATCTTCAATTCCTCGAAGATATATTTCTATAACAAGTGCAATGTAACATACCGTGGTGGCAAGGGGAAGGATGTTCCTGACCGCTCGATTCTGTGCGTTTCGTTGCTGCAAATGTAGCCTTATCGCAATGCGAGCGTGTCGTGTCTCATGTCGATGTGATGGATACGCATTGGTTTCCCCTACCACTCGGCAATCATAACCTCAACCATTGAGCGGGTGGCATTCTCTGCCTAGTGGCAGAGGTCATCTAGGGGCTGAGATCCACGCTGATCCCTATACAGTTCTTTCCCGAGTTCTGTGTCTGTTCTTATGAGCACTTTCACAGGTGGCTCGGATTGAAATGTAGAGTACAAATCAACTCGTATGCTCACTCACACTTTATAGAGAAATACGAGTACAAAAAAGGCTGAGCGGTGCTCAGGGGAAAAAGTAATAGAAGCAATGATAGGGGGGTTCTAGAACACAGGGGATAAAAGAGGGTGGAGTCAGAAATTGTTCTGTCTATTATTTTGCAATGCTCTCTCGCTAGTCAGAAATAGTTAGCGATCATTGTTAAACGAGAGACCGTAAAATTTTCGCACAGTTTAAGTTGCTGCGAGCTCTTGCTGGCTCGATCGTTTCCGAAACGCTAATTCACATCCATTCCGGAATGAGAGTCCACAAGAATCATTCTCTATCGTTTCAGAAATCACGCTAATCCGGAAAAAGAGTGAACAGACGTGATTTCCCAAATCAATTACGTCATACCGAACGGTCAATTCTATCAATTAAAATCAAACATGGTTTATGAGAAGAAAAGATTATAGAAACTGCTAGGAAGCGACTAAATGACTTCCTAAAAAAAAGCGGTTGGATTTTTCGGTCCATTGGGTCGTATACAATCACTCACATTGCGGTCCTGGCTACTCCTCGGAAGCGACGACGGAGGATTGATCTCGTTGTTCCTCTGCAAATTGGCACTAATCAAATTATTTATTTCCTTTACATGAATAGGGTCCAGGATTGTTTCGCCTCATTCTTCTCTTTCGCGCCTCGCACCCGAAGCCGGCATATGACCACCACCAACTGTTTGGCGTTATTGTCGTATAAAAGGTAAAGGTAAAGGTGTATCCACGTCAAGCGATTTTACGTCGTAAGACAACGCTAGGTGGGACCCGCTGGTAAGGCCATGGCTCGTATGTGTCTCGATAATTTCAGAAGAATGAGCAGTAATCGTGAACATACAGCGACGAGATCATTCGCTGCAATCACGATGTGTGTCGTTGCCATGTCGACATATTGCACTGATGCTCTCTGAATGTGCAAAATTTACGATTTTAGCTTCCGATAATAAAAAGCTACTCCCTGTGCGTCTCCTCACATCAAGCAGCCTCTCTACGCTCTCCCCGCCTTCGTTTGTAGCCACCGCTTAGGCTGGCATGTTCCTTTCACTCCCCCTTTCTCATCTCTCTCAGTCGCTCCCTCTCTCTCCGTTCTGGCCCAGAAATCACCAAGAAATGGCTCCCGACGTGTACCTGGCGCCTGTCCGGGCGATCTGGGCGATTCTGCGGGCTGTTCGTGCTTCCACTTGCCCTTGTTCTCATGGGAGAGGCGCGATCGGCGGCCTGTAACTGAGAAGAGAGTGCAGGTGTACACTATAGTTCCTTGCATTGATCACTAGCATGATTTTTCGCCCCATCTACTCGTATTTGATAACGTGATTGCTCTTCGATTTTCTCTATGGCATGTCATCAAAAGTAAAAGGAGTGTACACGTCAGTCGTAAGGAAACGCTAGATCGAACCCACTGGTCACGGATTACGCCACCTTCCGCGACCAAACTATCAAATCACTACCAATTTGATCAGATTTTCTTTCGCCCGATTAGAGATCTCACCTGCATCTCAGAAGCGACCTGGTCCAGTTGAGCCGTTTCACGCCGCCGCTTCCGAGTCTGCGGGAGCCGCACCGGCTGAAGAGATTACAATTATTATTATTATTTCCAATTATTCATTTATCCACCAGGGGTAGGTATATTTATATTGTCTAGAAGTCTTCGACAAATTTAGGTGGAGGTCCGTCGTCATGAGGGCTATTCGGTTTGGGGGGGGGGGTGGGGCTTCGGGGGAAGCAGCATTAGAGATTAGTCTTCGCCTAGTCTCACTATTCAGACAGAGTAATTGCATACTTTTTGTCAGTCGAAAGTAAGGCATTTTGACCGTTTTCGCATTAGAAGACTGTGGATTGGGCTACATGTGGTGTGCAAAATTGATTCGATCTCTCATTCCGCAATGCGCTCCCCGGTCAATGCGGAACCGAGAGACCATTGGGAAATGAGAGATTGAAACATATTTTGCACACTCCAGTTATGTACATACCTCTTGTTCCTCCTTCGGCGGAGCCGGAAGGCGTTTGCGCAGGTTCATCATATGTTTCTTCTGCTCTGCGGTGAGTGACTTTCTTTTCTTTTTGTTATCATCCTCGTCGTCAGTCTCCTCGCCTCCTTCTTCAGAAGTGTCCATATTCTCATCTTCCTCCCTCTTCGCCGACCTTGTCGTCATTCTCGTGTCTTCACTGCCTTCCTCCTTCATCTCTTCATCTTGAGTCTCAACCTTGTCAGACCGTAGAGTCATCTTCGAGGCAGCCTTCTCCTCCTCGTCCTCCTTAGCCTTCCTGGCCCTCTCCTCCTCTTCATTCTTCTTAGCCGCTGTTTCCTTCTTCTTGGCCGCCCTGGCCTCCCGGGCCTTCCTATTCTTCTCCTTCCTCTTATTCTCTGCTGCGCTCTCCCTCCTTTTCTTGTCAGCTATATTCTTGTACTTCTTAGCTACATTTCTGCCGAAGCTCTTCTGGAAAGGACCGAATTTATAGTTTAAAGATGCCCAGCATCTTCCCTGAATTCCCTAGACACCACGCTTACCTTCTTTTTCTTTGCGATCGCTTTGGCTGCCTTGGGATCGAATGTGAAGGCAGGTTCGGGCTGAAAATAAAATGTTCAGCTGCATATGCGCTTCGTGGAGCCCATGTGTGCAGGTTTGGGATCAGCAACGTGTAGCTCTCAAGCCAGCTCGCCGATCCCAAGCGTGCAAGCCTGGGAATTAGGGATGCGAGTTCGGTATCGCGAATTCGCGCCCTCCTCCCATCCCTCTTCCTCTCCTCTAGCGAATTCGCGATAGAGAGGGTGCCATTCTCTTGATACCGGTACCTTACGCTCTACTCTACTGGGTATGGACATACCTTAGCGGCCGGAGCCCCACCGCAGAGACGAGAGTGCTTGTGGTTCGGGCTGGTGTTCTGCAAGGATAACATTATTTTCCAAGCATTAGTGGAAGTCATTTTACGATAGCGACATGTATGATTACTGTTTTGAGCAGAGTTGCAGGAGAGTTGTTGGCATACTGCCTATGGTAAGCAATCATTTCAAAGTGCCTTACAATCGACGGGCCAGTTCAACCACATGTTTCCAGAACCCCCGTATCACCCGGACTAGAAAGATATTACCACAGCCCTACGTACCGTGCACTTCTTGACTTTGCTGATGTTGCTGCCGACCGCGGGCTTGAGGTGCTTCTTGACGAACTGAAAGTAAACATCATTGGCTGCCTTCACTTTTTGATACGTTTAAGTAATCACAAAGGACTGTTCTTACCTCCGAACTCTTCTTCAGTATTGCAGCCTTCTGCCGAGCAAAAGTAGCCTGTCTCTACAATTGTATAAATTAGATACTATGGAAGCCTGGGCCCAAAGGTACTGTTCTACTAGGATGAAAAAAAGTGTCTAAGATCAAAGATCAATCGATAGTACCTCCTGCTTTATGGTCCTAGTAGCGCCAGTCGATGGGCCGGGCGCGTCCAGCTGATCGACCTGTAATGCGGTATTGATCACTGCGAAGGTACTAGGTCGGATGAGAACCGATATGTTTGCGCACATTCGATTGTGACACTGTGAAACCCCTGAGAAAATACTGCTACTGTAACAATTTTTTGTGCTTTTGGTTCTCATCCGACCGTTTTTTCTGATCCGATCTTGTAGGTGAGTGGTAATGATCGGTACCTGATCGGCTGGCTGTGCTGTGGAAGTCGAGTGGCTTCTGCTGGTTGCGGTAGCGTTGGTCGCCGGTGTGAGGGCGACTGCCGGTGCGGGCTGAAACGGAAGTAGATTAACCGAAAATTAATCAATTAACAATGCTATATCAATATCGAAATAGGGCTGCACGAGTCAATAAAGTTACTGATTAATTATCATTTAATTAGCTTGCATTGCTCGTCTAATAGATTGCACTTGAGAGACTATCCAAAACTGGCAAGACCAAAAATGAAAAGATCAAAGATCAGTGATATATTTTGGACAAAAAATAATTAATTTTAGAAATGATTTATACATGGTAGGGAACCACTTTGTCGTCAGATTTCAACCTATCAACACAAACCGCTGAGCTTACAGTATGCAACAGAGTAGACCATAGATCAAAGATCACTTTTTTTTAATATTATTATTTTTCTTATTTTTTTATTATTCATAATTTTCGGAAAATGATCAATTTTCGGTTTAAAAAAGTTGCAAAATACAACATTTAAATTTTAACCGTTTTCGCTAATGAAAACATCAATGGAACAATACCTGGCCAGCGGAGGCGCTGCGGGTGCGAGGAGAGGTACGTGAGGGCGCGACGAGAGGCTCCTGAGCAGATCAATTGCTTGTTTCGGACAGATCAAGAATATGCTTAAAGCATTTTGAGCGTTGCTTCTCCATCCCACAAGCAAAAGAAAACGATTCTTTTTGGTTCTCATCCTGTAGGTTATCATCCGACCCAGTGCCTTACCTGCTTGGCGCGCTTGCGACTCGGCGAAGTGCTGTAGGAAGACGACTGGCGATTTGCACGACCTCGAGACGTTGATCGATCCTTTGGACCCTGACCGTAGAAATGATACACGATGCAACATTACACGGCAGAACGCCCGCGAGTTGTTATCACAGCCGGTTTCGGGACGAATGAAGACGCTTCTAGTGTGCGTGGGGCTCGTCGTCAACAAGGCCGAGGGATATGCGCGATAGCCGAGGGAGAAACCGTCGATGGGGCTCAAACGGTATGCAATGCCCTGATATCTGTACCTTGGCGGCGGAAGTAGACGCGGTGGTCGGCACTGCAACGCGCGCGGACGAACGAGAAGACGGCTTATCCTGCAGAGCGATAAATGAACTGCCGAAACAGTTCGGCAGCTTACTGCAACTACAGTAAGCTACTGCAGAGCATGATTGATTCGGTCGCATTAGCTTACTGTAGCTGCAGTACACTACAGTATACTGCATGTAGCTTGCACCATACCTGTGTGGCGAGGGTTGTTGGAGCGGCTGCCGTAGTCGATGTCGCGGTCTTAACGGGCGAGGGCGGCTTGGCTGTCGCCGTCGAAGCCAGCTGAGGAAGTTCGTTACTTGTGCGAATTCGATTGGTATATCTACACACCGCTACAGAAAAGACGCAACGATGAGTGACGGCACTATTTCTCACCTTCTCGTTCACCATTGTTGCCGATCGCGAGCCTCCTCGTGAGAAGCACGTCAGAATAAGTTGATCCTGCAATTGGAGTTGAATCGGAATGAATGCACAAGAAACGGTACGGTAATGGAGAAGAGGTAATGGTGTACAGTAAATAAATATGTGAGGTCTTCAAGCTACACTGGTCATCGATCGCCAATCCCTGGCCTGATTTGTTCTTGGATCAAGGCTATCTAGATCGCGGCGATTACAGTAATTCGGCACTGTAGGCCCCCTACACTTCAAAAGTCATGAATCAATCCCATTCCATTCCTCTCCCCAATGAGACACCCAGGGAAGGCGATGGGAGGGATGGCATTCAAATGTGCTAGAGATAAAAACGCCGAGGGGCCGAGCGGGCGAGAGACCACGGGAAAGGAGGAGAGCGCAGAGAAAAAGTTTCGGGGGTCTGCCCCCCTTCGAGGGGTCGGTCACTCGGCGAGCGACTACAGCAAAGTGAGAGATTGCAGACGACGAGAGAGGCGAGAGAGTGGGGGAAAGCGAGAGACGGTCGGGGGTTTCGCTCTGTTTCTCTAGTTCTTCGCCGTGCTAGGGTGGCTAGAGACTGCGGGGAGGCGGGAGGGAGAAGAGAGCGAGAGAGAGGGGGGAGATGGGGGTCCGCTCCAGCGTAGAGATAGGCGGAGGGGGGGAGAGGAACACACGCGTACCATGAGGCGTGCCAGGGTTGCAAGGAGAAGGGGGAATGGAGGGGGGAGAGATAGCCCCCCCCCCCCCCCCCCGAGTCACGTTCCGTCGCATAAACCTCGCAGGGTGGGGGAGGCGAGGGAGAGGGGAGGATCGCTCGTTCCTAGTGCGGGTTCGATATCAAGGAAGGTGAGTAACATGTGAGTGATATCTGAGTCAAACTGCCCACACGGGTGGGGCAAAGGACTCTCTCTTTCTCGAGCCGATTGACCTCCCTGAAGCTTTGCTCTTCTCGAAATTAGTAGGGAAGGATGTGCTCACGTTCCTTCACAGTAACTCGCAACGTGCGATGCCCTGGGGGAAATCTCAATGAAGTGTTGAAAGGATGAAAGGGGGGGAGGGAAGTCCTCTCTCGATGAAACGTACTAGTGTTGCTTACATCTCGCTAAGTAACTCGAGACAGCGAGATGAGGATGGGGAATAACCAATCGAGGCAATGACCATATGCCACTATGCTCTATTAATTACTGATGAATCGAGCAGCTGAACATGAGCAATGCGCATCACATTCACTTTACTGAGAAAGAGCCGATATGGTGGGTGATCTCCTCAGTATTGATGAAGATCCCCTACAGCCACGTTGTTCGCACGCAAACACATAGAGTGCAATGCCCTGGGTGAATAGAGAGAAGAGAGGGGTTCATGCACTTCCATCTGCGGGGCAGGGACTAGTGCAAGTAACGGCAAGTAACGGTTAGACAGTTTGATCTTTGACAATGGAGAGAAAAAAACAGTTTGAGAAAACTCATCGCAATCCGTAGTAGATCGCAAGAACTAGGAAACACAGTAACGTGAATAGCGACGAGCGTGTCTCAGGTCGCGCTTTATCAATCATTGTGTGTCCTCAGGCTGATAAGGGAGAGGAAAGATCGAGCGAGAGAAGAGAGGGAGGGATGGAAGAGGGAGAGAGAGGAAGTGATAGCAGTACTCTCCCCGATCCTCCTGCTATCTCACCGATTTTGAATACTGGTGTGAAGGATAGACTAGGAAGGGAGAAAGGATGGAGGGGATGAGAGAGGAGGAGGAAGAGGAGAGATCAGGGGTAAAAGCAACAAACGCGGGGCACTCTCCTCGATCTGCCTGTTCTCTCGCTCGGTTTCTCCTGATGGAGTGACTCGATAGGGGAGAGAGAGGGAAGGAGGCCAACACTCTCCCCAATCTACCCACTCTCTCGGCGGTTTCGAATGAGGGTGTGATGACTCGAGTGGGAGAAGAAAGATGGAGGAGGGAGGATGGGAGGAGTGGGATTGGAGCAAGAGCGTGGACTATATCAGGAGTTTACTTACAATAATCGAACAAGCAAACTCAACGATCTCGGATTCACCCGCTTCACACTTGAGGGACCTCAATCTAACACGCAAACGTTTCAAATTTGCGAGAAGCCTTGATCCGTCTCTCGATCACGGATTGATGGATGCGATCTCGGGAAGAGCGGGGGGAGAGGGGCTGGGTATATCCACGCGATTGGCTAGCCCCTTCCGGGCACAGACATGTCAATATCTCAGTGAATCATGCCGTTATCAGGTACACGCCAAGCGAGAGGATAGCGCCTTATGCGTTCAAACGGACCAACAGTGCATTTCCGCACTCGCGAAGACAGCTGCGGACCACAATCGCTTTCCCAGTAGATCTAAACTGATTGCCATTTCGAGGTCAGCACGGGTAAGGTTAACCGGGAGAAGCAAGCACGTGAGCTTGCTCAGGTTCAGTGGCGAATGAGCGTGTGAAACGGAATTGTTTTTATCTGAGTGATTACTCTAGTCATTGCCGAGTAGGCTCAAGGTACATCAATATGACTCCAAATGAGAGTATCATTCACCCAGGAAAGAGATAGCTCAGGTGCACAGGTAGTTCTGTGGTAGAACTCCTGCCCGGTAAGCGGAAGCCCCGGGTTCGATTCCCGGTCTGTGCATTAACCTTTGCTATCTCAAATAATGTTTGTACGTGTGAAACGGGCAGTAAAGCGAGTGAACTCTCTCGAGAGAAGAGTCGCACTGGATCACAATGGGGAAGTTTGTATCGCATCTCGCTCGTAGCTTTGACCTATGGAGCTAAGCGGCCTAGGTGCTGGGATGAGGAATATCTGACTCACTCAGTTATCTCCGCTCTCTCGTGGGTAGATAGAAAGTAGTGCGGAATGAAAAAGCTGAGAGCCCATAGGTGTATAGTATCTCTATCTCGCTCGTTGCAAACTCACCCTCAAGCGAATCAGAATGGTCAATCACTCAGCAAACAAGCGACAATTTCCCGCATTATAGACCCCGTTCAAGTAACGGAATGGAGAGAGATCAAGGATCAGAGTTGGGGATACTCAAATCTAATTCAATATCTGTTAAAAATTGAGGAAAACGATCCTCAGCGCGATCAAAATAACAGTCAAGTCTCCCCTCGCCTTCAATTCTCCCGAGGCGCCTATTATTGCCGCTGGCCAGCTCAAATCGTACAGATTTCATCGCGCGACGGCGACTAATAATTTGCTTGGACCGGCAGGCAATAAGGAATGCCGGGGAGGAAGGAAGGGAGAGATGAGGGGAGACCCACTACTGCTAGTAGGCTCGTATCCCCCTCCCTTTGCCATCCTTCCCTCTCCTCTAATCCCAATGTGTCTCACTCTGAATGGAGAGAAGGGAGGGGAGAAGGAGAGGCATCATCACTCCCTTCATTTCCCCTGGTCTCTCGCCCGGTGGAAAGCGAGAGAGTATGAATGAGTGAGAGAGACATTCCATCGATTGACCCCCTCTCCCGATCTCCCATCCCGATCCCTCTCCCTCGCCTATAGCCCAGAGGTCAAGGTGTAGCTGGTCACTCACAGATACACAATCGAGAGTGGGAGAGAAGAGGAGGAATGTCTCTAGAGGTGTTCCATATGAACCAGTGGTGGATATCAGAGAAAGAGCCCAACTGTTGGCTCCAAGGCTCCAAGGAACAGGCCTTCAGAACAAAGTATCGAAAGAGTATCTGAACTGTCCCAATAGGCAAGCGTCGAATCTCTTTCCATAGCCTCGAGGTCAAGGCGCATTCCTTCCCCCATAGACGCACAATAGAGAAAGAAGGGAGGAGGGGGAAGAAGGGAAGAGGTGTTCCATGTGCGGAAAGAATTGGCTTGCGAATCGAATGTGTCATTTTTTAGGATTCGTTGCTCTTCCATTTCCAAGCTTCCACTAGGTTAATCACACGATCACTGAGAGAGGGGCACGAGAAACAAAAGGATTATTCCATATTTAACCCCGGAGTTTAGAGGATAAAATGAGATATTGCAAGGACTAATAGAACAGGATTAGCTCAGATAAGGCGGACTTTGGCTCGGGATCACTCCCCTCCCAAATGCCTTCCTTCGAGGTCATTGCCACCATTCACTCACACTCGAGGAAGGGAGAGGGAGAGGCAAGGGAGAGACGATATGGCTTTCGAGGTGTTCCAAATCTATATGTGGACGGAGGAAAGCTGTCGCTTTGATAGACAGGGCCATCGTTGATCCTTATGATTGAAACAGTGTCGACGTCTAGACGAAAATGAGGAAGCCGATCCCTCTTATTTTTACCACTCAAAAAGGATGAATTAATGACTTTCTCCCTTATTTTAGTTTCGTCCCCCATATTTTCGGCATTCTTAGCAACATAAGGAGCCAAATGCCATATGGAATCCAGTAACTCGATATACAAAGCGGGTGCTTTGATTGATTCACACACAGGGCAAATTGTTTGGGCCACGGGGGGGGGGGGGGGGGGGGTGAAGTGCGAAAGGAACTTGAAATTCTACCCGACAAAGGGCGAAACCGTTTGTGAGATGGGCAATATGTCCAATTGTTTTATCTGGGAACAACGGACAATTGTGGGAGAGGAAAGAGAGGCGATGGGATACTGTACCCATAAACCGGGAGAAAATGAACGATTCCCAGGTTTTTCCGATTTTTTCCCGGAAAAATTCGGCACAACTTTTCTCCTCTCTCAAGTGCCCAATTGAGCTAAAATTTTGGCTGTCACCCTCTCTTGCCATGCTGGCACTGAATTTGATTCAAAAATAATGTAAAATTGTGTTTAAAAAATAAAAATATTTTAAAATCAATTTGCAATTGCACCTAGCGAATATTTCGAAAAGTCAGTTTGCAATGCGCCAAGGTTTGGTATCATACCTTCAACTTTCAACGGTCGCATGTGTCCATTGGCCGACAGAGGTGGATTTGGCCCATTTCAGTTTGTTGCTCCACTTTCCTTCATGTTTCGCTGACTTTTCCACCTGTTTTCCTTTTAAATTTTATAATTTCCAGGCCTTTAATAACAAGTACATTGCTTCAGGCTCCGCTAGAGCCCGTTTGGAGGTCGCCGTAGGCGGCCGGCGCCGTCTGGAGCGTAAAGATCAGTCGTTTTGCCGTATTTACTTTTCTACTTTTGTTTTCAGGCCCTTTCTTAGCTAGTTTCATGTATCTTTCGGTTGATTATGGTCCAAAACAGGTTAGATTCATCGTGAATTCATTTTGAACGGGAAATTTACATGAGTTATACTACTAAAATATAACATTGAGGCGGTAATCATCCGAGGAGCAGAGAGGAGGCACTCGGAGACGAGCAACGGTTAGCTTCCTTTGTTATTTATTTGCTTTTTCCAATGAAATATGAGTATAACTGCGAAACGTAGCTGAAAACTTGTGTTTCTCGAGCTGCGGGGCACATTGTGTTGGGATATTTATTTATGCAAGCGAGGAAGCACTAATTCACAGGGTTTACTTCAAAGGGTTCGCGGAAACGAGCATTTTTGCCAATTTCTTGTTAAATTATGTGGATCGATCAGCCAAATACGGTGAAAGTGTTCTTATTCAACTGCACGATAGACATTGAAATGTTGTGAACCTGCTTATTCGGTGAAAGAAGGCTGAAACACTTGCAAATTGCTGCGTGGTAATACGTTTTTCCATTTGATTAGCCGTAAAATTAGATAATTATAAGGACAATGCCTTCTAATCAATTTAGATTACTATAATTTTGTTCTTCGATTGAATAATAAGCTCGTTTATTTTTTACTTTCCATTCTCACTCCAGGACGCATCATTGCTCGGTCGGCCTCTTCCGATTCGGGATGCCCCCTCCCCCTCTCCTCTTCTCCAGTTCACCGAGGGGAGGGGGTGGATTGATCAGATAAGTGATTATTACTACATTTTCTTACAGCTCGAATAGGTGAATTGTCCACTTGAATTGGAGGAGGAAATATAAATCAGATAAGCCTTTTATATATTTCATAAAAGGAATTTATTGATTAAAAATACATAAAGTGCTTTGGGGTTGATACAATGAGGGAATGGTATTATTTTGACAGTGAGAATTAGGGAAAAAATGACTGTGATCGCGATGCTTTGTGGTTAAATATTCAGGTAACTGGCCCGTCGTGGGGCCCGCAAGGATCGTTATGGAGCAAGGGACGATAATTAGGTGAGCTTGTCGAATTCAGCCCGAGTTTCCTTTTTTTGGTTTTTTCTGACTGATTTGATTAGAACATCGATTGTTTGTCGACACATTGAGTGTTTTTATTCCAGAAGGTCGGAGGAAATTGCGATAATAATAATAAATTGGAATAGGCAGGTACAAGCAGACGTCCGAAGGGGCGGCCGCCACGGCCGAGACGGTCAAGTCCAAGTTCAACGACATGCGCAACTCGTCCCTGTTCAAGAGCTTCGAGAGCAAGCTCGGCATCGCCTACACTTCGGTGAGTGTAGCCATATTGGAAAATGAGGCGTGTGGTGTGCACGAAACACCACGTTTTTTTGGTTTTCATTTCGAGCTTGTTGACTGGTGTTTCGCAAGGGTGATAAGACTGAGAGATGTTTGCGAAATGGTGCGTGATCAGTTATGGTATCACTATATTTATTTATTGAGTATTCATTTTTCAGGCTAAGATGACTGCGACGACGTCGATCGATGCGGGCGTCTCGATGAGCGGCCCGTGGTCCCTGCCCCGCCTCCAATTCGGCCAATATGGCGCTCACCCTGCCCCCCTCCATTTTGAGCTACCGTACCCCACCTTCTATTGTAGTCACCTGCTTTTAGTAGCTTCTGGAAATTGATTGAAATAGTTCTAGCTAGTCTGTCCGTGTCACCCCTCGTGAGTTGTAAAAAAATACCCTGATCCCACAATATTTATTGATTTCCACTTTACTTTTGTCTTAATTTTATCTGTCCACAGTAAACATCTCAAAAATGAATTGTACCACTTTCGCAATGGGATAAATGTATGAATGAATGCTATTGTTGGAAAGCAGGAATGAACATCGTGATCTGGTAAATTCTTGATCAATTCATCTTCCATTGTTGAATTACAAGCGACTAGTAATGTATCTTTATTAAAATTAGCAGTATGAGGGCAATTTATTTATAAATATTTACAAGATGAGTGATTGGAAAGTCAATAATAACAACAACAATTCATGAGAAGAGGGGGGAGTGAAGAAGGAAGGAGAGAGAGAAATGCCCTCATTGACGACCCTCATCGACGAAGTTGATGAAGTCTTCGATCTAGAAGAAATGAGTGAAATGTCTGTCGAGTTTTGATAAGAAAAATACTCGCTTGTATTAGACATTGTTCCTTTGTTTATTTAATTGGCAATAAATAGTTAAATGTGCCTCCTTACTACCGATTCTATACTCAAATCAGAGATAGACACATATTAGTAAAACATGAAGTAGCAGAAGTAACCGATAAAAAGGATACCATTATTCCAAAATAGATTAAAATTTAACTATATTGGCAATCATAAGTTCATACTCACATGTCTTATTGTCGTCGTTACTCCTTTCTAGCTTGTCCGCTTCCTTGTTGAACAAATTCTTCCAAACAACTGATTTGATAAAGATCAGTGTGGGAAGAAGCTTCGTCTCGCGTTTACATCTGCAAAATTGAAAATGAGCGATTCCAAAATGAGAAAAGGCGCAAATTTTATTCTTGCTCTCGAAGCTCTTGAACAGGGACGAGTTGCGCATGTCGTTGAACTTGGACTTGACCGTCTCGGCCGTGGCGGCCGCCCCTTCGGACGTCTGCTTGTACCTGCCTATTCCAATTTATTATTATTATCGCAATTTCCTCCGACCTTCTGGAATAAAAACACTCAATGTGTCGACAAACAATCGATGTTCTAATCAAATCAGTCAGAAAAAACCAAAAAAAGGAAACTCGGGCTGAATTCGACAAGCTCACCTAATTATCGTCCCTTGCTCCATAACGATCCTTGCGGGCCCCACGACGGGCCAGTTACCTGAATATTTAACCACAAAGCATCGCGATCACAGTCATTTTTTCCCTAATTCTCACTGTCAAAATAATACCATTCCCTCATTGTATCAACCCCAAAGCACTTTATGTATTTTTAATCAATTAATTCCTTTTATGAAATATATAAAAGGCTTATCTGATTTATATTTCCTCCTCCAATTCAAGTGGACAATTCACCTATTCGAGCTGTAAGAAAATGTAGTAATAATCACTTATCTGATCAATCCACCCCCTCCCCTCGGTGAACTGGAGAAGAGGAGAGGGGGAGGGGGCATCCCGAATCGGAAGAGGCCGACCGAGCAATGATGCGTCCTGGAGTGAGAATGGAAAGTAAAAAATAAACGAGCTTATTATTCAATCGAAGAACAAAATTATAGTAATCTAAATTGATTAGAAGGCATTGTCCTTATAATTATCTAATTTTACGGCTAATCAAATGGAAAAACGTATTACCACGCAGCAATTTGCAAGTGTTTCAGCCTTCTTTCACCGAATAAGCAGGTTCACAACATTTCAATGTCTATCGTGCAGTTGAATAAGAACACTTTCACCGTATTTGGCTGATCGATCCACATAATTTAACAAGAAATTGGCAAAAATGCTCGTTTCCGCGAACCCTTTGAAGTAAACCCTGTGAATTAGTGCTTCCTCGCTTGCATAAATAAATATCCCAACACAATGTGCCCCGCAGCCCGAGAAACACAAGTTTTCAGCTACGTTTCGCAGTTATACTCATATTTCATTGGAAAAAGCAAATAAATAACAAAGGAAGCTAACCGTTGCTCGTCTCCGAGTGCCTCCTCTCTGCTCCTCGGATGATTACCGCCTCAATGTTATATTTTAGTAGTATAACTCATGTAAATTTCCCGTTCAAAATGAATTCACGATGAATCTAACCTGTTTTGGACCATAATCAACCGAAAGATACATGAAACTAGCTAAGAAAGGGCCTGAAAACAAAAGTAGAAAAGTAAATACGGCAAAACGACTGATCTTTACGCTCCAGACGGCGCCGGCCGCCTACGGCGACCTCCAAACGGGCTCTAGCGGAGCCTGAAGCAATGTACTTGTTATTAAAGGCCTGGAAATTATAAAATTTAAAAGGAAAACAGGTGGAAAAGTCAGCGAAACATGAAGGAAAGTGGAGCAACAAACTGAAATGGGCCAAATCCACCTCTGTCGGCCAATGGACACATGCGACCGTTGAAAGTTGAAGGTATGATACCAAACCTTGGCGCATTGCAAACTGACTTTTCGAAATATTCGCTAGGTGCAATTGCAAATTGATTTTAAAATATTTTTATTTTTTAAACACAATTTTACATTATTTTTGAATCAAATTCAGTGCCAGCATGGCAAGAGAGGGTGACAGCCAAAATTTTAGCTCAATTGGGCACTTGAGAGAGGAGAAAAGTTGTGCCGAATTTTTCCGGGAAAAAATCGGAAAAACCTGGGAATCGTTCATTTTCTCCCGGTTTATGGGTAGTCAAATGTGGAGAATGGGGGGGGGGGGGTACAAGGAGAGGCAGAGTCGCTCTGACTCTGTCACTCTCTGACCGTCTCTTGGTTCCTCCTTATCTCTCGATCTCTAGAAGATGAGAGAGCATTGCTAACCGAGATACAGTTGCTGGTCTCTGTGGCCTCCACTCACTTGTCTGATCCTCTCAATTCCCCATGCTCTCTCTCGTCGCACTGATCGAGGATTGCGTAATGTGGCAGCCTGGACCCGGACCGGACCCGTTCGAGGCGGTGGGATACTGTATGGGTAGAGGGAGGAGAGAAGGAGAGGCATTCTCACTCTGACTCTGTCCATCTCTTCATTTCCTCATATCTCCCGTTCGCTAAAAAGCGAGAGAGTGTGGCAAAGTGAGAGAGACAATCTCTGGTCTCCTCTACTGGAAGCTAGAATAGTTCGAGGCAGATCTCTCGATTCCCCATGCTCTCTCGCTTCTCTAACCTGACACGCGGTTTGAGACCCACTGGTTGGTGAGTAATGCCAACGCTGTGATGGCACGCAAATTCAAAGATCAATAATCAAATCTCATCTCAGAGATCAAAGAACACTCTCCATCGCGTTATGACATATCTCTGACTTAGAGATCAAAGATCAATTGTTAGTCACAACTAACAATGGTCCGAAAGGCAACCCAATAGAGGAGGAAGGCGGTGGGATACTGTAGACGAATGGAGAGAAGAGAGGGAGGGATTGGAGAGAGGCGCTTTCGCTCTCACTCTGCCGCGCTCTCTTTTTTTGCCCTTATCTCTCGTCCCGTAAAAACACGAGAGAGTACGGCAAAGTGAGAGGGACTGGTCTCTTAGGCCTCTACGCGGGGGGCTGGAATGGTTCGAGGTAGATCTCACACTCAAGCGCTTCTTTGATCAGACACTCGCTTTGCGGCACACTGATTAGAAGGAAATTTGAACGATGGCAGGAGCAGAGATCAAAGATCAACTTCTAGTTCGAAGATCAAAGATCAATCTCCAAGCCTGAGATCAAAGATCACTCTCGAGTGGCTTACTTTGACAGGCTGGAATTGGGGCCATCGCTGATCGTAAGGAAGCAACGCCATATGGCGCCGAGTAACTTGATATAGCCCTTGAACAAAGCGGTTGGTTTGATTTATTCACCCACTGGGTAAATTGTTTAGGCCACGTGAGGGGACTGAGAGAGAAAACTGCACACGTGGTAGTGCAATTCAACCCGACAAAGGTCAATCCGTCTCTGAGCTGGTCAGATAAGGCCAATTGTTTTATTTGGGAACAACGGACAATGGTGGGAATGGAAAGAGCGGCGATTGGATACTGTAGCCGAATTGAGAGAGAGGGATTAGAGAGGGGGAGGCATTCTCGCTCTCACTCTGCCCCACTCTCTCCACTTCCCCTTGTCTCTCGCCTGGTGTAATGCGAGAGAGTATGGCTATGTGAGAGAGACAGACTCTGGTCTCTGTGGCCTCTACGAGGGGGGGGGGGCTGGAAGGCCGATCTCTCGATTCTCCACACGCTTTCGCTTCTCTGATCAGGCACTCGGTTTCATGCCCACTGATTGGAGAGGAATATGAACGTTGTGGCAAGCAGGGTCGAAGAGAGATATCAGAGCAGAGAGATCAAAGATCAATCTCCATGCATGAGATCAAAGACCAATGTCTGGTTCATTGATCAAAGATCAATTTCGGGCTCACAGATCAAAGAACACTGCATGTTCCCCTTTTGATAGTAGAGTGTGCCAGTACCGTACTCCAGGCCTCTATAGCTCCCCCTTCTCCCTTTCCCTCTCTCTCGAAGGAAGGGTAAAAGTATCACTTTTCAGTCCACGACATTGGTTCCTCTCTCTGATCTCTAATCTCTGATCGAATGTTCCAGAAGTTCCAGACAGTTGTTACAAATAGATCATATGACTCTCTCTCTCGGTTTTCTCTGCTCTCTCTCTGCTCTCTCTGCCTCTCAAGAGACCCCTCGTTCTCCCGCTGTTCTGTCTCTCTCAATGTCACCTGTTCTCTCACCACACTTATCGATGATAGAGCATTGCGCAATGAGAGGACCAGGTGATAGTCTGACTCTGCTCTCTCTCTCTCGCTTCTCTGACCCTCTCAATTCTCCCTGCTCTCTCTCCTCTCTCTGACCCTCAAGAGACCCCTCCCGCCGTCCCGCTGTTCGGTCTCTCTCAATGTCACCTGCTCTCCCGCCCATCTGGTCGATTATAGAGCATTGCGGATTAAGAGGACCAGAGCATAGTCGGACTCTGCTCTTTCTCTCTCCCTCCCGTTCCTCTGACCCTCTCAATTTCCCCTGCTCTCTTTCTCTCTCTCTCACACACCCTCTCCCTCTCCCCCTCCCTCTCTCCCTCTCTCATCTCTGACCCTCCTACTTTCCCCCGCTCTCTCGCATCTCTGATCGCACCTAGGTCATTACGTAATCTGAGTATCAGAAGATTGGAATATCCAGAGACTATTGTCACGTGACTAGGAAGGGTATCATGTCAGACCCTAGGAAAAATATGAGGAATACATAATCGATAAAGAGCCCCTATTTTGCCTTTCTGATCGAATAAGAGTTGTCATTATAGCCCGGTTTAATCGTTTTTCAAGCTTTTACTGTGATAATTAGTGATAAAACCAAAATATTCGAAATTGTTCCAATGAAATCCCCTAGTTACGGGACGGATGCGAAAGACGTTTTTCGGATGTTTTTTCTCGTTTTCGGATGTTTTTCTCGCTTTTCGGGTGGATTGACTCACTTCGGGGTAGCTGCTTGACAGGGCTCGCCTGACGATGGGAGCTGTAACTGCTTGAGCTCGACTGCGGGAGTCTGTAATAGAGTGGTTGATCAAGAGAAGTGAGGGGGGACGATCACAAGATACGATCACGGCAGGGATCCTTTCTAAGAATGCTTCTCCTACGTATCGGAAGGAATAGGAGGAGCACTCTTATAAGGATAGACTGTAGGGACTGATCAGTCCGAGTGAGGCTAGTAGCTGCCTGGTGTGGGCGGGAGGAGGCGGGGGAGGAGACGGAGATGGGGGAGGACCGCCCCTTACCCCCCCCCCCCCCCCCCCCGCCCCGCCCCCTGCCTCTTATTAATCGATAACCGACTGTCTGACCATCGAGAGGGCAAGAGAGAGAGAGAGAGTGTGAGAGAGAGAGAGAGAGAGAGAGAGAGAGAGAGAGAGAGAGGAGAGGTCTCGTGCCATTGGAGGGTCGAACGGGGAGAGGGAGATGGAGAAGGGAAGAGGAGAAGGAAAAGAAAGGAGAGGCCGATAGGGTATTCGATTTGAAGAGAGGGGGACCAGAACTGAGATCAAAGACCACTATGATTAGTTAGGAAGGATCAGGGCGAGACGGGCTTGATTGGAGTGGTTGAACAGAAGGAGAGAGGGGAATGATCACAATCTTGGAAAAGTCACTAAAGGGAGACATAATGGATGAGAGTAAGTAGTAGAGAAGTCATGAGGGCGGATATTCAACCGAAAATGTAGAGATGGTGAGATATCTATCTTGGACTCTCTGACCGTAGAGAGGGAGAGAGAGAGAGAGAGAGAGATGGTGCCATAGGAGGGTCAAACGGGCAGAGGGGGAGCTGGCCAGCCCGAGCAGACCAAATGAGTGGGCGGAGGCGGAGGAGGGGGGAAGCACCCTCACAGCCTCCCCCGCCTCGCCTCCTCTACAAAAACAGGCGCGTGTTACGCGGTGTGCGTCGCGGTTTCTGAGCCCCTCCCCATATCGGTATGAAGGTTCTGGACTCTCTAATCGGGAAGAGAGAGAGAGGAGAGAGGAGAGAGTAGGAGGTTCTGATCGATAACTATCTCTCTGAGAGGGAGAGAGAGAGGATGGGTCTGGTGCCATTGGAGGGGGGGGGGCTAGATCAGGAAGAGAGAACAGAGAAGGAGGGGAATGGTGCCAACGCCTGGTTCTAGAGGTCGCACGGGGGGGGGGGGGGAGGAAGGGGAAGAGAACGGGAAGGGGGGAGGACCTGACTCCTATCATTCTCCGCCCAGCCGCACGTTCTGATCGATAACCATCTCTCTGACCGTCGAGAGGGCAAGAGAGAGGATAGGTCTTGGGCCATCGGAGGGTCGGGGAGAGGAAGATGGTGCAGGGTAGAGCGGTAGGGTATAAGGTATAACGATATAAGGAGAATAGGATGTTCGATTTGAAATGTGGAGGAGCAGAATTGAGATCAGCGATCAGGATGGCCAGTTGGTGGGATCAGTGCGAAAGGAGTTCCAATAAAATATCCGAATTCGGAGATTGAAGTACTTGGTCAACGGAACAGACAAAAATATCGAAAAAAATCACTAAAGGAATACATAATGGATGAGGGTAAGGGTAGAGAAGCCAAGAGGGCAGATATTCAACCAAAATATGTGGAGATGATGAGATGTATTTTGGACTATCTTAAGGAGGGATAGATGGTACAATAGGTGGATCAATCGGACAGAGGGGGGGGGGCTGGCCAGCCCGAATGGACCAAATGAGTGGGCGGAGGCGGGGGAGGGGGAGACCGTCACAGCCACCCCCGCCCCACCTCCTCTACAATAACAGGCGAGCGTTAAGCGGTCGCGTCGCGGTTTTTGTGCCCCTCCCCTATAGGTAGATGATCCTGGACCGGCTAATCGGGAAGAGATAGAGAGAGAGAGAGGAGAGTGTAGGAGGTTCTCTGATCGATAACTATCTATCTGAGAGGGAAAGAGAGAGGATTGGAGGGTCGAGAAGGGGCTGGATCAGGAAAGAGAGAACAGAGAAGGAGGAGAATGGTGCCATTGCATCCTCCTAGAGGTCGAACGCGAGAGGCAGATAGAGATGGAAGGGTGGGGGGAGGGGACATGGCAAGGATGGAAGGGGCTAATTATGACCGATTTGAGAGGAGAGGATATGAGGGAAGAGAGAATAGGACATGCGAAGAATGAGATAAAAGATCAATATTGTGCTTTAAGATATGGGCAAAAGGGAGATCAGAGTATAGGCAAGTTTGACAGGATTTGGATGTGATCGGTATCGGAAAGGAAGAAGACACGATTGGATAGTTGTCAAGAACTGTGAAAGGAAGGACTGATCGCTAGATAGATCACACGAAACTGAGGTGTAACTTTACTATGTCATCCTCATAGGGTGAACTTACTGACAAGGGTGCAGATCGGCAAATGAGAGATGGAGCTCATTAGTCTGTGCTAGGGATGGGATGAGGGGGTAGGGGGAATACAGATGCTAAAGTACAGCCCTAAGGCTTAGTACATGGAGGATGATAGTGGGTATGCTCTTTCATCAAATAGATTTGTGAATCGCCGCAAAGAGTGCAAGCTACCGTATACCATTCGCCGAGGTTGCATTTTCCCTATCCCTGCGACTACCTATTTCTTTTTTCGTATACCATCAGCGAATTGTGATGTGATTAATTGATTGATAATTAGAGGAAGAAAGTAAAGGGAGATGAGCGACTGTCGAACCATATGCCCTGTCTGTCCCTCTTTCTCCTCCTCTCCTCGCCTTCTCCATTCGGGCTAGGTGGAGGCGGGGGGGGAGAGCGAGTCTCATCTGACTCTCTCCAATTTCCATGCTTTCTCGCCATAAGAGAGCGAACAGAATAACGAGACATAAGCATTGTTGATGCATCTACAAGAGAAGGAATGGGGTGAAGGAGGCAGTAGAGGCTATCACTAGCCTTGCTCAGTGATTGTTATCAATATTCAGCTGATACTCGACAGTAATGAGGAAATGTGGGGAGAAGAGAGGAGAACAGTGTTGGCTTGTCATCAGTGCGAGAATTTGTTTTCCCTTTGGGGGATTCAGTCAACAAGCGCGATTCGCAGATAGTACAGTAGCCTAGAGGCGCCTCCCTGCCTTTTCACTAGATCGTATTAGTCTCCAGCTGGGAGTAGGCACTTATCGCTCTCTGTCTCTTGTAATATACCCCGCCAGGCCTCTCCTTGCTCCTCTCTCGGCTCTCTCTCCAAAGGATAAGCAGTGGAGAGGGAAGAGTGACTCGAGTAGAGGAAGGAGGGAGGAGGTATCAATCTGTGAGGCTGTGAGGTACAAACGGGGTCAATCATGAAGAATAGCACTAGAGTGATATGACTACCGTACTCCTATAATAGACGAAGGGAAAGGGCGAACGTATGTTGAGTTATGTGTACTCGCTCGTCAGTGGAAATAATCGATCAGATACATAGATTGTGCGCTCTCGACTACGGTAAAAAAATGAGTGAATTCCGTGTTTCCCCGGTAGTAGTCACATGTCTTGAAACACCTTTGGCATAGTGATCTGTAATTGACAGTCAGATAGGAGAAATATCCTACCCTGAGGGAAGATGGAAGATTAATACAAACAAGCCGACCAATCAGGAAGGATAAACTGTTTGAGGCAGGAGAGTGGTGACTACCGTACCCGGACGGTAGATGAAAGGTGTTGAAAAGGGTGGAGGTGATTTGAACACTGTGACAAGCACATGAAGAAACGGTTCCATACAAAAGCAAGGGAGAAGGGAAGTCCTTTGTACGTGCCAGATGTGGGCTGACTCTCTCGCTGTCCCATGCACTCTCGCCTGTCTGACCGTCAAGAGAGCGGACAGTATAACGATACGGGAACGTTATTCGGTGCATCTACGGCTCAAAGGAAGCCTTGTGATGTTGGCGCCAAGTCACACTTTCTTCCCTAAAAGTGAGAAATGGGAACATGGAAACACTGCCCCATACAAAATCAAGGGGAGATTCCTTTGTACGGGCCAGATGTGGGCAAGCCTCATCTGACTCTCTCCATTTCCCATGCTCTCTCGCCTCTCTGGTCGACAAGAGAGCGGACAGAACAACGAGACTCGTGATCTTGGAGCCAATTTGGACAGTCCAGAAGCACCTGCTTAGAAATTTGAAAAGTTAGAAATGAGAAGAGGAAGTTCTCGAGTGCAGGAAGGGAGAAACTTTTCTCCCCCAATGCCTATCGGAGTGAGATTACCCATTCCCCGTGGGGCAAATTATTAGAGGGAAGAACAAAAAGAAAGCGGAGGAAAGGTAGTGAGATGCCCTATCTTTCTCATTCTCTCGATCGAGTACGGCATGCTCAAAAAGTCAAAATGCGCCCGACAGCAATTTATATAAAGGTGCCCGAATGAAAACCATTGCCTTTGCGACAGTTTTTTTATACGTCTGGTAGTCTCAAATGTACATAGGAAAAAAATTGGACAAATATATAACGAAACGGCGGAGAAAACCATTTAGAAGCACTTGGCATTTTTTTGTCTTTATTACTTTTTGATCATTGCGGCACAGCTACCTTTTCGCCTGCATGACCCATATAGGAGAATGGTAGATGGAGGAAAGGAGAAGGAGGGTAGAGAGGAAGGAAAGAGCCACTAGCCTCGATGAATCCCCTGATATCGATCAGGTACCGCATTGCTTTGAATTTCACTACTCTCTATTTCCACTATTTCACACTCTTTGTAATGAATGCTTTCAGCGAGTGGATCGAAAATTCTTGTGTGTGTGGTTATCTAGGTATGTGTCAATTTTTTTGAAGAAAGAGGGATAGTTACGGTAACCCAATCCGCAATGAATTTTCCAGTCCGGGAGTGAGCCAATTCCTCCTCTCCCATCATCTCCCTCCTCTCTCTCTCCTCTCTCGATAGGCAACACCATTGCAATGACCTCTCTCGATCTGGGGAGAGAGAGGGGAGGTAAGTGAAGAGAGGGAGTCAATGGTTAGCCTCATTGTCAATAGTCGATCAAGGAGTGGAAGGCTGAAAATCGGCAAATGTAACTGAGAAACCGAGATTACCGCCTGGGGGTTGGATGCCATTTCGGAAGAATACTTCACTCATAAAGGAGGAAGTGACATGAATGTGATTAAATATGAAGAAGCGCTTTGAACACCGGTAGAGGCAGTTTCAAGCATACTAATGTACCATAAAGATGTGCGTGACCATTGGGTCAACTCTCTCCATTTCCCATGCTATCTCGCTTTGTCTGACATTGACCAAAGAAAAACACTATGATGAGACCAATTATCAATTTACCGGGGAATCAAAGAATATGCCTTACACGTGGCTTCCCTCTGGATAGGTTAGATGAGATGAAGGAAGGGGCCTATCGCTATTCTCGATTACTGTCAATAAGAGATCAGGTAGCAATGAGCCGGCATTTCGATTCTTCTATTGCAACCCATGAAATGCGTTTTAGTTGCAGCACAGACGTGGGGTAGTCGACGACGCGTTCCGCGTTAGCAACCAACTCGGTGCTTAATTCTACTTTGACCGGAGATCAGGGTTGTCTAATCGGTTACGGTGTATTCTCTCCCACTCACCCCGTTCTCCTCTCACTCGATCGGCTGCTCCCCTCTCTTTTATACTAGGGAAGAGAGGAGAGTGGCAGTAGAGGTAATGAGAGGGGACATGGAGCAAGTTTGTCAGCTTTGGTAAAAATATTAAGACAATCTGAGATGGGATATGACAGTGCTAGATGTGGGGGGAGGAGGGGGATGGTCCCAACGGGTGTGGATACGCGACGCGAGCACGCGTTGCTTACCGTACTTCAGACACTTACCCGCGGGACATCAACACTACGGAATCCTCAAAAAATCAATAATCATCTCAACGCATTCGATTTATACAACTATTTACTATTGCTAGAAAACATTACAAATCTGAATCTGAGATGGGATATGACAGTGTTGTTGATGATGTTCTTGACCGAATTAGGGAGATACATTATCACTATCATCAGTGTCTGCAATTAGGATGAGCCGGGAGATTGAACCGGTGATTAGATAGATATCAGATTTTTCTGTCAGTCATTCGTCGTCTTCGTCGAGGACATTTATCGAAAGTAGCTGAAAAATCGAAAAACCTTCTCTTATCAGAGAGTATTCAATAACTAAAAATTATTCCATGACCGGAGAATCAGCATTTCAGATCGATACCTTGAAATGACCGTCATTTATCGTGCAACTTTAAATCGTTTCGTTAAGTCAGTTCCACCTGTCTCTATCCCTAGCTCGAGAGCTTGCTCTTATTATCTCGCATGGA
Organism: Pristionchus pacificus; assembly: GCA_000180635.4. Lineage (NCBI taxonomy): Eukaryota > Metazoa > Nematoda > Chromadorea > Rhabditida > Neodiplogasteridae > Pristionchus > Pristionchus pacificus. Next base: position 13,576,914 of record CM026580.1, read on the forward strand.
GAAGTGTCAGCAGGGATAGATGTGGGGGGAGGAGGCGACGCGAGCACGCGTTGCTTACCGTACTTCAGACACTTACCCGCGGGACATCAACACTACGGAATCCTCAAAAAATCAATAATCATCTCAACGCATTCGATTTATACAACTATTTACTATGATTTATTTACTATTGCTAGAAAACATTACAAATCTGAATCTGAGATGGGATATGACAGTGTTGTTGATGATGTTCTTGACCGAATTAGGGAGATACATTATCACTATCATCAGTGTCTGCAATTGGGATGAGCCGGGAGATTGAACCGGTGATTAGATAGATATCAGATTTTTCTGTCAGTCATTCGTCGTCTTCGTCGAGGACATTTATCGAAAGTAGCTGAAAAATCGAAAAACCTTCTCTTATCAGAGAGTATTCAATAACTAAAAATTATTCCATGACCCGAGGATCAGCATTTCAGATCGATACCTTGAAGTGACCGTCATTTATCGTGCAACTTTAAATCGTTTCGTTAAGTCAGTTCCACCTGTCTCTATCCCTAGCTCGAGAGCTTGCTCTTATTATCTCGCATGGAGAAGTGTCAGCAGGGATAGATGTGGGGGGAGGAGGCGACGCGAGCACGCGTTGCTTACCGTACTTCAGACACTTACCCGCGGGACATCAACACTACGGAATCCTCAAAAAATCAATAATCATCTCAACGCATTCGATTTATACAACTATTTACTATTGCTAGAAAACATTATAAAAATCAGAATCGCGATCACATTTAAGACATTTAAAATTGTTTGCTGACAAGTATTCACCTTGTCGGCAAATCCTCACTGAATTCAGTAAAAACTGGAACCTGTGAGTGAAATTGGAAGCATGGCATTTATCCATTCTATCGTCGATTATTTGAGCTGATAAACAGGTGCTTCTGCATCAAAAATGCGCAAAAATGTCTCGACCTCTAAACGCACACCTGATTTTCACGAACTGGTAGTAACGGTCTGTCTCTCTTCCTTGTCCAATATCTCTCGCGCTGTCTAACTGAGCAGGAAAAAATAGAGAGAGAGAGATGTGAATAGAGAGACGATGCTATTGACAGGCGGTCTAGAGCGGCCGGGATTCACTTGAACTACATCTTTTTTTTTCAGAATACTGAGGAACTACGTCGGATTACAAGTGTCTTAGAGAACATACTGAGGGTTGCACCAATAACATATTGTAACGAACCAAGCGATTTTACAGTAGTATGGCAACGCTATGCGTGATCCATCGGAAAGGTAGGCTGTTTGACGGGTTACAATTCTGCCTAATGATCTCGAGGGTAGGTTACCTTGCGTCAGCGCCGTTACTGACCGTATACCGAACCCGGGTGATAGGTTCGGTTGGGGTTGACCCCTCTACACTCTTTCCCTGTCTAGGCAGCAGGTGTTTTGGCTCGAACGAACAAGGTGATTGAAGGGACAGAAATTAACGTATTCCTAGGATTATATTCAAAAAAAGTAAAGGAAACGAACATAATTGAAGACATTTTCACAGCTCTCTAGATGATTTCTACCCTTTTCGTCTTTGACCGAGAACTATCACAGCTCGGAATAAAGGGTACCGAGTTCCACCTACTCTCTATCCCCTCCGGAGTCAATAAAGAGATAGTGAGATCGGCCGAGGGGGATCTAGATAGAGATAAGATAACAATGGGGAATGAAATTGACTAGGCGAAATGGAAGACAATAACAGGGGGCGAAATAACAGGCAATGATCTACTTCTGATTGGCGATCCACGACATTCGACGTTTCAACATAAATTGAGTGGATCACAGTAAACAAAATGGTCTGATTGTGAGGAAGTCTCTATCATCCTTGAGAATATTGAAAAATCTGCATTCAAGTGCGAGTCCGCATCCATACCATCACTATGCCTGAAATGAAGATCTATTGGTAACTGCGAACGTTGTGAATTCGCTGTGTTAAGTTTGTGATCTTTAGTGTACTCGGCATGAAAACTCAACCCTGACGAGCGAGTAGGTCGTTCGATTTCCTGCGCTCACTTTTGCTGCAACAATATCTCAATTACGAGCCCCGCCAGCAACTACTAGTGAATCATATTAATGAAGCATATTCAACTCTCTCACCCCTCGAAGTTCTTCCGATGTTATGCAGGCGAAATAACCGCTCTTTCCCGTGTTATTAGACTGCCGATATTCAACGGTCCTCCGCCGATACATCGTACGAACATTTTCCCTTTCATATCAGCAATAACCCTCTCCATTTTCATGTATTATTCTAATTATCGCCTTATCTGTCGGAATATCACACCACTTTTCCCCCAATCATCTCTTCCCCTCTTCTCACACTCTGTCTCTCTCGCACTCGATACTCCAATGACGGTATACCAAGCAACTGTCAGTAGCGGTGGCGAGAGGAGCGGAGGGGGAGGGGGGAGGACTGTATTGGGCATGCTCCTACCGTAACAGGCACAGCGTTGCGGGATCCAACATTTTCAAACTCAACAAACTTTTCCAGAATATTGTTCTACTTAATTTATCTATTTCCATAGCAATTAATTTCTGGAAAATATATAAATCCAAAATCGCGCGTTTCTAGATATTTATAGAGATCATCATGTCTGCCTCGATAATTGACGAAAATTCATTGAAGAGGAAATGATTAACGTGAAGCTATCATCTCTAAGCACTCGCCTACTCTAAAGTGACTCGAGACAATATAAAATCAATACATTCTGAGACACCAAATTCGCCCACTTTTCTTCTTCACTACCGGAGCACAAATCGCGGATATGTGTTCGCGCCGTAGTATCCTCGAAGTTGGGGCGATGAGGAGATGAACAAGAGGAAGAACTCACGCAGTATAACGTGATCATAATAATAATTATTTATTCATGCCAGTAAGATGTCAGAGGAGTGTGCAAAAACCTTTCGAGGTTGCTGGAATCGAACCAACGACCTTCCGTTCAATTGACGGGTGCTCTAACCACTGAGCTAAACCCCCTTGTTCGACTATCCTCGTGGCTCGTGATATGATCCTCGGGCGCGGCATCTCACAGGGATCTCACAACTCCCTTACAGCATTCCACCAGTTAACGCCATGTTGTCTCGCCAGCTTGTCAGAGGGTGGCCAGACAGTATAATGTGAACAACGCGAGAAAGCGAAAGCCGTTCTAGCGCTGTCCTAATCAGTTTCAGTTCAGTTTAGTTTTAACACATTTAGCGGGAGTAGGCCCTGTTGAGCATGAATGTGGGTCCGACTGTTCGCATGAATGAAATCTTTCCAGCTTGCCTTAGGACGTCCTAATCACCACGCGCTAATCGCAGTTCCTTGTATCTCCTCCAACCCATATTGATATAAAGTGATGTCGGTTAAATTGAATGGCACAATTCGTTCTGCAGCTCCTTTAGCTCAATTTTAATGCTCCTGAAATTAATTGCTCTTGTGTTCATGATTAAAAGACAATTAGTGTATAGTACAAAATATAATGCCACAAACGCACCAAAACATTGGACATTTAGTATTACAAGGATCATTCAAAGAGATGGCAATAGAGACTAGACCAACGCATGAGGAATCAATGCGAGATGAGCAGGGACAAAAATGGGGAAAATGAAAAAAATGAAAAAAAAATAAAAGAAAAAATGAAAAATGGGGGAACACCCTTGAATGTGAACGTTTTCGTTTCTCTTCCTCAAAACAGGTCGGCTCACTTCCGTCTGGCACTGTTTTTGCAACTTAATAAGAAGCGTAATTGAGATGAGATTAACGAGGAGAAATTGAAAGCGATAATCCAGTCTTATTTCCCGCATTCTTAATGTGATTATTTCGCTGAAAGTGAAGGGAAAGGAGCAGAAGAGCAGAGAAAGTGATCCTCGAATGAACGCCATTGAGATGCGAGTGGCCTCTTCTCGTTGAACATGGACGGTGACCGACGAACGAGCATTGCAGAATGGGAGCGGTGGGGTCGATACGCACAGGACACAGCAACCAAAATTTAAAAACTAGCCTGAAAACACCAAGAACGGTCGATTAATGCTAAAAAAAAGGAAACAGAGGATGCGATTTCTCCCTTTAAATGTGCGTTATGCCGCTGGAACGGCCAGCTGGCAGACAGACTACATACCCGGCGCGTTAGGCTACTCGGCCTCCTCGCCGGCAACTGTACTCACTCTCATTTCCATTCCGGTGGCAACAGCAGCATCGTGAGAATCTCCCTTGCGGCATTTCGAATGCAACTAGAGATGGTAATCTCCCGATCGACTAATTTGCATTAGACAGAGATCCAATTGCACTGTCCAATTCCCGTTTTGGAGATCGAATTATCGATCCTGAGTCAAGCGCGTTGAGCGCATTTGTTCTTGCTTCTTCCCCCCCACCCATTTTGAATGCTTCAGTAATCTCAATACTTGAGATTTCCGGATTTTCGAAACTGTGTGTGCTGATAAGTGCTCAACCTGTAGTGTTTACAGTTTCGCGTCTAATTGGTCGTTCGCTAATCAGTCTCGATAATCCGATCTGTTTTCAAAGAGATTATCCGAGCATTCCCATTGAAAATGCAAGAGGGGGAAAGTTCTCACCAGCATCCGGTCACATTTCTCCCGCTTTTCTATCACTTATCATCACCTCGGGAAATGCGAGAGAAAAGTGCAGTTGCGAACAGCGAAAGCGAATGTCTATGACGTCATCGTCATCGTCATCGTCATCGTCATCGTCATCGGCTCACAATGACGTCCCCGAATCCGGGGATTGTGATGGTTTGAACTCGGTTCCAAGGTACTGGCTAGTTCGCGCACTTGCCTACATTGCAACAAAAATACATATACTTGTACCGCTATCTTCCTTCGATATTAGTCTGATGGCACACTCATAGCGGTATTTCAGAATACTCTGACTTGATATGGTGTGTTGGTTTGAGCCCCATGCACCCCCGTTTACCTCCATTTTTGCCGCCGTTGCCCAGCCAGCAATTCGATTTCCAGCATCGCTTCCTTATGACCTGGACACAAAGGCCGGCCGACAAAACACCGACAGCGCAAGGAGGAATAATGACCGGCGAAGATATCTGGTCTACCATCTTTCTCATCTCTAAAGGCTGTAGCAGGAAGAGACCAGGGGAACAAGTGAGACTACTCGATCCCCGCAATAATCACTTTGCCGCAAGCGCGCGCGCCCATAAAAATCGGCCCGTGGGTGGCTTTTGTCACCCCCTATCCAGGGTCCGTGAACTGGGTAAGCCGGCCTCTCTCTCTCTCTGCTCCTTTTTGCTTGCTCATCACCCCTTAGGCTTCTCCCCTTCATCCTTAGCTCTAACCGCCCCCCCCCCCCGCTCCTCCTCCCTCTCATTCTCATCACCCGGCTTTCGCTTTCGCTCTTCCAGTGTTTGTGCGCGCATCCGCAGCGAGTACGTGCGCTTTCCAGCCTGGTATTAATTAGGAGATGCTAGCGCGATGATAGGGTTGCTGATAACAATCCAAACAGCTGTGTGGGACCCACCAAGCGTTGTCTCACGACTGTTAAAACGTTGGCGTGGATGCACCTTTATCTTAATTAGGCGATGGGACGTGACGACTCGTAGGTAAACTCCTCAAGCGAAGATAACAATAGTGGATACTCAGTGATTCTTGTCATATCGGGAATACTGGGTGGGCTTCTTAGTGATGATAAAAACATCTTTCATCTACCTTCCCTTTCTTGTCCCTTTCCGGCATTACTAAGAAGCCCACTCAAGCGAAGATTAGACTCTACGGGCCCCATTTCTGACTGATTAGTGTTATGGTCAATCGGTGTCATTAGCGGCTTGTTCAGATCAGCCACTATCATATCTCTTTGGTCCGCTTGGTCCGGCGCGAATAATGCTTTTATAGAACTCACCCGCGGATGCCGGATTATGCCCTATCTTTAACATCTATGTTTGTGTTGCTCCTGTGTGCTGGCCTGGCGCTATTTAAACACAGCTATAGGTTATGAGAATAGATATTTTCAACTGCTCGAGTCGCTAAGATAGTAAGCCGCAAGGCAACCGAGTGTATCTATACGCCCGTTTAATCAGAGTCGTCTGGTAGGAACGTCCGATCACTCCTGTTGTCGTCTTGTTTCCGCTTTGTATACGAATTTTATAATGTATATATGAATCGATTCGATTATCTAATCATTCCCAGTTTGATCTTTGATCTCTCTTCTTCAGATGCTGCGACTGCTGTCGGCGTCGCTTCTCGTTGCAGCGGCCAGCGCTTCCTACTGCGGAGACTCCTCCATTCCCTTCTCCCTAGAGGTGCCCTACCGTAACCCTGACTTATTTTCTGCTGTAACCTGCCGTAATCTACCGTATCCCCGAATCTAATTCCAACCGTAAACCTAGAATTTATCATCGACTCAAATCACTATCGAATTTCTACCATTTCGCCAATCATAGCTGAGCTTTATGAAGCGACCTGAGCGTTTCTGGGGCAGGAGGGAAGATAGGCCATGAATAATTGAGTACGCCTATTCAGGTGCTTCCGGACGGCGGACTCGTACTGGGCTGCGCTCGTCCCACTTGCTTCGGCTGGGGACCCACGGGCACTCCCGCAACGAACAACGCATTCTTCTACCGCATCAACAAGTGAGAGCAGCCTACTTATGTACTTTCTCGCTACGCTACCGGTCGAGATATTATGTGAAATGGAGCGTCCGTATTGTACTATTGCTATTGCTTTGTAGACTATTGCTTACGTTTTGCTTCTTATATTCATTCGGTCCAGAGTTTCGAAAATATTGCTATGTATATTGGTCTAAACTCGAACTGTATGATCCAGATGAGGAAGTTTATAGAGTACCCTCAAACTGTTAGTTGTCGAGAACGTGTCGAGGAACGATCGGAGAGTTCACGCTCGATCTCGCTTTCCATTCCCGAACCCGCTCTAGAAGTCGTCGAGAGAGCGCGCAAGACGAAGAGATACTCTCTCAGCCATCCTGATCTTTAATCGTCTCTCCCTCTCTCTTAGAGACCCTTCTCGAATAGGATGATTGCAAGCCGAAATCATGCTAATTGTCCCGATTTTCACTGTGAGGAAAGAAGAATAGCTGGGATCAGGTTGCAAATTAACTAGCTACCTATAAAAGGCATGTAGTTGAAACAGTCATTGATATCATCGAGGTAGCTGCTAGGCACGTTAATAATAATATGGAGTACCATTCCGCTTGTTTCCAAGTACATCAGCTATATACTATGAGTCCCCCGATCCCCTCCCTTGAGTTCACCTCTACAGTCAAATTGTCAGAAGTCAGGATAAGTTTGAGTATGTATATTTCTTTTCAGCCTCGATGATGGATTCATGCGATCCGAGAGAGACGCGATCCCTGCCTACGACCAATCCGACGCCCGCTACTACAATCCCCAGACTGCCGTGAGTTTCCTATTCTCGTCTCAGATCACATTGACATCGAAATCTGAAAGCTCTTCCCACACAGAACAGTTACCTTACCAGTACCTAAGTAGCTGGCCTTACCAGTGGGTCCCACCTAGCGTTGTCTGACGACTGCATATGTCGTTTCCCGACATATCAAACATTGCCGAATTGCTCGGTCGATGGCTTAGAACGCTAAGTTGCTGCAAATCGCAAACGACGATGAGAAGCGGATTCATTTAGCACAGTTCCTAACCGGTCATTTATCAAAAACCTCGAAATTGTTCCCTTGTTCCTTCTCCATTTCCGCTCTCGACCGATTTTTGCTGCCACTCGAAACTTTCAATCTCCGGTCACTCTGCGTCATTAAATCCCATTCTCATCGCATCTTTTTTCCCCGCATCCTATCCTCATTATCTCTGGTGAGAATCGCTTTCCCTTTCGCCATTGTGCCCAACCTTGCGTCGTTGTTTTCGCTTTCGATTATTAGCAGCTTCTTTCTCCACCCACGCATGGGAAGAGACAATGGATCGGATATGATGGAGTGAGATCTAGAGGTCACTCGTCGACTAGAACTTGGGCACAGAAAAAGTGCCCAATGCTACAGCATACCCAGAAACAGATCTCCGTGAAATCCAGTGCACCCAAAGATCAGATAAGAAGCGCCGAGATCTGAAGATTGAGCGCTGGTTTCACACTCCCGAAAGTCTCCCCAAGGCCACAAAAATGGAAACCACTCGCAATATCCAATCCCCAAAACATTCATTGTACTGAGAACGGGAAGCAACATGGATTGTTTCCTTAGTGGTTCTTCAAAGTTCCGGAAGAATCAGTGAATACAGAACGTCACTTGACCGCGCTTGGTAAAGTAGGTCCGAAGAATAGATTGTGCCCTACGGAGTGAATTGGCCTTATAAAAAAGTCACTGGCCTAGCAGTGGGCTCCCGCAGGACTTCGTGTGCCTAGAGTACGGGGTGACCTTTACCTTTACTTGACCGCATCTATAATCCACAATCTCCGTTTCCAGACATGCGAGCAGACGTTCGCATCCGCCAATTGTGCCGGCATCAACCAGTGGGTGGGAGGCATCGCGCCCCTCCACAATGTCACCGCTTACCCGTGAGTTTGCGCTGTACTTCTTAAAACAATCCGCTTGTGCTTATCCCATGCGAACCTAACTTGACTACGTCTCCTTACATCATCATGCGCATTTCACATTTCTCTTTGAAAAGAGAACACATGAGGCATTACCGTAACCATCCTCATACCGATTCATACCTCATTCTGATTTACAGCATCGATCTTCGTTGGTAAATGTTCTTTAGTTTTCCCAGTCCTGAGTCGCAATTCTACAATTTTTCCAATCTACCGTACCCAAACATGCCATATCCCGTTGCAGTATCGTGCTCCGTTGCTGCTCGTTCGACGCGCTCCTCCAGTCGGAGGACCGAGGACTGGCCATCATGCACGCCGGACAGATCGTCGTCGGAGGAGAGGTACAGTATAACACAAACCGCACATATTATCGTATGTTTGCCAATAAAGAGAGTATCGGACAATGATCACATAAGTTTGCGCTCACCGGAAAAGGTTGATGGTCCAGGAGAGGTGGAGTATCTTAGACACGTATGATCGCCATAATTGATGATTAGGGATGAATAGATGACGTTATGAGATTATGTCACGATATTGTCACGCCGTCGTAGGAGGAGAGGCCACTCTCATTAATTGTCGTTAATCACTGCCATTAATCAGCACATCGGGCAATCAAAGGCCGCATTTGACATATTTTTTTAGAATTTATGTTCTGAAAAACTTCTTGTTGTACGAGAATATTTCTTTACTTCAAACCCATCAGTATCGTCTGATTCTTGAAATGAAGAGATTCTCGTTCGATTTCTAACTAAACTCCGGCAAACGGTTCATTTCATCATTGAGTTCAGCTAATCAATCATACCCTATTGCAGGTGATCAACTCGGGCATCCAGGCCGGATTCGACTACATCTCCGACATTGCCAAGAACGTTCGCCCTGATGGAAAGTGAGTGTGCCCTATGCATTTTATTTTATCATCGTGCGTTGGACCAACGAATTCGACAGGAATGTAGCAGAGAAATGGGGTGACTCTTCTGACATAGAAAGCAGTCCCCAAACATCGTTGATTGATGCAGATGCAATGAATTAGAGATATCAGCAGAGCATTGTTCTAGCATGTCGAGAGATAAGGTGATATCGAGAGAGACAAGGATACAAAAAAACAAAATTTTAAAAAAAAATCGAATTTCGTTTCAGCGTCGTCTACGATGTCGCTATTCGTCGCATGCCCTGTGCTGGACTCTCGGATGGTCAGAATTTATAGCTTATGGGAGTTCAAAAAATTACATTTTTAAAATCAGCTGACCAGCATTTTATATAATTATTGTATGAAGCATATTATTATTGTTCATATTTTCGCTATCATTTTATCGATATTCTCTTGAGGTGATTGAGCAATTAGTGATGATCCTCTCAAAAATGCTCCTATATTTTATGATGAGGATGTTGTGCCGAAAAATGTTCGTGAACTTTAACGATCCTTGCCCGGTCGGATCCAAATTAGTGCACCGGATGAGAGAGGGGGGAAATCGCATAAACGCTGCGGAGATGCCGATCTGGTTATCCCTTCGTTGCACTGGACAAGAAGGAAAGGAAGGAAGAATTTAAGGGAGAGAGAGAGAGAAGATCAATGTAGAACCAAATTTTTCGAATTTTCCTTGAAACTGAAACTGATCGAGATCATAAACGGGTATAACTCAGCTGCGCTGTTTTGCAACCGTTTTACCCATGAAATCTGAAAGGAGCTACTGATCGAGCGAGAACCCGAGCGAGCAATGAGAGGCAATGAGGAAAATGAGTAGACGATACCGAGATAGATACATTTCTATTTTTCTGGAATGAGAATGATGGAGATAAGATTGATAAGGAGCCCATTGAACCTTTGCCATTTCAGGAGTCAACAAGTACCGCAAGAACGCTCAGGCCTATCAGGTTTGTTTATCCAATCAATTTGTTGCCATACTTTCACGGTGTGTTAGCGTAACCTATTCTCCGATTACGATAACCTCATTCCCGATTAGAGAAACATGATCACCACCGTAATCTTCATAATCTCAGGCTCCCACTGTGACCGCCGAACAGGCCCTGCCCCTTCCTCCCGCAGGCTCCAACTCGCAGAACGGAATCCTCGAGGAGGTACGGTCACTTGCCTTGCATATTCAAGTCTCACTCTTTTCAATAATCACTATCATTATATCAATTTTCCCAGTACTATCTCTATACACTTCACAATAATTTCAAACCATAAACATCAATTAAAAAAATAAATAAATAATTAATTAATTAATTGAAGTTTCATCGGTATACGATTTCCTTCCCAGTATTTGGTGTCACTAATTAATTAACTAATTAATAACTAATTAATTCTTGGTCGGGCAACGCGTAGAATATTCGTTATATTCGTTATACGTTACCGTGATCACTCCGCATTCCAGATCATCCAAGAGGAGGCCATCCAGCTCCCGCCCGGCACTCAGGTACATCGTTATGGCCCGAAGAAAATCATGAAAGCCATTTCGAAACATGTGATCTCGCCCCTTAAAATTCTCACCCATACGAGCGAACGAGAGACAACTTTAGAGTCTATACCCAAACGTTCTCTACATGCTCAAAAAGGTGGTGATTTTGGCATTATCCACGCTAAGGGCGGGCTAGCCACCCCTGTCGAAGGCGAACTCGTCGTCGTCGAAGGCGTCGAGGGCGGGGTCGAACTCGTGACCTTTCGAATCGCATTCCTGGCACACAACCACCGCGCCACCGCGCCATCTGAATTGTCATTATCACTTCGGTAGACGAAGGAGAGTGTATGCTCGCCGATTGCAGTTCCAGCAGCCGATCCAGCCTCCCGTCGGTCCCCAGGGTCCCGTTGCTCAGGTACGCATGTGTGTTACATATTCTACTTTCTGATCCCATGAGACATCATAAAGAGTCCTAAATATGACTATTTTGAGCTCAAGTAAGAGCGTGTACACACGCTTGAGTAAACCACATGTCGCATGGCCCATATTATTGTAACTCATTCGCTGCAGTTCCCGTGCTGACAGTATATACAAAAGAGTGTAGAGGATCTATGGTTCTCTTGGAGTTTCCCTTCCTTTCTCACCTTTCCCTTTCAGGCTCCCGTCGGTCAGGCCGTAGCTCCTCAGTACTACGTGAGTTAGAGATAAAAGATTATAGATCAAAGATCAAAGATTAATCGCCCATTCCAGCCCGCGGCGCCCGTGCAGTTCTACAGCGGCGGCGGAGGCGGAGGCGGACAGTGGTGCTTCTCCGGGGACATGACAGTGGAAGTGATGGACGGAACTACGAAGAGAATGGATCAGCTCACCAAGCAGGTTGGTATAGCCAGATATGACTACTATTCCGTTACTGTCTGCATTCCTTGGCTAGATTACTTTATTTGATTAGTTTCATTCAGGGCAGTGATAGCGGCCAAATTATTGATTTTATTAGTTCTTATATTAATTAGCATATTTTAATTAATTAATTAGCATATTTTAATTAATTAATTAGCATATTTTAATTAATTAATTAGCATATTTTAATTAATTAATTAGCATATTTTAATTAATTAATTAGCATATTTTAATTAATTAATTAGCATATTTTAATTAATTAATTAATGGCAGGACTGGGTGCTCGCGGTTAGCGACAAACAACTCGAGTACGTGCCTGTTGAGTTCTGGCTGCACAGAGTGCCCGCTCAGGTAATCAACTAAAATCAGTCTGATAGCTTGCAATGGAAAATGGGCAACCAGCAATGGTATGTAGCGTAGTTGCGTATCCGGTAGTACCTTGAACTTGCACTGATATTCAAGTTCTATTCAATACGACTTCAATTCAAGTTCAGAGTGCCCGCTCAGGTAATTAATGAGCGGAGCCCGATATCGATAATCTGTTCGCTAATACGGTAATCAATTAGAATCAGTTGGATAGTTCATGCAATCATTATTTATGGCTACAGACAACATATACGTTCTCATTCTCATTCTTTTCATTCTTCGTTCTCATTTAATTTTTTTACTCACAACTTGGGATGGTAAGTCCCGTAAATCAGTATAATTCGTGTTCATGTACAAGTTCTGGAGAACTTTCTATCCAGAAGATTAAGAAGGTGAACAATTTCAGGAAGCCGAGTTCAACGAGTTCGAGACCGAGGACGGCAAGACGATCAAGCTCACCGACAAGCACTACATCTTCAAGGTACAATCAGATTCAATCCCTCGTAACTTCACCTCGTAACTTTTGAGAAGATCTTTTGGAAGCCCCTGTCCTAAAGATATGCATAGATTTGCATAGAACAAGCAATATTTTCGCAAAAAAATCACTTGCCACTCCGGCGACACTTAAAGGGGGAGGGGCACGAATATTTTCTCACATAGGCGGAGCCTGTGGGGTAATAGGGATGTTATACCCGATCACAGATCACTTTATCAGAAGCTCTAGAAACGCCTATGAACCTCACTACGGTTTTTTGAAGTGTCATTGATTGTGCAGGCACGATTTGGGGTACTGTATTCTTGTATTGATTTCACTAGATTGGCAGTCGAAAATAGCAGCAATAGTGAGGTTTGCACACTGCGGGAGTCGAACCAGCGGGTGCCGGATAGCGAGGCAAAAGCACAACCACCAGGCTAAGTGCCGTTATATTCGTTGAGTCTAGACGGCCTAGTTAAGGGAGAGGACAGAGTCAACCGCTGTGCTGATTACTGTAGCTACAGCGGGGTGCAGGCACCAATTTCGATTCGCGCCACCCCCCCCCCCCCCTTTAAAATTAGAACAATCCCGATAGATACACCGCTTCCGTAACCGTCAATCGTTACAGGGCGATTGCTCTCGCGTTGGCACCGGCGCCGTTCAGCTCTACGAACTGCCCAGAGACGCCGTGTTTGCTGACCAGGTAGGCTGTTCTCGAAATAGTATACTTTCTCTCATATTCCATATTCAATGAGTGGGCCCGACTTCATGAAAAAGGGGACCAATCTTCTGAGATAAGCAAGAAGTCATGAATGGCATGCCAAGTTCAACCGAGCCTACTCCTGCTAAATGTGATAAATTTCGATATAATTCTCGGCTGATTCCTTAAAAGAATCGGAATAGCAACATTACTACGTTATTGGTTAATATCATTTAGCCAGAGCAATATTTTAATAATATGCAACGACTGTAACTGTGACTTTGTCTTTTTTCACTTTCACTTTTTAACAATATTTCTGTTTAGGTGCATGCCGGAGACTGCCTGTTCGTTGTCGGAGAACACAGAAACATGCACGAAGTGAGATCATGTCTGTCCATATCCGATATCTAGATTACATCATCATCATCATCATTTATCCAGGTCGAAAAAGAAACAATAGGGGTCATACAAGAAAAAGAACAAAGAAACGAAAGGGGAATCGAATCAATAATCTTCTTACGCTATCATCATACCTCATCAGTTTTCTACCGATTAGCACTATCTGAGACCCCATCTTCATTGCCCTACTACTTATATTAGAATGGTAAGATGCTATAAAAATGAAGCCCATCGTATTCCAGAAGCGTGTTGTCCGTGCCTCGAAAGTCACCGAGACGGGCATCTACGCGCCCATGACCTCCAGTGGAAGAATCATCGTGAGTCGAAATACTTTACCTTACCGTAATCACCTTACCTTACCTAACCTTAGTCGAACCTTACCGTAATCGAGAACTGTCTTCTAAAAAACCGATACAGTCAAATATCTAACGGAGATCCACTGTAATCGAATATAGTGTTTGACAAGCATAATCAGCGCGGATAAATGTTATTCTTATTTGTAGGTGAACGGCATCCACGCATCGTGCCATAACATCTTCCAGGAGCACACCTCCGGACACGCCTTCTTCAAGGTTTGATATCGTGAAATATTAAACCGTTCCGCGAATTACGATTCCAATCATTCATTTCAACTTTTGACTGGAGGGTCACTGACCCTAGCTCTAGTTTCTAATCGTTTCCTAGCGACACTAGTAGCATTTACTGGGAAATTGAGAATTTTCGCAGGAGCGGGCGAATAAAATGTTCCGTATTATGCGCTAAACACCGTAGCGTCTCCGCTGAGAATGTTACGATAGTTGTTTTTGTAGGTCCGACGATTCCCATCTTGTCAGTGACCTAGCAAACAAGTGCACATTTTTCGGAATTATTTTACCTTTTACCGTAGTGTTGTATATCAAATGATCTAAAACTGGCGAAAAGTCAGAATGTACGATAATTAATTAATTAATTAATTAATTAAAAAATATTAATTGCAGTACGTGGACATGTTCAACGACGCGTACGAGTCCCTCTTCGGCACCAACACCGAGGAGATCGTTGAGGTACGGTTTGTAAAGGTAAAGGTAAAGGTGTATCCACGTCAAGCGATTTTACGTCGTAAGACAACGCTAGGTGGGACCCGCTGGTAAGGCCAGCTGTTAGACGGACTACATACCCGGCTGTCCAGTGCTTTCTTGGGTGCGCCTTACCTTTCGCAACCGAAGTTGTTACCAATTTGCCGACCCCGGAGAGATAGCAAGACTTGGTTGGTCTAGTTGACGGTTTGTATAGCCAGATAATGCAATTATCCGTCTCTACAGTACTCCATCTTGCGATCTCACCATATCGCACGAAATCACCACCCTAGATTCCCTTTAGCACAAGAATCTATTGTATTCCATCCAACCTTTCATTTTTCACACAGTACCGTAGTCAGCCTACCATTTTCTGTTTTCCTTCATCACATCATCGTTCATCACTGCCAGATATATATGAGTTGACAACAAGCACTTGTTGCAGAGGATACCAGATTGACACTGAGTGGGTCAGCAAAATTGCTTGAAAGAATTGGCTTGATGTTCTACAAATTATTATGACCCTCATTGCAGACCCCTGCCGGTCTCTCTCTAGTCATTGCCATGGCCGACCTAGTCGTGCCTAAGAACCTCGTGGCCATGTGAGCGAACACGACCTAGAAGCCATAACTGCAACCCCCAGCAATCTTCCCGTCCCTATCTCTTTCCTGCAATTGTGTCATGCACCTCGCCCCCCGAACAATCAATATATATGCAATATAATAAATAATATATTATTGACGTGTATTTGTTGTGAACCGACAAGCAAGATCAGTCATACACTGTATTCCGACATGTGACATGCAGTAAAAACACTAATCAGACAGTACGGTACTACAGCGGTCCTGCTCATCGCACTTTTCCTGTCTGTTTTCTCATATTATTTTCGAAAATATAAAATAAATAATATCGACATGAAGAGGCGGGAAATGGAATGCAGACCGCAATAAATCATCCCTTGAATCAAGCAAAGGTTGTCATTGAAATCCGCTGTGGGCGTTAGATCCTCATTCATTTCATTCATCTTTCCCCGCTTCTCGACGGGATGCTCGGATATCGGGCCCTCCTTCTGATCTTATCGGCCACTGCGATGGCTGATCACTTCAGGTAGGATTTTGCATTGTATGACTTTTTTTGGCACTGTTTTTGTTCAAAATTTTCGGCGGTATTATCTATTTCTAACTAAGTTTTTTTTTCCAAGCGTAGCTTACTTTTGACGCATGTTAGAAGAGGTGCAGAAGTTTAGGTCTGGTATGTGGATATTATTATTGGCTAAATTTCGGCGTGTATCTCTTGATTATGTCCGATATAAGCCATTCAATATTTTTTTGCCATACAGACTCAACTTCGCGAACCCTCTCCACTATGCCGTGAGGGGCAAACGTGTACTGGAGGACGGTTTGTACATTCGCTTCATTTCTCACATTCTTTGGCCACTGTGAGAGAATGTGCGTATTGAAGAGGAATGAGAGAGACAGAGACTATTTTGTGAGATATAATTAGCAAAAAAATGAACTAATACAGCTGCATGCGATCTGATCGACCTTGTGGACTGCTCGGAGAATGAGAAAGGTCAGTTAACCGAAAATTGGGTGATTTTTGACTTCGAAAGAAACGGAAACGGGCTAAAGATTATTGAAAAACAAGAAAGTCAGATCTCTCCTCTCCATTGCTACTTCATAATATCGTCTGACTGTTTTTTCTTATAGATTAGAAGTAATAGTTTGTCTTCTTTTCTGGAGTTAGTTAGACGGTGTTAGAGGACATGGGAAAGCGATGATACTTCTTAAAGTCGTTTTCCAGTAAGCTGCTATGCTTCTAATCGATAAGAGAAAAAAACAGTCAGACGATAGTATGAAGTAGCAATTCAAGGAGAGGTCTGACTTTCTTGTTTTTCAATAATCTTTAAAAAGTGCTAGAGAGCGTGCGAACGGGAGAGAGTCAGACACTTTCTCCATTTCAGACGAGTCAGTCTGTCTGAACACGGTGAACGGCTACGTGTGCTGCATCTGCATTGATGATGTGGACGAGGAGCAACTGAAGGAGAGCCTCAAGAGCGGCAAGGGATCGTAAGTGTAGATATCGTGAGATTATTTTCAATTCCACGAGTAGCTGACCTTTGACGAACTGAGTGGATGGAGGAGCAAGGAAAAGGCCGGGAGGAGGCTAGTGATCTACCTGCTCTCCTCCCCCTTATCTCTTCCCTCCCTCTCTCACCCAGACAATCAATACGCTAACCAGCACATTGAGTTTGCTGAGCATTTAAAACGCACGATTAGTATAGATAAGGTGGGGATAGCAATAGTAAAAATGGGTCCCAATCCTCCTCCCCGCCAGTTTACCTTGCGTTGTCCGCGCTAAGGTATGCTCACCTTCCCAGAAATTATCTGAGTTATGAACTAATAGAAAGTTTCAAGAGCGGAAAGGGATCGTGAGTAATTAGACTCTCCTCACTTTTCAGTCTCGATGAGTTATTGCTTGTGAAGTTTTACCTAACTAAACAACTATATTCCGCTTCAGCAAGGCAGCATGGACCTGGAACAAAGCGGAGCGAGAGGCATTCATTGCCAAGTGGACCAAGAAAGAGATGAGAAGAGCATGGGATCCCTACACTGACTCCCTTCATCATTGAATAAATCCTGTTTCTAATTATCGTTCAACTGTCAATTATAACACTTTATTGAATCAGTGCCAATCGAAAAATTGAGCTTTTTTGAAAAAAAAACAACTCAATTTTTCGAAAAAAAACTCGCCCACGTTTCTGATCCAAGTCTCTGTTCTCCAATGCACTATTGCCAATCGAATAAATTGAGCACGTTATTTACTGAGCAGACACGCTAACTGTGCAGTATATTGGCAGGATTACGAAGAGTTTCGAGGGGGAGGGAAAGGGATAAATTAGTGATGAAAAAATAGTACGGGGACACAATGGAAAAAAAAATTCAGGACTGTGCAACAGTGGGCTCTCCTCACTCAATTCGGGACAAGAGGCGAAAGGAGAAAAGAAAGGGGGAACATTGTATCGATCAGACAACGGTTTCTCGCATGAATGACGGCATTCTAACGGCGGTGAAGTTGAGGTTGCATGGAATTTACCATTTTAACCTTAATGAAAATTTGGATTGGTGAATGTGTTTACCTCGTGGTCTCGATCTCAGCTTCGCCTCTCTTCTGCTCATTTTCTCACTTCGGAGCCGGTCGTAAGGTGCGAAATCTCTGTGTTTTGAAATAGTCGTTTAATAGACTAGTCAAAACCCGAATCGAGTATCCCCTATGACCCTCACAAAATACAAATATTGCTCTTTTTCATTTTCATGTTAAATTGTAAGAGTTTCTATCGTAAGAATATTTTCCATTCCACTCGTTCCTGAACATTGACGAACAGTGGGGGGAGGAGCGAGGAAGAGGACGGGAGGAGGCTAGTGATCTACCTGCTCTCCTCTGCCCAACCTCTTCCTTCCCTCTCTCTCCCAGACAATCAATACGCTAACCAGCACATTGAGTTTGCTGAGCATTTCAATCGCACGATAATTTGGTACTAAACTAGGATGAATATTTGTTCATCGAAGTGATTACACTAGTCATTGTCGAGTAGGCTCAGGGCTGATTATTAGAGATAGTAAAGTTCGAGGATATTCACCTTATCGTTCTTCCTCGCCTGGGTGCGCGCATGACTGGAGGCGATTCCCTCTGAGGGAAACGTGGGCCGAAGCAGTGGCGCAACTTGTTCTGAAACCGCCAAACCCATAACGTACACAGGTCTGCTAACAATGAAACTGTGACATCTCATCTTTTTCGAAAATTACCCCCATTTTTCAGTGAAGAATGGTGCTCTGAACGAAGAAAAAGCAGCTGCCGCATCATCTGTCTAGCTCATATTGTGAGACTATTCACTGCACCATTCTCCTATCTTTTTTTTAAATTTTTTTGGAGACGTCTTCGTTTCTGTTTATTCATAAGTTGTCGCGAGTCTATGTGAGGAGAGCGAAGAACGTCATGTTATCAACAGATAATCCAATTTTTAATCAATTAATTTGATATCCCATTACTCATTTTCATTTTTGACTCATCCTCCCATATCTAGGGGCCACAAGCTCCGCCCACTTTCATCTCACACGAATTCGCCAAAAAAAAGAATCAAATCCGCAAGCTTCATTCTAAACCAAATCACTCGTTCGAAGTTGCTTTGGGTAGCTATTATAACCCTCTAACGAATGAGTACTGCCCAAAAAACGAAATACTTTATTGAGAAGGTGAAAATTGAGACTAAAGAGAGGAAGAGTGGCAATTTAACGTGTTCCAGTGTGCGAATTTAGTTTGGGCATAGTTTTACTGTTTATTTTTGCTCTTTCGTGCATGACTAAAAAGAAAAATCGATATTTCATCGCCATTACTTTGCGGATTTGCTTTAAAAAGTTCGAGCGAAATATTTTTTTTTACTTATCATGGAGTTGTCAACGACTTAACTGCCGGAACGGCAAATTCTCGATTTCGCCCGATCGATAAAATCGATTTTCGATACGGTGTGGACCCTTTTTTCTTTTGTTTTTGATTGTTTCGTGAAGTACTAGCCTCGTATATCACCTTCGCAAGCGATTTCGCGTTATTGTGTGTCGATTGCGCATTAAACGTGTCTTCTTTCCGAGGGAACTCTGCGCAAAGATGAGCGATGGCATCAGAGACGTCGATATCACTTATCGGCGCCTCCTGGCGCTGAAGAAGGCCCACAAGAAGGATGCGAGTGTGGCGCGGGAGGTCTTCAAGCTCCTCGGGAGGAGTCCAAGTAAAGGTGTGTATATTATTGTAGATAAAGTACTTTATATTTCACGGTGTCCATTCGTTATCGCATTGCAATCAAAAGCTGATGAGATTAACTGGAGAGTGAAGAATGAGAAATACCATTATTAATTAGTCATACATATGATTTCGTGAATATAACTATTAGTATATTGAGGATTTGGGGTTCATCTCTTCTGTCTCTCAGCCCTTGTCTTTTTCAAATCACATTCTCTCTTCTTCTTCCTTGTATAATTCTCTTTATTTTCATTGAATTGTCATGTAATTCGTAGGGTGGGGTGTATACATATTTTGCCTGAATACATTGCATTTCTGTCCGTGTCGATCATTCTACTTCTTTCTCTTTTCCCTCTCTCACTCTCTTTGCCCTCAATTCTCATTTCACAGTTTTCACTTCGAACGTTGCGGTTGGAATGAATAGATAATTGTTCAGGTGTGATTATTTATTGTTTGTCACACCTTGCAACATGATTATTAATTATGTCATTCGCATCTTAGAATTTAGCATTATATTAGAACTTCAATAAAGAAGTTGCGTTTTATACGATATTTTTCGTTACGGTTGTTACGGGTGATACGGTAGATTCTGTAGTTTCGTTAAATACGATAATTACAGTAGTCACGGTAGATACGGTAGTTACGGGTGATACGGTAGATTCTGTAGTTTCGTTAAATACGATAATTACATTAGTCACGGTAGATACGGTAGATACGGTAGATACGGTTGTTACCAGAGATGTTGATGTTACGATAGTATGTTTTGTATCTATGTATACGTTATTCATGTATTTTTTCCATAGGAGGTGAACAGCTGCGCGAGAGTCATCATGAGGGCGCTGGACATCGCTGGGAGACGAAGAGGGACATCTCCCGAGGGCGGTCTGCACAAGATAAGTTGCATTTTCTTAATAGTTACTGCGGCATCGCCAGCCTGCACCTGTACCGGTTTGATCCCCCTGTGCCGAAACATCGCATTCCTTTCCCTCCTCCCGTTTTCCGCCGTGTTGCCCCGAGACAGTGTGGAAGCTGTGCTGCCCGCGTTCGTATGATCAAAAACCTGACAGCACAGCTGGGTCGAGCACGAAAGAAACTCGTTTCTCATGGGTTGAAACTTGATTCGAAGAACCAAATGACTGTTGATGACCTCAACAGTCAGATTACATCATTACGTTCTTCCAATCGGGTTTTCTCCCAAGAGAACAGTTTCCTCCGTGGAAAGGTTTCTGCCCTTTCTGTAAAAAATTCGCGCCTCGGTACAGAGTTGCGCTTCTCGGAAAATGCTCGGTTAGAGGCTGAAGAGTCTAGTGCTGAGGGTTGTTCGAGAGAAGTGACTCTGTTCTCCGCTGGCAAAGGGTACTCTGCGGATACGGTAGTTACCGTACTCGAACTACTTGATCTCGAAGTAGCAGACGAGAAAATGCGAAAGGTGATGAAATCGGTGGCGAAGCTGACGGGGGTGAAGCTGGATAGAGATCCTTCCCCAAGTACTGTACGCAATATAGCCGTAGCATCTCTCACTGTGGCGAAGGCACACGTTCATGAACGTCTCGATCAAGGAATTGGTCGCGGAGAGCAGTTGTGCTTGTACTCAGATGAGACGAATAAGCTCGGCTCGAAATTGCAGTGCTTTGGGGCGGGTTTAGTGAAGGATGATGGTGGCCAGGAGATCTTCTTGTTTGGCTTGGCTCAAGTAGCCGATAAATCTGCTCAGACTGCATTTGACATTATGCAGAAACGCCTCGGTAGTCTGAGTAGAGGAATCGGTTACGGTGGGAAATTTCATTGATCGCTTCTTTGCTGCAGTTAGTTGCACGATGTCTGATCGTGCTTCTACTCCGTAGAAGTTCAATTCCATGATTGAAGACTATCGGGTTACAGTTCTCCCGAAAGTCATTCGTTGCTGGGATGAATTGTCTGATACTCATCAACAAGAATTGATGAAATTTCACGTGTTCTACTGCCAGTTGCACGCCATCGCCAATTATACTAATGTCGTGCTTGAGGCTTTGGCCGAACATCGTGACCGGAAGAGATGTTCCATCCTTCTCTCCGACAGTCTTCACTGCCTCTTCGGGGATCGATCGGCTGGACTGCATTCTTACAGTAAGGAGTACAAAGTTTGGTCTGGTTTAGATCAGGCCAACTGTAAGTCTCCTTTTCCCTCTTTCTTAGGGCATCGTTTTAATATTGTTTTTCTTCTTTCGAGCCGCATTTTCCACCACCGCCAGAGTTTGAAAACGTTCATCGATGAGAGGGGATCGGGTAGATCCGAGCTGATAAAGCTCGGTGAATTGCTTGATCTTCCGATCGTTGCTGAACATCTCCAAATTCTTGGCCTGCTTGACCAATTGCTCACAGGTCCGCTCTGGAGATTGGCCGAAAATGTGGCTCATGTGTTTGATACTGGCGCTACCGTATCCCTTCTCCTTTCCTGGGTACGTGAATGCAGTGTCACACCCGTTTCTATGTTCTCGGGCAACTGCTCAATCCCGTCACTGCACTCAATCGCTGCCGGGGACGAGCAGTTCCTCGAGAAGCTACTCTCCGTGAGCCCTTCGGAGGCTTCCCTTGAGGCTGTCGCACTGGTTATGGAGTCTTCGCTGAGATACTTTGAGCATCTCTTCGAAGATTTCATTCCCGGAGGCAAGTACTCGGCGGTAGTCGATGATGTAGTGGTAGATCGCACTCGTTGCGCATCTGCTACTAATCGGTTCATTGAGTGTGCATTTGGATTCGTGGATCGGCTCTTCAATCATTCCCCCCCATGCGTATCTACCGTCGTGAAGCGCGCTTGCTGATCGCGAAAAACGCATACAATGGCTTGGCTTTCTTCCAAATCCTCGGAAGAGAGACTTGCGATTGTATCGGCAGCTCGTGCGTCAATAAGTACGATTCGGGCTGAGGAAACGCATGCAAAAGCACTTCTGGCTGAAGCAATTCTCCAGAAGAGTTTGGAAAAGGAGAAGGGCTACAATGCCAAGGTCGCCCTGCAGATAAAGAGGCGGAATCAGGCGGTTCAGGCAATCACCCTTTGGCTTTATAACTACTGTAAATCGCCTGACCGCCCTTCTTGATTCCTCCCCTGAATCTGTAAGGGTGACTACAGTTATGGCCCAGATCCGTTTCAGGGAACGGGCACTGCAGCAGCCACCACCGGAGGACAAGATCTACACGCTCAGCTGCAAGGTTTGCCACTTTCCGAATTGATATTCCATCGAACTTCCTATTTATTTATCGATTTCGTTCTCTAGGGAAAGAAGCTGCCGGAGGCGGAGCTCAAGAGGAGACTCGTCGTCCTCATTGAAGCCGATCAGAAGGGTTAGTTCATTTATTTTCCTCCATTTTCGCTCAAATAAGATTAATTGTATTTCCAAAAATCCTTAGTTTGTTATTGGGACCACGAGGGACAGTTTGCATATGGTTTTGACCCCGTAGTGAAAAATCGGCTATCTGCGTTGTGGCCCCTACCCATATCCCCGGGCATTCCTATCTCTATCTCTTCATCCGCATTCTCACACTGTCTGTGCCTGACAATCTTGATGCGGAACACCAATAATTTCGAATAGGAAACACCCACGAGCCGGATTTGGGGGAGAAATTCTGCGGCTCTCCAGAAAAATTGCGCTGACTCTCTGAGTGAGTGAGAGAAAATGAGAGATTGCATTCACAAGAAAAAAAAATGGAGCGAGGAGACATCCACGAACTATCCACATGAAATATATCGAAATGTACCACGAAATGATAAAAAATGAAATAAAATAAAATGTCCACGAAATATCATTATTCTGTTAGATTCTGTCGATCTGTTAGGCGCGCACGGATAAGAACAACTTTCGAATATAACCCACGAATAGGTGTTGAAGGAGAAATTCCGGAAAAAATCTCTGACTCACTTTTGTCAGTTAGCTCACTGCTCTCATTTAGGAGAGAGTGAGTGGAAATGAGAAACCCAGGAGTTTAGCCTACCTTAGTTTGCTACATATGTTATGAATAAGTATTAAAGGAGGAGTAACATGAAAGTTTGAGTCACTAAGTTGACAACTTAGTGTTGTAGCTATCGACAGCCATATCAGAATTCCGAAGTCCCTATATCTGTATCTCATCTCTGAACCGAGATACAGCGAGTTGGCCTTGTGCCAAAGCTTCCCTCATGGCAGGAAAGGGCGGTGTGTTTGAACTGTTGATTTCACTGGGAAGGGACTGCGCACTGATCTACCCCAGTCTCCCCTTGTCTCTTCCCATCGATCGCCTTCCTCCCTCTCCCTATCGGGAGACGGGGGATAGGAATAGGGTCTTGGCAAAGTGTCAACCGCTAACTACGGTCGCTTCCCATGGCCGGCATTTCGTTGTGAGAGTCTCTAACATTCATTCCTGTTACTCCTCCTTTAAAGGAGCATCATTTAACTAACGAATAGGTATTGAAGGAGAAGCACGAGTCCGATGCCCGCGGCTGTAAGGAGAATAGTACCGATGATGATGATCACTGCCGCTTCTCCCGTCGATCCATCTTAAACTTAGGGATGGTTAGCACGAAATGACTCTCCTCATTTCGCGTGCTCTCTCGTCTCTCTGACCGGTGAGAGAGCACGTGAAAGGAGGCCGCCATTTCTTGCCATGCCTACTTAAGTTAGATGAACCGCAGTAACAATTACAATTAATTGTTTATCCACCAAGAGTAAGGTATGCTCGTAATGACCAGGATTCTTCGGTAGATCACAAAAAAGTTCAAAAGTTCGATTCAAATTCACGAAAACCATCAAACACCTGGTGAATAGAGTAAAGATTTCAAACCAATCGTCCCTTCTGTGCGTTTGCTTCTTTTTTTTCCGAATAATATCAAACAATCTAAAAATATGCAAAATGGAGGAGAGGCTCATCCTAAATCATAATCACAAGTAAGTACCTTGATCATTTCCGGTCTCCGCTAGGAAACTCATGCTTCGAATGAATAGAAACGGTATGTTCTACAGTGGCCGTGAGAACTGCGTTGGGTCTGGTCGACTAATATGGCGGCTACTAGTGGGATAGCAGTTGACTGCACTGCACGCATTCAATCCGTTCCTCGCCCATTCGTCGACCTCTCTGACTCTCTCGGTTCGCAACGCTCTCGTCGTCACCAGAGAAGCGAGAGATGAAGAGACGCTCCTAGCCATTCCCCTAGCCGACAAATGAATTCTGCCAATCACAGTATGCTAATTCGATCGAAATGAGGTCAATATAAATGCATGAAGAGGTCAAAGAAGGCCGCTGTACGCATTTCGTGAAAGATTCCGAGTCAAATTAAATTTCATTATAAAAGTGCCATCGACAATGTGGACGTGTACGCTATCTTTCAAAGTTATTGTATGAGGAGGTCTGTATTGTGCGGCATATTTATTGTACACTTCATTTGATCGATGCAAGGTACTGAAAGAGTCAGAGGGTGCAATTTTGACGACGCTCCAGAGAGGGGAAATTACGGAGGGGGTGCACTCCTCGAACATATTTTGATAAGAAAAGGTGCAGGACAGGCCAACTAGGAAATTGTGAGCATAATAAGGACATGGCAGTTGGGGGGGGGGGTCGATGCATGTCACTTACGGTGAAGTCGGAGGGAGTTGAGGCAACGTAGGTCAGGCTCCGTGCATAAGGATAAAAGATAAGGGATAAAGTGTGTATCCAGGTCGCTTTTACAGTCGTAAAACAACGCTGGGTGGGACGCACTGGTAAGGCCAGTTGTTAGGGGTATAAGGATGGGGTTTTGTGTAGGGTTGGCATTTCGGGGGGGTAACGGTCCGCTACGAGAGATGAAGAGGGTAACGGACCGCTACATTTCGGGGGAAGGGAGCTTTTTCACGCATTCTTCAGTAAAGAGTGCGCACTAGTTTAGACGGGTTAGGAAGAGAAGGCGGAGAGAAGAGAAAGGGGGCGGAGCTTCGCACTCCTCTCCCTTCCCCGAAACGTAGCGGTCCGCTACCTCTCTCTCCCTCGTAGCGGTCCGTTAACCCCGTTACCGTTTAGGCAACCCTAGTTTTGTGCATGCATCGGAATGGGAAGTGGGGAATTCATTAGCGGGTGCTTTCTTTCGGGGGGGGGGGGGGGGGGGGGTATCGGAATGGAACATGCTTGGAGAATTGAGAGGATGAAGTCAGGTGCGGATGGTCTCATTCCCACGTGTCGTAGCACGATTGCCGTTTGCGTTCGTTGGTACGGGGAATGAGAGGAGCGAGCACTCGAGCGGGCTCTTCAATGTCGATAACGACCGGTGAGGCTGAAAGCAATTCACGAGATATCTGCATCGCGGCATTTGATGTAAAGGTAAAGATATTGCCATAGGTCCCCCTTATTGCCATGGTTCCGCATTATCCGAACAGAGCCAGGCAAAGAAATGTGGTTTCGCATTTTCCTCACAAGCTACCCCATCGTCGAGTAGCAACGTTCGCATGGACGACCAATGTTGCGAGACTGTAACCGAGCGAAGTGTGGGCACGTCATCGGGGATTAGGGGATGAATGCGCAAAGGGTAAAGATGTTTCCACGTCAAGCGATTTTACGTCGTAAGACAACGCTAAGTGGGACCCACTGGTAAGCTTAATGCGCTAAAAAGGGTTGTATTCCATATGTTTCGAAATTATCTGACGAGTGTTCTTTCTCGACGGTTGAGCCGAGCTCTTCCGGGATGGATGCGGAGTGGCAGGTCGAACGTAGAAGGAAACTGCCGGCTGAGCGGGCTCAGGAACGCTGTTCAAGAACTGCAATGAAAAAAATAGCATAAGCCGAGCTACAGCATTTCTCTGAAGTACCCTGACTACAGTACCTCCATCGAAGCCGAACCTATCATATCATATCACTCACGTCCGCAGTCTAACTTACTTAATGCTATTTCTCCATCGTAGAAATGGCTTGCTACCTTAACCGAAACAACCGTTTCGGTAACAACCGTTTCGGTAGGACTAACCCTGCACAAGTAGACTGCGCCAATGATGAGAAGCAGGAAGAAGAGAGCGATGAGGAGGGGCAACGACAGCGTCTTCATCAATTCAACCACCTCATCCACTGTAATGTTCAAATAGTTTTCGAAAATTCCATCCCGATGTGGGGTGACATATTTTCACATTTTTCGACATCTCATTACGCAATGCTCTAAAGAAATCGCGGTTTCGGGGAACCATTTAGGGTTCCCAAGTTAGTGGCGAGTTTTGTCCCGCGGGTGCGATTTTGTCCCGCCGTTTTCCCTACGCCCGGCGTCCCTCTCCCAGAAGCGTTGGCCCGCGGAAGTTGCATCGCCACCACGATGAGTCGCCATCTCTACATCGGAGCGCCTTCTCGTCCCCGACCCTGCCACTGGTGAACTATCGCAAGAAGTCACTATCAAGGCGGCGGTTCAGCGCTTCTACGAGGACCTCTACACCCCGGCAGTGCAGCTTCCCCTCGGAGTCCCCACGAGATTTCCCGATCCGTTTCCTCCCTTCCTACCGGATGAGACCAGGCATGCAATGTCCCTCCTCTAATGCGGTCAATACCCTGGATCCCATGGCATCCTCCTCGCGCCCATTATCGCCCTCCTCCTCAATCGCTTGGTAGCCGGTGACCTGGTGCCTAGTGAGCTGACGGAAGCCGTAGTCTCCCTACTACACAAGAAAGGAGACCCCACCAACATCGGGAACTTCCGGCCCATAAGCTTGCTTACCGTAACCCTGAAAGTCATGACCCGATGCATTCTGAAAAGATTCGAGGCGATGCCAGAAGAGACTGAGTAGTCCACCCAAACCGGTTTCCGGCGCGGGCGAAGCACACTCGACAACCTGCACTCCCTCAAGCAGGTCGCAGAAAAAGCATCGGATTACGGTATCCCGGTCTACCTCGCCTTTGTAGTTTTTCGCAAGGCGTTCGAGACCGTGAAATGCTGGAAATCACTCGAGAAGCATGAAGCCCATCCTACCCTCGTCACTCTACTCCGTCGCATCTACGAGTCCTCCTCCACCCTCATTCGAGTCAATGAGGATCTCGTTCGCACAACAGTCAAGAGAGGAGTCCGTCAAGGTGATACCGTTTCTCCTCCCCTCTTCGACGTAGTTCTGCGAGCGGCAATGGACGAAATAGACTGGGAATCGGATGGAATCCGCATCGATGGGAAGAACCTGTGTCATCTGGAGTACGCGGATGACATCACACTCATCGCCAAGAACCGACCGGAACTGGATAGGATGTTGAAGAAATTGATGGAGGCCTGCAGCAGAGTGGGACTGGAGATCAATGCTTCAAAGACTCATCTCCTCACCTCGTGCGCCACTACCAGAAGCCCTATCGTGATCGATGGAATGAAGTTCGAATTCGTCTCCTCAGCCACCTATCTCGGAGGAAGGATTTCCCTCCTCCTGGATCACTCGGACGAACATCGGATTCAACTGGGACGGTTCGCATGGTCTCGTCTTTCCTCCCTCCTCACCTCCCGCCTTCTTCCCATGAAAACCAAGACACGGCTCTTTGAGAGCTGTGTTCTACCGTTCTCTACGGGTCGGAGGTCACTGAGAGCTAGTGACAAGGAGCGACTAAGTGTGACCCAACGGAAGAAGATGCTTGGAATCTCTCCAAAGGACCGCTGGACAAACGAGCGCGTGCGGGATTGTACGAAGCTACGAGACTAGATCCGGGAAAGACTGAAACGCAAAGCGCGCTGGGCTCTGAAGATATAGAGCCGCGCCACCACTGTTTGGACCCCCTGCAACAGGAAACGCCCAACCGGCCACCCTCGGACACGCTGGCGGGACGACCTCACGCGAGCTATTGGCGCACATTGGTGGAATGCAACTTATGAAGAATTCCGATCTATCCTCATATGAGCAAAAATGCCTGATATGAATAAATTATTATTCACGGCACGTTACGTAATAGAAAAATGAATCTGAAAAGCACGCGTCGCATGGCAGGATTCCCGCGCGTTTTTCATTCAAATTTTCGTAACAAGGTTGCTTAACAAGAAAGCGACGGATTCGCCATTCGGTACAACTTCGCAGGAGAACAGGGCGAATTTTACTATTTTATTTAGCACACATTGTGGAATGACCTTTGGAGAATTGGGTGAGTCATTTACGTTGATTTGGACTGAACTGTGAAAGTTTTACAAGGTTGTGCACGACATACCTTTCTAGTTTTCACTTTGACTTTATTTTTCGAATTCGCTGGTGATTTATTTCATTTTTCCGCAAGCAGGTGTTGTAGTCCTCGCGACAGTGCTTCTATTAAGCCACAGTTGACCGAAATTCGTCAACTTTTTCAATAAGTTATACAACTTTTCGCGTATTTTCGCCTCTAGCTGTTCTGGATTTGTATCTATTTCGACCTAATTTCGGGGATGCATTCATTTCCCATCGTAGAAATAGTGAATTGCTAGGCTATGAACGAAGTGGTGAATGAAAATCAGTGAAAGTGAAGGGCGCAGTCAGCGAGAGGCGCGTCGTGTTTGACATGCGTCGCGGTCGCGCGTTGCGTGCATTTCAGATTCACCCACGTTATTATTAAAGAAATATCCCGATTATATGACAGATACCAGGAAGAATCATAGCTACCACACCCTCCAGCGTACTCTTTTCCACTACCTAATCGGAGAAGAGAGTATGCAAAATTTGAATTTGTTTACTTTAAGTACTTTATTCTACTACCTAATCTGAGAAGAGAATACACGATATGATTTTGGTGCTTACGGAAGTTGCTTTGAGCGGTGGAAGTAGTGATATTCGACGCTAAGTTCATGTCAGATGTAGATGTTCGGAAAGAGTGAAGAGGGGCGACCACTGGCGTCCCAGGGAGAGTGAATACCTCTGCCTCCTTCCAGTCAAGACCATCTCCGCTCGCTGGAGTTGAATCAGGGCTGGGTAAAGATTTTACCGTCTCTCGTTTCACAATGCTCTCTCACCGGCCAGAGAGGC
The DNA here is from genome assembly GCA_000180635.4 of Pristionchus pacificus. Taxonomy (NCBI): domain Eukaryota; kingdom Metazoa; phylum Nematoda; class Chromadorea; order Rhabditida; family Neodiplogasteridae; genus Pristionchus; species Pristionchus pacificus. The sequence goes on from CM026580.1 coordinate 13,606,445, forward strand.
GAGAGAGCGCGTGAAATGAAGAGACGTTAACCCCGTATTTCGTTCTGACATTTGCATAGATATTGCTGTGCCTTGTGCATCGAGCGGTTGGAACTGAAATCCTTGCTTGCGCTGGTCATACGGAGAGGGAGAGCTCGTGTGTGCAGTAATACAACATAGAGATACCCAAAGGATTCTCAAAAGCTCCCCAAAAGATACCTAATTTCTGAAAAAAAAATGTATTCAAATTGCAGATACAGACACGGGGTCTGGATCCAAGGAGGACTACAAGGGACAGCGAGAGGGAGGAGTAAGGGGAGAGGATGAAGTACCTGATTGATTGAGTGAGAACGAAGAGACGGGCTCGAGAGAGGATGGAGTGAGGAGGACTTGACTGTGAAAGTGAGAATGAGCGACCAGAGCGCCGGTTCGTACTTCAAAGTTCCGCACTGAACGTAACATGTTTAGCTCCCCGCTCTATGCCACTGAGATCGGAAGCACTCTCTTCATTCCGCATGCTCTCTTACTCGCAACTAGGGAAGAGGTATGGGAGAGGGAGCTAAACGTGCCATGTTTTGAGTACCATTTAGCTAACCCTATACCCTTGACCTCCCACCCGACGACTCGTCGCTAAACGCAGATGGACGACGGGCGCTGGGGGGAAGGAGGTGGGGACAATGGAGGCGAGCAAAGACGACGACGACACGGACTTGATGGCATATGAGGGCGTCGCCATCCGCAACCATGGATGCGACGTCCAAGGCGAAGGGCGGATCGTCCTCGCGGTATGAGGACGCAGTATCGCATCATGGTACCATGGTACCCGAGCACCCAGGTACCATGGTACCCTAATACCGAGGTACCAAGGCACCCGGATACCCAGGTAATATGGTACCCGGATACCCGCCAAGGGACTGAGGAGAGACAAGGGAAGGAGAGAAGTTGAAGGAAGAAGCCAATGGACTGAGGAGAGAAGATTAAGGAAAAAGACAAGGGACTGAGGAGAGAAGTTGAAGGAAGAAGACAAGGGACTGAGAAGAGAAGTTTAAGGAAAAAGACAAGGGACTGAGAAGAGAAGTTTAAGGAAAAAGACAAGGGACTGAGGAGAGAAGTTGAAGGAAGAAGACAAGGGACTGAGGAGAGAAGTTGAAGGAAGAAGACAAGGGACTGAGAAGAGAAGTTGAAGGAAGAAGACAAGGGACTGAGAAGAGAAGTTTAAGGAAAAAGACAAGGGACTGAGAAGAGAAGTTGAAGGAAGAAGACAAGGGACTGAGAATAGAAGTTGAAGGAAGAAGACAAGGGACTGAGGAGAGAAGTTGAAGGAAGAAGACAAGGGACTGAGGAGAGAAGTTGAAGGACGGAGCCAAGGGACTGAGAAGAGAAGTTTAAGGAAGAAGCCAAGGGACTGAGAAGAGAAGTTGAAGGAAGAAGCCAAGGGACTGAGAAGAGAAGTTTAAGGAAGAAGACAAGGGACTGAGGAGAGAAGTTGAAGGAAGAAGACAAGGGACTGAGGAGAGAAGTTGAAGGAAGAAGCCAAGGGACTGAGAAGAGAAGTTGAAGGAAGAAGACAAGGGACTGAGGAGAGAAGTTGAAGGACGGAGCCAAGGGACTGAGAAGAGAAGTTTAAGGAAGAAGCCAAGGGACTGAGAAGAGAAGTTGAAGGAAGAAGACAAGGGACTGAGGAGAGAAGTTGAAGGAAGAAGCCAAGGGACTGAGAAGAGAAGTTGAAGGAAGAAGACAAGGGACTGAGGAGAGAAGTTGAAGGAAGAAGCCAAGGGACTGAGAAGAGAAGTTTAAGGAAAAAGACAAGGAACTGAGGAGAGAAGTTGAAGGAAGAAGACAAGGGACTGAGGAGAGAAGTTGAAGGACGGAGCCAAGGGACTGAGAAGAGAAGTTTAAGGACGGAGCCAAGGGACTGAGAAGAGAAGTTTAAGGAAGAAGCCAAGGGACTGAGAAGAGAAGTTGAAGGAAGAAGCCAAGGGACTGAGAAGAGAAGTTGAAGGAAGAAGACAAGGGACTGAGGAGAGAAGTTGAAGGAAGAAGACAAGGGACTGAGGAGAGAAGTTGAAGGACGGAGCCAAGGGACTGAGAAGAGAAGTTTAAGGAAGAAGCCAAGGGACTGAGAAGAGAAGTTGAAGGAAGAAGACAAGGGACTGAGGAGAGAAGTTGAAGGAAGAAGCCAAGGGACTGAGAAGAGAAGTTTAAGGAAAAAGACAAGGGACTGAGAAGAGAAGTTGAAGGAAGAAGACAAGGGACTGAGAAGAGAAGTTTAAGGAAAAAGACAAGGGACTGAGGAGAGAAGTTGAAGGAAGAAGACAAGGGACTGAGGAGAGAAGTTGAAGGAAGAAGACAAGGGACTGAGAAGAGAAGTTGAAGGAAGAAGACAAGGGACTGAGAAGAGAAGTTTAAGGAAAAAGACAAGGGACTGAGAAGAGAAGTTGAAGGAAGAAGACAAGGGACTGAGAATAGAAGTTGAAGGAAGAAGACAAGGGACTGAGGAGAGAAGTTGAAGGAAGAAGACAAGGGACTGAGGAGAGAAGTTGAAGGACGGAGCCAAGGGACTGAGAAGAGAAGTTTAAGGAAGAAGACAAGGGACTGAGAAGAGAAGTTGAAGGAAGAAGCCAAGGGACTGAGAAGAGAAGTTTAAGGAAGAAGACAAGGGACTGAGGAGAGAAGTTGAAGGAAGAAGACAAGGGACTGAGGAGAGAAGTTGAAGGAAGAAGACAAGGGACTGAGAAGAGAAGTTGAAGGAAGAAGACAAGGGACTGAGGAGAGAAGTTGAAGGAAGAAGCCAAGGGACTGAGAAGAGAAGTTTAAGGAAAAAGACAAGGAACTGAGGAGAGAAGTTGAAGGAAGAAGACAAGGGACTGAGGAGAGAAGTTGAAGGAAGAAGACAAGGGACTGAGAAGAGAAGTTGAAGGACGGAGCCAAGGGACTGAGGAGAGAAGTTGAAGGAAGAAGACAAGGGACTGAGGAGAGAAGTTGAAGGACGGAGCCAAGGGACTGAGAAGAGAAGTTTAAGGAAGAAGCCAAGGGACTGAGAAGAGAAGTTGAAGGAAGAAGCCAAGGGACTGAGAAGAGAAGTTTAAGGAAGAAGACAAGGGACTGAGGAGAGAAGTTGAAGGAAGAAGACAAGGGACTGAGGAGAGAAGTTGAAGGAAGAAGACAAGGGACTGAGAAGAGAAGTTGAAGGAAGAAGACAAGGGACTGAGGAGAGAAGTTGAAGGAAGAAGCCAAGGGACTGAGAAGAGAAGTTTAAGGAAAAAGACAAGGAACTGAGGAGAGAAGTTGAAGGAAGAAGACAAGGGACTGAGGAGAGAAGTTGAAGGAAGAAGACAAGGGACTGAGAAGAGAAGTTGAAGGACGGAGCCAAGGGACTGAGGAGAGAAGTTGAAGGAAGAAGACAAGGGACTGAGAAGAGAAGTTTAAGGAAAAAGACAAGGGACTGAGGAGAGAAGTTGAAGGAAGAAGACAAGGGACTGAGGAGAGAAGTTGAAGGAAGAAGACAAGGGACTGAGGAGAGAAGTTGAAGGAAGAAGACAAGGGACTGAGGAGAGAAGTTGAAGGACGGAGCCAAGGGACTGAGAAGAGAAGTTTAAGGAAGAAGCCAAGGGACTGAGAAGAGAAGTTGAAGGAAGAAGACAAGGGACTGAGAAGAGAAGTTTAAGGAAAAAGACAAGGGACTGAGAAGAGAAGTTGAAGGAAGAAGACAAGGGACTGAGAATAGAAGTTGAAGGAAGAAGACAAGGGACTGAGGAGAGAAGTTGAAGGAAGAAGACAAGGGACTGAGGAGAGAAGTTGAAGGACGGAGCCAAGGGACTGAGAAGAGAAGTTTAAGGAAGAAGCCAAGGGACTGAGAAGAGAAGTTTAAGGACGGAGCCAAGGGACTGAGAAGAGAAGTTTAAGGAAAAAGACAAGGGACTGAGGAGAGAAGTTGAAGGAAGAAGACAAGGGACTGAGAAGAGAAGTTGAAGGACGGAGCCAAGGGACTGAGGAGAGAAGTTGAAGGAAGAAGACAAGGGACTGAGGAGAGAAGTTGAAGGACGGAGCCAAGGGACTGAGAAGAGAAGTTTAAGGAAGAAGCCAAGGGACTGAGAAGAGAAGTTGAAGGAAGAAGACAAGGGACTGAGGAGAGAAGTTGAAGGAAGAAGCCAAGGGACTGAGAAGAGAAGTTGAAGGAAGAAGACAAGGGACTGAGGAGAGAAGTTGAAGGAAGAAGCCAAGGGACTGAGAAGAGAAGTTTAAGGAAAAAGACAAGGAACTGAGGAGAGAAGTTGAAGGAAGAAGACAAGGGACTGAGGAGAGAAGTTGAAGGACGGAGCCAAGGGACTGAGAAGAGAAGTTTAAGGACGGAGCCAAGGGACTGAGAAGAGAAGTTTAAGGAAGAAGCCAAGGGACTGAGAAGAGAAGTTGAAGGAAGAAGCCAAGGGACTGAGAAGAGAAGTTTAAGGAAGAAGACAAGGGACTGAGGAGAGAAGTTGAAGGAAGAAGACAAGGGACTGAGGAGAGAAGTTGAAGGACGGAGCCAAGGGACTGAGAAGAGAAGTTTAAGGAAGAAGCCAAGGGACTGAGAAGAGAAGTTGAAGGAAGAAGACAAGGGACTGAGGAGAGAAGTTGAAGGAAGAAGCCAAGGGACTGAGAAGAGAAGTTTAAGGAAAAAGACAAGGGACTGAGAAGAGAAGTTGAAGGAAGAAGACAAGGGACTGAGAAGAGAAGTTTAAGGAAAAAGACAAGGGACTGAGAAGAGAAGTTGAAGGAAGAAGACAAGGGACTGAGGAGAGAAGTTGAAGGACGGAGCCAAGGGACTGAGAAGAGAAGTTTAAGGAAGAAGCCAAGGGACTGAGAAGAGAAGTTGAAGGAAGAAGCCAAGGGACTGAGAAGAGAAGTTTAAGGAAGAAGACAAGGGACTGAGGAGAGAAGTTGAAGGAAGAAGACAAGGGACTGAGGAGAGAAGTTGAAGGAAGAAGACAAGGGACTGAGAAGAGAAGTTGAAGGAAGAAGACAAGGGACTGAGGAGAGAAGTTGAAGGAAGAAGCCAAGGGACTGAGAAGAGAAGTTTAAGGAAAAAGACAAGGAACTGAGGAGAGAAGTTGAAGGAAGAAGACAAGGGACTGAGGAGAGAAGTTGAAGGAAGAAGACAAGGGACTGAGAAGAGAAGTTGAAGGACGGAGCCAAGGGACTGAGGAGAGAAGTTGAAGGAAGAAGACAAGGGACTGAGGAGAGAAGTTGAAGGACGGAGCCAAGGGACTGAGAAGAGAAGTTTAAGGAAGAAGCCAAGGGACTGAGAAGAGAAGTTGAAGGAAGAAGCCAAGGGACTGAGAAGAGAAGTTTAAGGAAGAAGACAAGGGACTGAGGAGAGAAGTTGAAGGAAGAAGACAAGGGACTGAGGAGAGAAGTTGAAGGAAGAAGACAAGGGACTGAGAAGAGAAGTTGAAGGAAGAAGACAAGGGACTGAGGAGAGAAGTTGAAGGAAGAAGCCAAGGGACTGAGAAGAGAAGTTTAAGGAAAAAGACAAGGAACTGAGGAGAGAAGTTGAAGGAAGAAGACAAGGGACTGAGGAGAGAAGTTGAAGGAAGAAGACAAGGGACTGAGAAGAGAAGTTGAAGGACGGAGCCAAGGGACTGAGGAGAGAAGTTGAAGGAAGAAGACAAGGGACTGAGAAGAGAAGTTTAAGGAAAAAGACAAGGGACTGAGGAGAGAAGTTGAAGGAAGAAGACAAGGGACTGAGGAGAGAAGTTGAAGGAAGAAGACAAGGGACTGAGGAGAGAAGTTGAAGGAAGAAGACAAGGGACTGAGGAGAGAAGTTGAAGGACGGAGCCAAGGGACTGAGAAGAGAAGTTTAAGGAAGAAGCCAAGGGACTGAGAAGAGAAGTTGAAGGAAGAAGACAAGGGACTGAGAAGAGAAGTTTAAGGAAAAAGACAAGGGACTGAGAAGAGAAGTTGAAGGAAGAAGACAAGGGACTGAGAATAGAAGTTGAAGGAAGAAGACAAGGGACTGAGGAGAGAAGTTGAAGGAAGAAGACAAGGGACTGAGGAGAGAAGTTGAAGGACGGAGCCAAGGGACTGAGAAGAGAAGTTTAAGGAAGAAGCCAAGGGACTGAGAAGAGAAGTTTAAGGACGGAGCCAAGGGACTGAGAAGAGAAGTTTAAGGAAAAAGACAAGGGACTGAGGAGAGAAGTTGAAGGAAGAAGACAAGGGACTGAGAAGAGAAGTTGAAGGACGGAGCCAAGGGACTGAGGAGAGAAGTTGAAGGAAGAAGACAAGGGACTGAGGAGAGAAGTTGAAGGACGGAGCCAAGGGACTGAGAAGAGAAGTTTAAGGAAGAAGCCAAGGGACTGAGAAGAGAAGTTGAAGGAAGAAGACAAGGGACTGAGGAGAGAAGTTGAAGGAAGAAGCCAAGGGACTGAGAAGAGAAGTTGAAGGAAGAAGACAAGGGACTGAGGAGAGAAGTTGAAGGAAGAAGCCAAGGGACTGAGAAGAGAAGTTTAAGGAAAAAGACAAGGAACTGAGGAGAGAAGTTGAAGGAAGAAGACAAGGGACTGAGGAGAGAAGTTGAAGGACGGAGCCAAGGGACTGAGAAGAGAAGTTTAAGGACGGAGCCAAGGGACTGAGAAGAGAAGTTTAAGGAAGAAGCCAAGGGACTGAGAAGAGAAGTTGAAGGAAGAAGCCAAGGGACTGAGAAGAGAAGTTTAAGGAAGAAGACAAGGGACTGAGGAGAGAAGTTGAAGGAAGAAGACAAGGGACTGAGGAGAGAAGTTGAAGGACGGAGCCAAGGGACTGAGAAGAGAAGTTTAAGGAAGAAGCCAAGGGACTGAGAAGAGAAGTTGAAGGAAGAAGACAAGGGACTGAGGAGAGAAGTTGAAGGAAGAAGCCAAGGGACTGAGAAGAGAAGTTTAAGGAAAAAGACAAGGGACTGAGAAGAGAAGTTGAAGGAAGAAGACAAGGGACTGAGAAGAGAAGTTTAAGGAAGAAGACAAGGGACTGAGGAGAGAAGTTGAAGGAAGAAGACAAGGGACTGAGAAGAGAAGTTGAAGGAAGAAGACAAGGGACTGAGAAGAGAAGTTGAAGGAAGAAGACAAGGGACTGAGGAGAGAAGTTGAAGGAAGAAGACAAGGGACTGAGGAGAGAAGTTGAAGGACGGAGCCAAGGGACTGAGAAGAGAAGTTTAAGGAAGAAGCCAAGGGACTGAGAAGAGAAGTTTAAGGAAGAAGACAAGGGACTGAGGAGAGAAGTTGAAGGAAGAAGACAAGGGACTGAGGAGAGAAGTTGAAGGAAGAAGACAAGGGACTGAGAAGAGAAGTTGAAGGAAGAAGACAAGGGACTGAGGAGAGAAGTTGAAGGAAGAAGACAAGGGACTGAGAAGAGAAGTTGAAGGAAGAAGACAAGGGACTGAGAAGAGAAGTTGAAGGAAGAAGACAAGGGACTGAGGAGAGAAGTTGAAGGAAGAAGACAAGGGACTGAGGAGAGAAGTTGAAGGAAGAAGACAAGGGACTGAGAAGAGAAGTTGAAGGAAGAAGACAAGGGACTGAGAAGAGAAGTTGAAGGAAGAAGACAAGGGACTGAGGAGAGAAGTTGAAGGAAGAAGACAAGGGACTGAGGAGAGAAGTTGAAGGAAGAAGACAAGGGACTGAGAAGAGAAGTTGAAGGAAGAAGCCGAGGGACTGAGGAGAGAAGTTGAAGGAAGAAGACAAGGGACTGAGAAGAGAAGTTTAAGGAAAAAGACAAGGGACTGAGGAGAGAAGTTGAAGGAAGAAGACAAGGGACTGAGGAGAGAAGTTGAAGGACGGAGCCAAGGGACTGAGAAGAGAAGTTTAAGGAAGAAGCCAAGGGACTGAGAAGAGAAGTTGAAGGAAGAAGACAAGGGACTGAGGAGAGAAGTTGAAGGAAGAAGCCAAGGGACTGAGAAGAGAAGTTTAAGGAAAAAGACAAGGGACTGAGAAGAGAAGTTGAAGGAAGAAGACAAGGGACTGAGAAGAGAAGTTTAAGGAAAAAGACAAGGGACTGAGGAGAGAAGTTGAAGGAAGAAGCCAAGGGACTGAGAAGAGAAGTTTAAGGAAGAAGACAAGGGACTGAGGAGAGAAGTTGAAGGAAGAAGACAAGGGACTGAGAAGAGAAGTTGAAGGAAGAAGACAAGGGACTGAGAAGAGAAGTTTAAGGAAAAAGACAAGGGACTGAGAAGAGAAGTTGAAGGAAGAAGACAAGGGACTGAGAATAGAAGTTGAAGGAAGAAGACAAGGGACTGAGGAGAGAAGTTGAAGGAAGAAGACAAGGGACTGAGGAGAGAAGTTGAAGGACGGAGCCAAGGGACTGAGAAGAGAAGTTTAAGGAAGAAGCCAAGGGACTGAGAAGAGAAGTTGAAGGAAGAAGCCAAGGGACTGAGAAGAGAAGTTTAAGGAAGAAGACAAGGGACTGAGGAGAGAAGTTGAAGGAAGAAGACAAGGGACTGAGGAGAGAAGTTGAAGGAAGAAGCCAAGGGACTGAGAAGAGAAGTTGAAGGAAGAAGACAAGGGACTGAGGAGAGAAGTTGAAGGACGGAGCCAAGGGACTGAGAAGAGAAGTTTAAGGAAGAAGCCAAGGGACTGAGAAGAGAAGTTGAAGGAAGAAGACAAGGGACTGAGGAGAGAAGTTGAAGGAAGAAGCCAAGGGACTGAGAAGAGAAGTTGAAGGAAGAAGACAAGGGACTGAGGAGAGAAGTTGAAGGAAGAAGCCAAGGGACTGAGAAGAGAAGTTTAAGGAAAAAGACAAAGAACTGAGGAGAGAAGTTGAAGGAAGAAGACAAGGGACTGAGGAGAGAAGTTGAAGGACGGAGCCAAGGGACTGAGAAGAGAAGTTTAAGGACGGAGCCAAGGGACTGAGAAGAGAAGTTTAAGGAAGAAGCCAAGGGACTGAGAAGAGAAGTTGAAGGAAGAAGCCAAGGGACTGAGAAGAGAAGTTGAAGGAAGAAGACAAGGGACTGAGGAGAGAAGTTGAAGGAAGAAGACAAGGGACTGAGGAGAGAAGTTGAAGGACGGAGCCAAGGGACTGAGAAGAGAAGTTTAAGGAAGAAGCCAAGGGACTGAGAAGAGAAGTTGAAGGAAGAAGACAAGGGACTGAGGAGAGAAGTTGAAGGAAGAAGCCAAGGGACTGAGAAGAGAAGTTTAAGGAAAAAGACAAGGGACTGAGAAGAGAAGTTGAAGGAAGAAGACAAGGGACTGAGAAGAGAAGTTTAAGGAAAAAGACAAGGGACTGAGAAGAGAAGTTGAAGGAAGAAGACAAGGGACTGAGAATAGAAGTTGAAGGAAGAAGACAAGGGACTGAGGAGAGAAGTTGAAGGAAGAAGACAAGGGACTGAGGAGAGAAGTTGAAGGACGGAGCCAAGGGACTGAGAAGAGAAGTTTAAGGAAGAAGCCAAGGGACTGAGAAGAGAAGTTGAAGGAAGAAGCCAAGGGACTGAGAAGAGAAGTTTAAGGAAGAAGACAAGGGACTGAGGAGAGAAGTTGAAGGAAGAAGACAAGGGACTGAGGAGAGAAGTTGAAGGTAGAAGACAAGGGACTGAGAAGAGAAGTTGAAGGAAGAAGACAAGGGACTGAGGAGAGAAGTTGAAGGAAGAAGCCAAGGGACTGAGAAGAGAAGTTTAAGGAAAAAGACAAGGAACTGAGGAGAGAAGTTGAAGGAAGAAGACAAGGGACTGAGGAGAGAAGTTGAAGGAAGAAGACAAGGGACTGAGAAGAGAAGTTGAAGGACGGAGCCAAGGGACTGAGGAGAGAAGTTGAAGGAAGAAGACAAGGGACTGAGGAGAGAAGTTGAAGGACGGAGCCAAGGGACTGAGAAGAGAAGTTTAAGGAAGAAGCCAAGGGACTGAGAAGAGAAGTTGAAGGAAGAAGACAAGGGACTGAGGAGAGAAGTTGAAGGAAGAAGCCAAGGGACTGAGAAGAGAAGTTGAAGGAAGAAGACAAGGGACTGAGGAGAGAAGTTGAAGGAAGAAGCCAAGGGACTGAGAAGAGAAGTTTAAGGAAAAAGACAAGGAACTGAGGAGAGAAGTTGAAGGAAGAAGACAAGGGACTGAGGAGAGAAGTTGAAGGACGGAGCCAAGGGACTGAGAAGAGAAGTTTAAGGACGGAGCCAAGGGACTGAGAAGAGAAGTTTAAGGAAGAAGCCAAGGGACTGAGAAGAGAAGTTGAAGGAAGAAGCCAAGGGACTGAGAAGAGAAGTTTAAGGAAGAAGACAAGGGACTGAGGAGAGAAGTTGAAGGAAGAAGACAAGGGACTGAGGAGAGAAGTTGAAGGACGGAGCCAAGGGACTGAGAAGAGAAGTTTAAGGAAGAAGCCAAGGGACTGAGAAGAGAAGTTGAAGGAAGAAGACAAGGGACTGAGGAGAGAAGTTGAAGGAAGAAGCCAAGGGACTGAGAAGAGAAGTTGAAGGAAGAAGACAAGGGACTGAGGAGAGAAGTTGAAGGAAGAAGCCAAGGGACTGAGAAGAGAAGTTTAAGGAAAAAGACAAGGAACTGAGGAGAGAAGTTGAAGGAAGAAGACAAGGGACTGAGGAGAGAAGTTGAAGGACGGAGCCAAGGGACTGAGAAGAGAAGTTTAAGGACGGAGCCAAGGGACTGAGAAGAGAAGTTTAAGGAAGAAGCCAAGGGACTGAGAAGAGAAGTTGAAGGAAGAAGCCAAGGGACTGAGAAGAGAAGTTGAAGGAAGAAGACAAGGGACTGAGGAGAGAAGTTGAAGGAAGAAGACAAGGGACTGAGGAGAGAAGTTGAAGGACGGAGCCAAGGGACTGAGAAGAGAAGTTTAAGGAAGAAGCCAAGGGACTGAGAAGAGAAGTTGAAGGAAGAAGACAAGGGACTGAGGAGAGAAGTTGAAGGAAGAAGCCAAGGGACTGAGAAGAGAAGTTTAAGGAAAAAGACAAGGGACTGAGAAGAGAAGTTGAAGGAAGAAGACAAGGGACTGAGAAGAGAAGTTTAAGGAAAAAGACAAGGGACTGAGAAGAGAAGTTGAAGGAAGAAGACAAGGGACTGAGAATAGAAGTTGAAGGAAGAAGACAAGGGACTGAGGAGAGAAGTTGAAGGAAGAAGACAAGGGACTGAGGAGAGAAGTTGAAGGACGGAGCCAAGGGACTGAGAAGAGAAGTTTAAGGAAGAAGCCAAGGGACTGAGAAGAGAAGTTGAAGGAAGAAGCCAAGGGACTGAGAAGAGAAGTTTAAGGAAGAAGACAAGGGACTGAGGAGAGAAGTTGAAGGAAGAAGACAAGGGACTGAGGAGAGAAGTTGAAGGTAGAAGACAAGGGACTGAGAAGAGAAGTTGAAGGAAGAAGACAAGGGACTGAGGAGAGAAGTTGAAGGAAGAAGCCAAGGGACTGAGAAGAGAAGTTTAAGGAAAAAGACAAGGAACTGAGGAGAGAAGTTGAAGGAAGAAGACAAGGGACTGAGGAGAGAAGTTGAAGGAAGAAGACAAGGGACTGAGAAGAGAAGTTGAAGGACGGAGCCAAGGGACTGAGGAGAGAAGTTGAAGGAAGAAGACAAGGGACTGAGGAGAGAAGTTGAAGGACGGAGCCAAGGGACTGAGAAGAGAAGTTTAAGGAAGAAGCCAAGGGACTGAGAAGAGAAGTTGAAGGAAGAAGACAAGGGACTGAGGAGAGAAGTTGAAGGAAGAAGCCAAGGGACTGAGAAGAGAAGTTGAAGGAAGAAGACAAGGGACTGAGGAGAGAAGTTGAAGGAAGAAGCCAAGGGACTGAGAAGAGAAGTTTAAGGAAAAAGACAAGGAACTGAGGAGAGAAGTTGAAGGAAGAAGACAAGGGACTGAGGAGAGAAGTTGAAGGACGGAGCCAAGGGACTGAGAAGAGAAGTTTAAGGACGGAGCCAAGGGACTGAGAAGAGAAGTTTAAGGAAGAAGCCAAGGGACTGAGAAGAGAAGTTGAAGGAAGAAGCCAAGGGACTGAGAAGAGAAGTTTAAGGAAGAAGACAAGGGACTGAGGAGAGAAGTTGAAGGAAGAAGACAAGGGACTGAGGAGAGAAGTTGAAGGACGGAGCCAAGGGACTGAGAAGAGAAGTTTAAGGAAGAAGCCAAGGGACTGAGAAGAGAAGTTGAAGGAAGAAGACAAGGGACTGAGGAGAGAAGTTGAAGGAAGAAGCCAAGGGACTGAGAAGAGAAGTTTAAGGAAAAAGACAAGGGACTGAGAAGAGAAGTTGAAGGAAGAAGACAAGGGACTGAGAAGAGAAGTTTAAGGAAGAAGACAAGGGACTGAGGAGAGAAGTTGAAGGAAGAAGACAAGGGACTGAGGAGAGAAGTTGAAGGAAGAAGACAAGGGACTGAGAAGAGAAGTTGAAGGAAGAAGACAAGGGACTGAGAAGAGAAGTTTAAGGAAAAAGACAAGGGACTGAGAAGAGAAGTTGAAGGAAGAAGACAAGGGACTGAGAATAGAAGTTGAAGGAAGAAGACAAGGGACTGAGGAGAGAAGTTGAAGGAAGAAGACAAGGGACTGAGGAGAGAAGTTGAAGGACGGAGCCAAGGGACTGAGAAGAGAAGTTTAAGGAAGAAGCCAAGGGACTGAGAAGAGAAGTTGAAGGAAGAAGCCAAGGGACTGAGAAGAGAAGTTTAAGGAAGAAGACAAGGGACTGAGGAGAGAAGTTGAAGGAAGAAGACAAGGGACTGAGGAGAGAAGTTGAAGGAAGAAGACAAGGGACTGAGAAGAGAAGTTGAAGGAAGAAGACAAGGGACTGAGAAGAGAAGTTTAAGGAAAAAGACAAGGGACTGAGGAGAGAAGTTGAAGGAAGAAGACAAGGGACTGAGAAGAGAAGTTGAAGGAAGAAGACAAGGGACTGAGAAGAGAAGTTTAAGGAAAAAGACAAGGGACTGAGAAGAGAAGTTTAAGGAAAAAGACAAGGGACTGAGGAGAGAAGTTGAAGGAAGAAGACAAGGGACTGAGGAGAGAAGTTGAAGGAAGAAGACAAGGGACTGAGGAGAGAAGTTGAAGGAAGAAGACAAGGGACTGAGGAGAGAAGTTGAAGGACGGAGCCAAGGGACTGAGAAGAGAAGTTTAAGGAAGAAGCCAAGGGACTGAGAAGAGAAGTTGAAGGAAGAAGCCAAGGGACTGAGAAGAGAAGTTTAAGGAAGAAGACAAGGGACTGAGGAGAGAAGTTGAAGGAAGAAGACAAGGGACTGAGGAGAGAAGTTGAAGGAAGAAGACAAGGGACTGAGAAGAGAAGTTGAAGGAAGAAGACAAGGGACTGAGGAGAGAAGTTGAAGGAAGAAGACAAGGGACTGAGAAGAGAAGTTGAAGGAAGAAGACAAGGGACTGAGGAGAGAAGTTGAAGGAAGAAGCCAAGGGACTGAGAAGAGAAGTTTAAGGAAAAAGACAAGGAACTGAGGAGAGAAGTTGAAGGAAGAAGACAAGGGACTGAGGAGAGAAGTTGAAGGAAGAAGACAAGGGACTGAGAAGAGAAGTTGAAGGACGGAGCCAAGGGACTGAGGAGAGAAGTTGAAGGAAGAAGACAAGGGACTGAGGAGAGAAGTTGAAGGACGGAGCCAAGGGACTGAGAAGAGAAGTTTAAGGAAGAAGCCAAGGGACTGAGAAGAGAAGTTGAAGGAAGAAGACAAGGGACTGAGGAGAGAAGTTGAAGGAAGAAGCCAAGGGACTGAGAAGAGAAGTTGAAGGAAGAAGACAAGGGACTGAGGAGAGAAGTTGAAGGAAGAAGCCAAGGGACTGAGAAGAGAAGTTTAAGGAAAAAGACAAGGAACTGAGGAGAGAAGTTGAAGGAAGAAGACAAGGGACTGAGGAGAGAAGTTGAAGGACGGAGCCAAGGGACTGAGAAGAGAAGTTTAAGGACGGAGCCAAGGGACTGAGAAGAGAAGTTTAAGGAAGAAGCCAAGGGACTGAGAAGAGAAGTTGAAGGAAGAAGCCAAGGGACTGAGAAGAGAAGTTTAAGGAAGAAGACAAGGGACTGAGGAGAGAAGTTGAAGGAAGAAGACAAGGGACTGAGGAGAGAAGTTGAAGGACGGAGCCAAGGGACTGAGAAGAGAAGTTTAAGGAAGAAGCCAAGGGACTGAGAAGAGAAGTTGAAGGAAGAAGACAAGGGACTGAGGAGAGAAGTTGAAGGAAGAAGCCAAGGGACTGAGAAGAGAAGTTTAAGGAAAAAGACAAGGGACTGAGAAGAGAAGTTGAAGGAAGAAGACAAGGGACTGAGAAGAGAAGTTTAAGGAAGAAGACAAGGGACTGAGGAGAGAAGTTGAAGGAAGAAGACAAGGGACTGAGAAGAGAAGTTGAAGGAAGAAGACAAGGGACTGAGAAGAGAAGTTGAAGGAAGAAGACAAGGGACTGAGGAGAGAAGTTGAAGGAAGAAGACAAGGGACTGAGGAGAGAAGTTGAAGGACGGAGCCAAGGGACTGAGAAGAGAAGTTTAAGGAAGAAGCCAAGGGACTGAGAAGAGAAGTTTAAGGAAGAAGACAAGGGACTGAGGAGAGAAGTTGAAGGAAGAAGACAAGGGACTGAGGAGAGAAGTTGAAGGAAGAAGACAAGGGACTGAGAAGAGAAGTTGAAGGAAGAAGACAAGGGACTGAGGAGAGAAGTTGAAGGAAGAAGACAAGGGACTGAGAAGAGAAGTTGAAGGAAGAAGACAAGGGACTGAGAAGAGAAGTTGAAGGAAGAAGACAAGGGACTGAGGAGAGAAGTTGAAGGAAGAAGACAAGGGACTGAGGAGAGAAGTTGAAGGAAGAAGACAAGGGACTGAGAAGAGAAGTTGAAGGAAGAAGACAAGGGACTGAGAAGAGAAGTTGAAGGAAGAAGACAAGGGACTGAGGAGAGAAGTTGAAGGAAGAAGACAAGGGACTGAGGAGAGAAGTTGAAGGAAGAAGACAAGGGACTGAGAAGAGAAGTTGAAGGAAGAAGCCGAGGGACTGAGGAGAGAAGTTGAAGGAAGAAGACAAGGGACTGAGAAGAGAAGTTTAAGGAAAAAGACAAGGGACTGAGGAGAGAAGTTGAAGGAACTAGTCAGGATGGAAAAAATGGAGGCCCAACTGCACCATACCAGGTTGTTCTTCATGCGAGATCAAGTACTGGAAGTCGGCGATCTGCCAGCGGATCAACTGCCAGTAGGGAGGAGCCAGCATCAGCCATTGTCCATTCCCGAATGGCGCCGTACACTCCTCCCGTCCATCTCTCTTCCACTAGAGTGATTGGCCACTCTGCATCTCGTTCATTCCACTCTCAGCCCACCCCATCTAACTTTAGGGCCACACCTTCCCACACCAATTTCATGGCCAGTTCCTCTCAGTCCAGACTGTCCATGAGACAGCAGGGAGTTACTATCAGAAATCGATATGACCCCGATTTCGATCCCGATAATTTCGTTGGTTCCCGTCCCAATTAACTTGAAAATGTCAAATTTCCCTTGTTATGCGAAAACAGATCAAGTAATTTAGAATACGATCAAGGGGATAAATCCCCACAAACATATTTACAATCTCCAATGTCCTTGGTGACGCCGAACTTGACGAGGTCCGACCATTCGGGGACCTTTTACCTGAAAAGCAAGATATGTAAACAAAAAATATTGAAAAAAAGGTAATCCCGATCGACATCGTGGGCGATGAGGACCAGCTGGGCCTGAAGCAAATACGAATTAGAAAATGCATTGCGAAAAATGACGGAATTTTCAGAATCAAATAATATTGATATAATTAATCAACACAAATGGTTACCTCGCGGGTCTCGATGGCTCTGGTCACGTTCTGGATTCCGAAACGGACCATGTTGGGTCTCTTGGTGACCTCCTCCTTCTTTCCGGCGGCGCTAGCCTCGGCACGGGCCTGGAGACGAGCCTTCTTGGCTTCGGCGGACTGAAAACAAATAAATTTCGTCCAGAAACAAGTTACTATGACAGTTTCCCAATCAAAAACATAAATTACGCACCAGACTGCTCGTCAAGAGCAGCGATCGGGGGAGGGATCTTCAGACGATTGAGAAGGCCGGCCTTCTGTCTCTGGATGCGGATGTACTTGAGCCATCTCACGGTTCTACCTGCTGAAATAAAAAAAAATCAGCGCGTCACTTGTGCATCCGTAAATCCTGCACCTATTGAAACATAAAATATATAAAAACGATCGAAATAATCAAACATAGAAATCTAAAACTGAGAGAATATCGATAAAAAGGAAAAGTGGCCTAAAATTTGAAGTGATACATGCACGTATGCATGCGAGTACCGTAATCGCACACAACAAAATAACACTTTTATCGATTTCTCGAATTTCATCAATAATTATTTATTTTCAATGACATAACCCGATAGAGAATAAAGTTCTCTATCGATTAGTCGAAAAAATAAGACAGGAAATTGTGTTTGGTGCGAGTCTCATTTTTGTCACAAAATGTTTCAAACATTTTCAAACATTTTGTGACTCGTAGCGGAATTTTAATTCGGTACTGTTGTGTCTGGCCGTTGTGTGTCTTGAGAGAGAGTACTTGTAGCTCCAATAGAATCGGCTTTATTGAAGTATCGCAGAGTAGAATAGTTGACAGAAGAATAGGCAGCAACCACTAGCCGCAACGAGGGAGAGAGAACTTCAGTTTTCAGTTTTAACACATTTATCAAGAGTATGCTCTAATGTGCATGGCAGGCCATTCATGACTTCTTGCTTGTCTCAGAAAAGTGGGTCCAACTGTTCGCATGAAGAGATCTTTCCATCTTGCGTTAGGCCGTCCACGTCTGCGCTTGGGACCTCGTGGAGTCCATTCGATCATGGCTCTGCTCCACTTCAAGTCATAATCATTAGCAACTTTGTGCACCCAGAGCCATTTTCTTTTCAATGAGGCACGAACAACATCCTCTACCTTTGTGAGTCCGCGCAGCCTTTCGTTCGATAAATGATCTAAGACAGTGCAACCGACCATCCATCGCTCCATGCGTCTTTGTGCCACCGATAATCTTTCCTTTTGTGCTACAGTTAGTGCCCATGTTTCACACCCATATAGAAATGCAGGAAGTATACACCCATTGAATAGCCGCCGCTTATGGACCATTGGAATCGATCGATTAATTAGGAATGATCGATGCTTGTGGAATGCCCCATACGCAGCTTGAATACGCCGACCAATTTCCATCCCATCCTTTCCGTCAATAGAAATTCCGCAACCAAGATAGATAACCTCATTTTTTAACCCCACCACTTTCCCTGCGACCCGTACCTCCCTTGCGTTACCCTTTGAAGTCATTCCTAGTGTTTTATCCCCGTTAAGCTTTAACCCAACTTTCCCCAATTCTCTCTCCAATTCTATAGCCATAGATTGGATTTGTCGCTCATCATGAGATATTAGTACAGCGTCGTCGGCGAATAGAAGATGAGAGAGAAATCTACCATTTATGTTAATACCCTTTTTATCCCACTGAAGTCGACTAAATGCCATATCCAGAACCGCTGTAAACAGCCTGGGGGACAGACAATCTCCTTGCCTAACCCCTCTTCCCACCGTAATCTCCACCTCTTCCCCGTTAACAACGATTGCGCTTTTGCTATCCCGGGATAATGAAGCAAGGAAGGTAACTATTTCCGATGGGACACCATCCCTTTCCAGAGCCTTGAAGACTGCTTCTCCTAACACCGAATCAAATGCCTTAGAAATATCTACAAAAAGCAGATAGATGGGCAAGTGATGGTCCGCGCAGTTAGCTACTACCGTTTTGAGAGTGTGAATAGCGTCTACCGTGGAATGTCCCCCTCTGAAACCCATTTGTTCCCAACTCCTTCTATTATCCAAAACAGGTGCAAGTCTCTTATTTATAAGACCGGTGAGGGCTTTTTGCAGAGCAGGCAGCAGACTGATGGGCCGATAATTTTTTATTAGAGACAGATCACCTGATTTGGGTAATAGAATGGTGCGCGAATCGCCGAAACCTTCTGGAATACCGCCCGTGAGTATGTTATTAAACACCCCTGTTAGGATAGGTGCTAATAAGTCAGTCCCAGCCCTTAACATTTCCCCCGTTACGCCATCCCTTCCCGGTGCTTTGCCTGACTTGAAATGTCGAAGTGCGTGTTCCACTTCAGCAATACACAATGGTATGAATGGGTCCCTCTCCTTTTCCGATCTGTAACTACTCCCCCCATCTCCCGCATATAAGTCATTGTAGAAGGTTTTGAAAGCCCTTGAAATCCCAGCCTGCGTGCATTCCCAACCTCCCTCCTCGTTCCTAATCTTATGAATTCTGCCTTTCCCAACCGCCACTTTTGCAGCAGCCTTTTTGTAACTTTTCCCATTTTTAATGGCTTTGCTGACGTAATCGAGATACAATCTTTCTCTGTCGTTTTTGAATGAGAGTCGGATTGATCTATTGAGAAGGAGCCATTGTAATCGGGATAAGCCGGCCGAATGCATTTTGAGGTCCCTTTTGCGCGCTATGAGGTCTTTAGTTGCTTGGGAAATGCAGCCCTTCCTTGGAGTGACTATGGTTGCTATTTTACTCGCCCCATTTATTGCCTCAACCAGTTTCCCATATTCCAGATTGCCCCCAATTTTCCTAATTTCAACACCCAGCCCGATTTTAAAGAGGTTTCTATCCAGGTGCGAATCCCCAAATCCCAATCCATTCAATCTCCTAGGGAAGCGGCATGGGAATGAAATGGATGCTCTTACGAGCCTGTGGTCAGTAGTGAAATCGAATTGATTGACCACCCCTACATCCCTTAGCTCAACTCCCTTCGGGCAAAGAACGAAGTCTATCTCGTTAGCCGTCCGACCATTAGGCGCTACCCATGTGTACTTTCGTGATGGCCGCTTCCGAAAGAAAGAATTTCCTACTTTTAGTTTTAGCCTTTCACAAAAGTCCACAATTAGTTGTCCCTTAATGTTTCTATCCCCATATCCAAATGCCCCCACAGATCCTTCCCCTAATTGCCTGCATCCTATCTTCCCATTGAAATCCCCCATCACTATTTTGTGCACGAACCGATATCGGTGGCTTCCAGACACAGGCGCATGGTATGCTTCTTCGAGCTGGTCCACGAATTCACTGTACTCAGAGTCATCGCGCGAACTGGCTGGCGCGTACACCTGGAATATACGTAAGAGGGAGTTGCTCGATACCTCTATATCAAGAAAACAGACTCTAGGAGTTAAGCCACCAAATCTTACAACTTTCCGCTTCGCATCCCCACTCACGATAAACCCCACTCCGGCCATGCGATTTTGTAGTCGTTGCGTGTGGTACAGCACTGATCCAGATTTGGCGAGATCCATCGAAGCTTCGTTGGGCCTTCTCACTTCTGCCAAACCGATGACGTGGCATTTGATCTTGATGAGCGCCTCCTCGAGTTCCACAATTCTTGAGTCTTGGCACAGCGTTAGGCAGTTTAGAGTTGCCAGTAGAAGACATGCCATGATATGGTCATACAATACCACGGTGACCAGCCGGCTTGGTATCGGAAAACGAGATAAAGACGGAGCGCGAAAGCGAACCGACCGGCAGGTATTGAGCGCCGCACTCGGAATGAGACTGAGGAATGAGACGGACTCGGAGAGAGAACTAACTGACGAAAAGTAGGCCAGCGGGGAATTGCAATACTTACAGTAGGAACAGTAACAGATAGAAATCAGGCAGATCGTGGTGGGAGCCCAGGGGGCATGAAATGTACTGACTACTGTAGTAGCATCAACGGGTCACATTAATTACTTGTGTGATTAATAATAACTATTTCTGTATATCATTACATGACTATACAACAGGTACGATAGGTCATTCATGCTATGCGAAACTTTCGAGCTCCCATAACAAAAAATAGGGGCTTTAAAGTTGCCCATTTTTATTTTTGGTATTTTTTACATTAATAAAGTCTATTATTTTCTGCAATAAAATTCCCAGCAAGTTGCATTCTAGAAAGGGCCAGAATTTTTTAAAGCTAAAAAAAATCGTATTTTATTTTTTACCATTGTTGTTTTTTTTAAAGTTTTTTGAAATATTTTCCCCATTTTTTGAGCCAAACCGGAGGTCTCTAGCTCATCGGAGAGCTGAGATATGATACAGCCGGGCCCAGGACCAGAAAATCCCTAATTGCCGGTTTTGGGACAAATGTCCTATATTTTTCGAATCTTGGTCTCATGTGGGTTCTCACATTATAGTATGGTCGGAATCGGTTGAACTTTTTGCAAGTTGTTCCGGAAGGGGGGGGGCAAATATTGCTACATGTTGTCGTGATACAAGTGTTAAGCACCTTTTGCTTCAGTTTGTTCATTTTTTTTACTGTGGGAATGGGCGAATCTCAAGTTGTAATTTTGTAGGCTAGTGATGCTTGGATCCAGAATAATAAATCGAGTATCAACCTCATAGCTGAAAAGGGCCAGTAACCAGTAATTGTCTTTATATACTACAAGACAAGCAAACGCTACACATTACAGGGATGGGAGAGAATCAAGTGAAATGCAAGAACTCACATTTCTGCGGGTGATTGATTTTTACTCGAAGAAAACAAACCCGAAAGCAACTGTTCGAAGAGTGGATTGAATCGCCCAGCTCAATAAATCGCAAATTCTAAGGCAAAGCAAATACGAGTGTCAAATGAAGGAAGTGAACCGAACGAAATCATTTGAGCGATGCATGTCAAAACACTAAGTAGAGACGGTCAAGTGCAACGCCTTATCTACTTTGTGAGTGGCCACAGAACAGAGTAAACAAGGGAAGGAACGGAGGGACGATTCTTTAATACTTTTCACCAAACACGCGTGTTCTTGAGTAAAGACTAATATGGCCAAGTCGTGCTCGATTTGTGTTTGGTAAAGAGGTAAGGAGGGACCAACTATCGACTCTTCACATGCTTTTCACACACCTTTCGTAGTTTCTAGTTTTTTGGATGGGTCAATCGTGGTGGAAAATGAACTGATGATGACTAGGGATGTGTAGGGAACACCGCGTTGGAGAATGGAGTTAATTATTAAGTGGATGACATTTGGCTTGGGGTAACCCAAGACAACGGTTTCGTTAATCTCAACACGAAGCTATCTTGTGAATTGATTTGCCCTAATCACAGATAGATCACAGATAGATGCATGACTTGCTTTCAGCTTTTAACATGCGAGATGAAAACAAAATGTGTTATAGAGGTAATAAATTCAGTAGGTTGATATCGACCTCTGGCAATGCCCTCTGGTAGTAGCCTCTCCGTATAACGGCCGTATGGATTCACTGTCTCATGTCTCAATGAGGTGCTAATGTGGGAAAGGCTCAGAACTGAAACTTTGGAATGCCCACATAAGGCAGTTATGGAATAGTTATGGCTGGTCCGTGTGGGATCCACTGAGATTTCGACTTCTGGTATAGGGTCTATCGCCTCCGATTTGCACAACGCAAAGGATTGTAGCAGCAATTGGTTCTAACTATGGATATCTCTTTCAGAAGACATTGAAAGAGATAGAGTTTCATTCTTGAACTGTGAAAAACGAATTGACGGCAGAGCAGCTCGTTCCAAACATATATAACTTTATTTCGTTCTTTGTTCGATGCATACATAAATAGGATTAGGTATTCTGCTCCACAAATACAAATAGGCAGATTGTCAAGTTCTAGCGCGATGGTAAATTTTTCCGTAAAATGGATGCATTGATGAAAAAAAATGAAATTAATTGGTGCATATAATTTGATTTCTTAGTGATAAAAAAAATGAAACTATAGAAATTAAAGTAGCAGAAAGGGAAGTGTGCATCGAAGGTGGGTACGTTTCATTGTCCGTCATCGGCCAGAGGTCTTCCCTGAAAATCATGAAATTAGTTTATCACGTGATCGGGACTTATCCATTTATAGTTTACTTCCAACTTGAATGCCTATCATTTCTTCAAAACAGTGGTCCGTCCTTCATTAGGAACGCACTTAGTGGTCCGTTGTGAGGCGCCAATGGTCAATCGAAGGATTTTTTTTTCCATTTTCGCCCATTGCCTGATACGCGCGACTACCGTATGGACGCCGTATAACAGGAACCGCCCGCCAGGCAAGCCTAGAGTGCGCTGGAGGGACGATTTGGACCGAGCCATTGGCAACTGGTGGAATACACCCTATGAAGATTTCCGCCCCATCCTCATCTAGCAACGATTGCCAGACATGATAAATTGATTGATTGATTGATTGATTGATTGATAACCAGAACATAGGCGAATTGCATACGAATGGTCCCTTTGATACGCGCGACTACCGCCGTACAACAGGAACCGCCCGCCAGGCAAGCCTAGAGTGCGCTGGAGGGACGATTTGGACCGAGCCATTGGCAACTGGTGGAATACACCCTATATCGGGTTTCCTGTAAGAGTGTAGCAAAAAGAGCTCTTATTTCCACCCACAAAAACTTTGGGTCCCCGATTTCCATGAAACTTGGTAGGTATGTACCCTCTGGGGTCAGGAGGAGCTCCATCTACTTGGTTTGGTCAATTATCGATTTTATCGATTTTTTAGAGCTGAAAGTTTGAAAGGCCATAACTACCTTCATTTTCATCGCACAGCGAGCTGAAATATACCATTGGATTTCTCTCGAAATTCTCTACAAAACGTCGAAAAAGCACATTATGAAAAAATTTAATCTTCGGTCTCAAAAATCGATAAAACCGATTTTTCGACTATAAAACTAAGTTTTTCTCGAAAATTAACCGGAAACACAAAAGGTTTTTTTTCAAAAATAGTTTTTTCAAACGCATTATGAAGTCACCACGTCGATCGTTTACGATATCTCTGGCCCCGGGAAGTCGTTTACTAGTAGAGCCCGAACATAGCCGATTAAACACCTTTTTGATCATAACTTGCTTCAAAATGGACGAATCAGGATTCTAAAAAAAGGGAAACGTAGCTTTCAGTAAGCTGAAAAAAAAGTTTTTACTCAAAAAAATCATAGGACTTCCCGTTTTCAAGTTGTTCAGGAAAAACCGCTTTTTCAGCTGGATTTCTCACTTTTTGACGGCGGGAAAACGCTTTTTGCGGTTTCTAAGCGTCGATAAATTTTATATTTTTTATTTATTTTGATATTTTAAACACTCATTCCGAAATATTCCACATTCCGTTCGGTCAGCCACTCGCTCGCCTACTTTCTCCGTTCACCTCTTCGAAGCATGCGCTTACTATTGCTTCTACTCTTCTTTGGCTTATTCAGTGAATTCTCAATTGGAAAGGTTTTTCATTTTGTTTCATCTTGGAAGATAAGCATTTTTGTAGTCCTCGGCAGTGAACGCAGATGACGATGAATATGTTCCTCCTAATAAGAAGCTGAATAAGAAGCACCGAAGAAATCTCCTTTGGAGTTCTTGAGGAGGTTCAACAAGGAGTTGGCATTGTTCTTCCTGAGTCCTTCAAAGAGTTTACTGAGGCCCCTAAGAACCCCAGACCGATGGGATGGGCTCTTCGATCGACGAAGAAAACAGGGAGATATGATCCGGTTGCAAGGAAATTGGTCGATGATCTCTTCGAACAATACTTCAGCAATGGAAAGAAGCTTCGTCCCGATGAAGCTGAGAAGAGAATGAGAGAGCTAAATGATATTCTGCCTGCCCAGAGAATGACCTTTGATCAAATCAGAAACAGAATCACGACTCTCCTTACACAGAAGAAAGAACACCAGAGGAAGGAGCGTGGAAACAGACAGCGGAGATACGTGAAATTGATTGATGATTTCGAGAGAGATTTGGCTGAGGAAGGAATGTCATTGGATGACATTGAGGAGGAAGTTGATTTGGAGAGACCCCTTGATGAGGATGATTTGATTATCACCTCAGACGAAATCTACGATTTAGTTCATTCTAATATGGAATTCTTCGATAATCCATCCGAACCCGTCTTTTCTGATTTTGGCGAATTTGAACAGTAATTGAAATGATTCATCATGTTCTCTCAATATGTCGGATCTTGTGTCTTCCCACGTCCAAACGTTTCCGGTTTCCACGTTCCCGGGGAGGAGAAGAGGGCAAAGGTGAATGAGGGACCAACCGAACGGAATGTGGAATATTTCGGAATGAGTGCTTAAAATATTAAAATAAATAAATAATATAAAATTTATCGAAGCTTAGAAACCGCAAAAAGCGTTTTCCCGCCGTCAAAAAGTGAGAAATCCAGCTGAAAAAGCGGTTTTCCCTGAACAACTTGAAAACGGGAAGTCCTATGATTTTTTTGAGTGAAAACTTTTTTTTCAGCTTACTGAAAGCTACGTTTCCCTTTTTTTAAAATCCTGATTCGTCCATTTTGAAGCAAGTTATGATCAAAAAGGTTTTTAATCGGCTATGTTCGGGCTCTACTAGTAAACGACTTCCGGGGGCCAGAGATATCGTAAACGATCGACGTAGTGACTTCATAATGGGTTTGAAAAAACTATTTTTGAAAAAAAACCTTTTGTGTTTCCGGTTAATTTTCGAGAAAAACTTAGTTTTATAGTCGAAAAATCGGTTTTATCGATTTTTGAGACCGAAGATTAAATTTTTTCATGATGTGCTTTTTCGACGTTTTGTAGAGAATTTCGAGAGAAATCCAATGGTATATTTCAGCTCGCTGTGCGATGAAAATGAAGGTAGTTATGGCCTTTCAAACTTTCAGCTCTAAAAAATCGATAAAATCGATAATTGACCAAACCAAGTAGATGGAGCTCCTCCTGACCCCAGAGGGTACATACCTACCAAGTTTCATGGAAATCGGGGACCCAAAGTTTTTTTCTAGTGGATGGCATTGCTACACTCTTACAGGAAACCCGATCTATGAAGATTTCCGCCCCATCCTCATCTAGCAACGATTGCCAGACATGATAAATTGATTGATTGATTGAATGATTGATAAAAGGAACATAGGCGAATTGCATACGAATGGTGACTTGTCGTCGATGACGTATCGTGTGCGCTCAGTCTTGATCCCATTGTTATCGATCCGAATCGTGAGGCCAACAACGAACATTGGAACGTCGCATGAGACGCCCTGAGAAAAAAAAGAATTAAACCGAACATTCAATTTAAAACTTTTTAATATTTGGACGAGAATAGGACAAATATGTTCCCCATTCTGACAACATTTTTGTTGATTTGCTGCATAAATTCAGTAAAATATTCGTATCTCATGAATAAACATTGCGAATAAGATTTATCCTGGTCAAAAATAGCAATCAAAGCCATGCATTTACCACCATAGTAGTAAATAATCTCACCGAGCACATGACAGTGATGGTGTGGTGGAGTTCGCAAATGATCTTATAGCAATCTCGTAAGAGTATATACATCTGCTCCATTCCGGTCTCGCATTCAGTCACAACCATGGCTTTCATGTCGAAATCATCCTTAACATGGACATACAGTTAATAATTGCCAACAATTTGATGAAAATTCAGAACTCGGAGAAAATCGTTTTTTTCAGAGCGAAAACGCGAAAAATTCATGGAAATCAAGGAGAAGTTAAGGCAGATTTAGCAGCAGTGGTTCAAATGGAAAGTGGATAGCTCACGTAAGGAATAACATTTATGTCTGGCTAGATAAGTTCTGAATATGGGATGATTGATCGCTGTTTCCCGATCACACTATCGAAAATCTCACGGGTTCACGTTCCTTTAAATTTTGCCTAGTCCCCATGCGAAAGAGCATGCGAAATGAGGAGACCGTGACAACCCTTCCTTCCATTTCGAGCGGTCGCTTGTGCAATAAGACGAAAAGACATCCCTCCCTCCCATTGTCACCAAGTTCGAAGATCCAAATCCCCTCGATTATGACGTTTCCTCCTGCAGGAACATTGTCTTGAATCAGGATAAATGTGTATTTGTGTGTGGTATTGTATTACTTGTGCGGTTGATACCTCTACCCTTCAATTGAAGAGTTGCACCAACCAGGTGGCGTCGGGTGCAATAGTGAAGTTCGTAGCGTAGATTGCATAGTTTGCAGTAGTTCCTCATGATAGCATTCCGAGGCTCAGTATATTTCGGCGAGTTGCCGTGTTCATTCTAAATTTCACAGTTTTAAAGGAGGAGTAACAGGAATGAATGTCGGAAACTCCCACAACGAAATCCCGGGACTTGCAAGTACAGTAGTTAGCCGTTGGCTATCTGCCAAAGTACCTATTCCCTTCTCCCGTTCCTTGTTCGTGAGAGGGAATAGTGCGATCGATGGGAAGAGACTAGGGGAGACAATGGTAGATCAAGGGGCACTCTCTTCCCAGTCAAACCCTCACTTCAAAATCCCCGCCGTTTCCTGGACTCAGGGGAATTCTGGTACTAGGCCAACTCGCTATAACTCGGTTCATTGATGTCGTAGAAACACGGGAGTTTCGGAAAGCTCATATGGTTATAGATTGCTACAATGTGGAGTTAACAGATTTGTCACCAAAATATTCATGTTACTCCTCCTTTAAAACGGATTAAAAAATGGGCGGTATGTTTATTTATTTAGTTAAAGAGAGTCGGCGTCGAAAAATAAATATTTTCCATTTTCTTAAAAAGCTCCCATTTGAGCGCTCATATGCTCTAATAATCCAAAATGTTCAAAAAAAATGTTGAAAAAATATTTCAAAATAGTCAAAACAAAATTAAAATAATTTGCGTGTATTTGGGGGTACTGTCGCTCCTGCATAGTACAAGTTGTGCCTTTTCAGAAAAGTCGCACAAGCGCACCATAAATTCTCCGATTTTCGAGAGCTGGGTTCAGTCTTTCCTTTTCGTTTTTATTATTGTTTTTATTATTTTTTTATTATATTTCCTTGTAAATCAATTCAACCGGTTCGGCTGACAAGTAGTTGACAATTGTCGAGCTTTAATTACGGCTATTTACCTTATTATTTATTCGCAACCACTTTCCGTGGCTCCTATTTTGGCTACTCGGCTGTATGAAATAAGTATTGGATTACGAAGCATTCTATTTGATATTCTTGTTGTTATTCTTGTTATTTCACTGACTTTTACAAGTACTTACTCTATAATTATCAAATGTAGCCGAACATGGCCGACGAATGGGCAGCTAATGAGGTTAACGAGGCCGTGGACGTTGCTCCCGCCTTCGAGCTCGAGAGCGATCTTCCCGAGGTCAAGCTCTTCGGGAAATGGAACCGCCAGGAGGTATTATAAATCTTTTTCAACTTTGCTATTGATATTTTCATCCTGTTCAATTCTAGCACAAAGCAATTTCTCTGATACATGGGTCACTTGCATATTTTTATATAGGCCAAGAAGTTTTATCACAACGTTTGAGTGTCTTTGTTCATGTGGAGATTAAGTTTAGAGTCATTTCTTCTATTTTTCCCGGGAAAATGTGGTACGCATGGGCCAATATTGAGTTACTTGGCCCCTACTTTGACAACACCTTGTAGTTAAACCATTCTAAGAGTTAAACCAAAGTTACTTATATTTATATTTGTCAGGTCAATGTTGCCGATATCTCGCTTGTCAGCTACATCACCGTCAAGGAACAAGTACGCCCGCTACCAGGTCGGTAAATGATATAAATAATTCTGTCCAAATTTGTATGTTTGGTACGTTATGAAGAAAAAACCCAGCCTTGTAGTTAATACATTCGGAGAAATACCACTAATAAATGTTTAGTTATTTTTTTTGTCTTGTCAATGTATGTTCACCAGTGTTGAGCACCACCCTCGGACCATTGTATACAATCGGGGGTTCGGCAAGAAACTTGTTGAAAATCGCTGGTTTCCTTTTCGATATCGAGAGTAATAGGCTTCAAACCCGGGTTCAAAATTGGAAGTGTAGTCCGATACCCGACCTCGCGCTCATGTTAACCGCTCTTTGTTTTCAGGCCAAGCGTTTCCGCAAGGCTCCCTGTCCCATCGGTGAGCGTCTTGCATGGTCTCTGATGATGCCCGGACGCAGCAACGCCCATGAATGTCCGCATCGTCAAGCACTCTTTCGAGATCATCCACCTCCTTACTGGAGAAGTTTGTAATTTTTTATTGCTTACATTTGACACATCCTTATACCGTCTATGAAGAAAACAAACCCAGCTCTCTGATAGCCCCTTGTAGTTAGAACATTCTGAGATTGGAAAACCTTTTGTTTTATAGTAATACCGTTCTTTTTGCTCTCAATATTTATTACATCTCAGGCTATGCGGCGGCCGCCTTCCGTAACATCAAGATCGCTGAGTGCCTGGCCGACGAGTTGATCAACGCCGCCAAGGAATCCCCCAACAGCTACGCCATCAAGAAGAAGGACGAGCTCGAGCGTATCGCCAAGTTTAACGGCTACGCCGTTTTGTTATCTAGACATACCTCACTCACCCTTAAGATTTTTCGTTTGTTGTTGATGTTATTGGGTAAATTGTGAGTATTTACTCTCTTGTGTGTTAAATACACTTGGCATTATTCAACATACTATTCGTTGCAGAAGACGCATTTAAAGTTGTTTTGTGGCTTTGATATAAGGACGGGGAGGGGGTAGTTGTGGAACATGCACACTATCCGCATCGATTGTGTGTTGGGTAAGAAATGAGAGGGAAAGCGCCTATCAAAGACTGCCTGCTTGTCTGCCGAAGTCGTCCGCTACCTTTGCCATTCGTCCATTGCTCCAAGGATAGGTTTTTTCCCTGATCACCCCAAAGTGCTATCCGATTCTGCTTTTTCTCTCTAAGCTTGATTCTGATTCTCTCCTTCTTTCGATTGCAGTGCTGGCGTAGGTTCATCCCTACCCTGTATCAACTACTACGACTACTATTCCCTAAAATTAAGCTTGTTCTTAGGAACGACTTGTGTTGATTGTGTCCTAATTGACTATTTTGAAGTTGTCTCGCTCGGGAAAAAATATCTGTGGTCAGAGAATGTTTTTCTCACTATTGGTTTGCCGTTGTCAATGTGCTAGTTGGACCTGCAACATTCCCATCCTCTCCCTCCACTCCTTCAGCAGCAGTTCGCCTTCTATCGCCAACAAATTAAGGAACTCTCTCTATAGGCTTGCTTTTTTGTGTTAGAGTTTTTGCGGGGAACGACCTAACAAAGCCAGACTGATAAAAAAAGCGCTGATATGTCTAAATCTCGATCACAAATCATCACAGCTCAAAGGTAAAACGTGTATAAAGCAACGAGATTGAGCTTAAAATTGGGGATCTTGAGAGCCGAAACTGTTTCAAGGAGTAACAAATGACACCTTTGATGGTAAAACTGAAACCCCGATGCAGAATTACAGCCAGATTATGAAATTCCTTGTCGAACAAGAAGAGAATAGCAGTAATATGGCGTATTCTAATAAAAAAAGGTAAAAATTGACCTAAAAACGTTAAGGTAACGAAAACTTCGCCAAATTCGCGAAAGAAAAAATCGATTTGCACAGCAATACAGTTATCGTAAAATTTCCTTAATGCCGGCTTTGGCCTGCGTGTGCATACAAACAACGCCACACCAACTATGCAGGAGCTACCGTAACCCAAAACTTGTTTTCTATTTTTCTCCTTAAATAAACATTTATATTTTCTAATATTTTGGCATTGTAGTCAGGTCATCAGTCAGAATGATAATAAATCATATGAGCAATCGTCATTTTTTGGCTGCCGACTCCCTTTAAGCGCGGAATGATAAAGAATTTTGTGTAGAAATGTAAAGAGGCAATATCATCCTTCCGCTCTAGCCATATTAATGAGACATTTTGATGACTCTCCCTTTTCAGCGATCAATATTTCAGATGATATGACTAACCAGAGATTTCTCCTCGCGGACTAGCTGCACCAGATTACGAACCACTGCTTTTGCCCAGTCCTGATTTATAAAAATATTTTCCGCTTTACTAATTTCTTATTATAAATCGAAAGAAAACAAGACTCGAAAAATTCACCCGGAAACGCTTGAATATTTCGTCGATTTCACTTTGGTATTCCTTTGTATCGTGCGTATCGTCAAAATTGAAGAAGAATTCTCTCTGAAGGAGATAGATATTATGGTAAATTGAGCGGATAGTGAAAGAAATCGTCTACCCATTTTCGTCCTTTGGACATTTTCCCTAAGTAATTAACACTTAATGGCCTTTATTTCGACCAGCTAACCTGTTTGACTTTGAAGGCGAGTAATAGGGATGTACCGACAGTTCGATATATGGCTGACGAGGTGTATGACGCAATATCCTTTGCTTTTTCATCACCTAACGCCGCTCGTGCGGCAAACGCCTCGATTTGACCATTTATACACTGCAACGTTTGACTTGGGATAGACACTTGACGTAATATTCGGCCAAGTCTCAATGAATCTTACAGGATTCTTATTGAGAAATGCTTTAAATAATATATAGCGTTAAAAAATAACCTCATTCGTGCGGAATTTAGTGTTGATTAATTCGACAAACTCGATAAATTTAGTCTGGTAATATTGAGCGAGCACAGCGATTGGAACGATTCTCTGTAATACAAGATATTTCACGAAAATGCAAGTGCTGAATACAATAAAGAATCAACTAGAAAATATTCTTTCAATGAAACCTTCTATGAAATACACAAACCTTAACTCCAGCTCCATCTATTTCGTAGAAGTCATCTTTCGACAAGCTCATTGGTATCCTGCATCAAAGGAATTTATTAAAATGCAATTGATTTTTTAAGAATTTATTTAATATTTATTTCCATTTCTGTAGTCGTTTCTTCATTTCATTCCATTTCTGTTAGTCGTCGCGAGCGGTTCCCTCTCCATTCTCTCTGATGGAGAGCGGTTTCTACTAATTCCCCTCGACTCTGCCAACGACTCAACAAGATCGGAATCCCCATCCAAGCCGGACTGGTCGCCGTGTGATGGGTATGACCGCCTAAGATGTTGGGTTCCTCAGAATCCAGGCTCGAATCTCTCGCTCAAAGATGAATTTTCGAGTTTGGAGGACTCGAGCACACAGAAGGCTCCAGCACACGCCAGGCTTCGTTTTCGACCTACAGTGGGACTCAATCTACGTGCAACTCCGTCAACAGTCATTTCGGGATTCAAAGGAGCAGGACTCTTTGGAAAGAAGGAAAGAAGGCCAATCCATTGTCCCGAGACCCCTCAAAATGAAATCTTGAAAGAAGAACGGCCTCTGATACCCCCATCCTGATCAGCGCAACTTTGCGACAACTGATAAATCTGTATCTGTATATGTAATAAAGTTCGGAATTGTCGAGCAACATACATCGAGTGAAATTCGTGAAGACCGTGACAGAAGTGTTTGTTAATCGGCTCAGTAGGCTCATTTACGACTTGGCTGAAATATATGCTCTTTTTTCACTGATCCAGCTCATTATAGTAAAAGCCTAGCAAATAACGACGACTGTCAGAGACGACGGACTCTCAAAGATCAAAGATCAGAGTATCTGAGTGACCTTGGCTGGTCCATTGTTGGAGGAGGGAATCGGGCAGGAGTAGAATGAGATCTATGTGAGGAACGAGTCAGAAATCGCCGAATTTCTGCAATATTTATTCGCCGTTTTACCCTGTAAAATATTACCTCTATCACGTTGAGAAGTGTCGGCTTGTACAGCGGGATTCTGAAAAAAGAGGTTTAGGTGCTCAAAGTGATCGAGGCACTAACTACCTTAGTTGGAGTCTCGCCATCCCGGGGTTCCTGGGCAGAGACCGTGTCTTCGAATGGGATCTATAATATATTAGTGAACAACTGCATCGCATGATCATCTGATACTTTATTACATAATACGTTTTTGTTCTTTGACTCTGACTAAAGAGGCGATAGAGAGAAATCCCTTAATTTTCACTACCTCATCAACTTCACTTTCCGCTCTTCTTTCTTCGGCGTTTCCCTGATCATCGCTATTCCCACCTTCGGACGAAATTTCCTCTGTCCATTTTTTCAGATGTAGGCTAATCACCCACTTGACGATCATCCAGAAATGGGCTTCAATCCACGCCTTCCTACGCTACAACGGAAAAATATATAAAAAGTTTGCAAATAGAAAACAATAAACATTATATCATGAAAGATCACGCAGCATTATATCGCATTTCGGTGTCATGTTCTGTTGTAAAGTTTTTATCGAAACGAAATCTCAGAAGCTATAAGGTTATATTTTTTTGAATTTCATATGGCTAATTTCAAGAGCGACATCAACACCAATTCGAGAACTTCCCGGTTACTCCTTTGTGACTAGATTTCTTCGTCTCTCATTTAATTTTCCGCTATTTTGTCTTTAATAATCTAATTGACTGTGGCTAGTCTCCTTTTTCCGGTTTTACTACTATGAATAAAATCATAGTACAATTAAAGGGGGAGGGCATCAACAGCGCAAGCGGCATCGCGAAATCGGGAAGGGTTGTCCGAAACGCACTATCAAGGGCGATTTAATTATGCCAATTTGGTCGAAGCAGTTCTAATAGCAGTTAAAATCTCTAATGGTGCTGGTGATACCGCGCAATAATGAGTTGATTTATAAGTACTCTGAGGATTCCCCTACCCTCCGGGAAGGGGAATTGGTAGTGACTTGATCACGCTAAAGTAGGTCCGAGGAAGAGATTAGGCCCTCCGGACTGAATTGGCCTCATAATCACTGGCCTAGCAGTGATCTCCCGCAGGACGCAAGTGCCTCGATTAACGTGATGACTCTACCTTTACTTATAAGTCTCCTCATCTCGCTCCTCCCCTTCAATATCAATCATACCTTCGGTGTCAGCTCCAGTAATCCTTTTCTTTCTCGCTTTCGGAGATGTTCTGCTCTCTCAGGCGGCCAGGGAACCGTACGCCACTGTTCAGACATGAACGACTGAAAATTTTCATTTTATTTTTCATTTTAATTTTGTTTGCACTTGCGCAACGAAATACGGACATACAATAGTGTCGACAACGCGACTCTGAAGACTAGACTCGCTCATAAAATCTGACTCTACAATGCGAGCGCGAGTGGCTACGAAAATGGATAAAGAAGGGCAGACCCATCTCCTTCGAGATAGGCGAGAGGGAAATAATGGGTCCGGGGAAAGAATAATGGCCTCCTACAATGGCGCGATCCTTTTCTCTTTTCCTCCGTACATCTCAGGATGGATTCTTTTAAATACTAGAGCCGGGACCTCGTTTTACTCGTGCAAGATGACAAATCTCATAGACTACAAAAGTCAACCACAGTGGGACACTAAGTCTGTAGGTGGCAGTAGTTATTGGCAGAAGTGTACCTCATGGCCTACTTCAATCGAAACAGTTGAATTGCAACAGTAGAAATAAAGTCACTGATTGCATCAGACTATGTTTCCAAAGTGAAAATGGTCTCAATAATGCATACCTTAATTTAAGAAGCACCAACCTCTCGAATTCCATGCCTATTCATTCCAAGGTTCTTTACTATTCTAAGCCCGATAAATCATTTGTAGAATACTGCGTAATCTTCGGCATGATGGTGATGAACTTCTGATTACTGAGTGTGGCCAGAGGATGATTGCGCGAAGGGTAGATGATCTTATTTATCGAGGCGAGACGTTTCGGAGCATCGCTCCATCTATTGGTCTATTGGTTTACACATTAAAAGCACAAGATAGGTAAGAAGACAAGCATTTACAGTGAGAAGAGAACATGAAAGGGAAGTCGGGGAATAAAAGAAAGTGAGATTGAGAAGAGGGGAAAGGCAGGGAAAGGGATGAGGGGGAAGCGGGTGAGAGAGTGTAGGAGAGTGAGAGAGTGAGAGAGAAGAGGGGGTTAGAGGTCAAGTGTCTGTAGAGTAACGGGTGCACTTTCTTTGGAAAGCTCTGCTCTGTTATTCAAGCTGGGTTTGAGTTTGTGGATATAAAGGGATTCAGCAATAAATCATTTGCATACGCTAGCCAGCGAAACTGCAGAGGACGAAGTGAGAAGGATGACCTCCTAACTCTCACTCCTTCTCTGCTTCGCTCCTCACATTCCTGTCACGTGCGGATGCGCCTTTCAACACTATGGCAACATCATCTTCGACCGAGCCATCGGGCTCCTCTCTTCCTCGCTTAAGATAACGACGATGGAGAGTGGTATTTGTTTTTTAGACAACGAATCACTTGGACTATCCGTCAACACCTTCCGGCATTTTTGACCTTTGAAATCTTAAGATTGTGCGATTCACATCAAAAGTTCCTAACTAGCTGGACAATGAATATTTGCGATTAGGATATCAAGCAATTGGTTTCTTCTGAAAATCGTGCAATATCTTGAACAGGGACATCAACAATTCACAGCATAGTGAGAATTAGTCGAATCTCAAAGAACAATATCTCGCAGTAACATCAAAAGGAAGGGGGGGGAATTCGAAAAATCGATAGATCGATGCACATAGTCGTCGGGATTAAAGAGCGATCAAAACGAGATGGAGACCACAGATTGGATTCATCTATCTACAGGGGGGGGGGGGGGGGGAGGGAACCTGCCCTTCGCCTCGAATCACACTTTGCTACTCCCTGCGTCTTCATGGAGATTACTATGGCAAATACTATGGCAACACGGCAATCTAGCCCTTATTTCGCCTCTTTTGTACGTTCAAATGCTCAGCAAACTCAATGTGCTGGATAGCGTATCGATTGTCTGGGAGAGAGAGGTAGGGAAGAGGTAGGGCGGAGGAGAGCAGGTAGATCGCGTGCCTCCTCCCGGCCTCTTCCTAACTCCGCCCATCGAACGGTAGTAAATGGTCAACTACGAGTGGAACGGAAAACAATTTCACGATAATTCTTCCTCGCGCGAGATAGAAGGATAAATGTATCTCGGAGAAAACAATTCACTAGCCGGATTGAAAAAAATATTCCGATCACGCAAATTCAATAAAAAAAAGTGTGCATGAGCTCTGCGAGAAGAAAAGGAATGCAATCTGTTGATTTTTTTTTGAAAATAAAAAGAATATTTGCAAAACGCTCAATTCATACACATGCGCAAATATGAGAACCACCTGTTTATAGTTGCTGGAATGCAAAAATTGCCTGTAGACGCAAAAAAAGAGAAGCGCAGTCCTCTTCCCGATACGCGGGAGCGTATTGGATATTGAGGAGGGAAGAGCACTCTCACTCTCAGTCCATCTATGCCCCTCCCGCCTCTCTCTTCGGGCGGATGCACCTCTAAGTACTATGGCAACAGCTTCTCCCCGAGCCTTCTGACGATTCCCTCTACTTTCCCGACGACGAGAGGAGAATGGATTGCATAGGCTACAATTGTGCGAGGGTGATGGGTGATATCGAGAGTGAAAGGGGGAGGGGAGTAGGGAATATAAATAAGTGATTGACAAATGGATTGTATCAATGGCCTAGGCATCAAACACGATACGAATGTTAGATCAGAGGAGTGCGCAAAAGTCAGTTGGAGGCAGAGGGAGTCGAACCCCCGACCTTCCGATACGTATGCGGGTGCTCTAACCACTGAGCTATACCCCCTGATACTGGCATGCCCTCGTGCTCGCACTACGGTCTTAGGGCCGCGGCCATGCATTCCCTTACACGAATTATATCCAACAGGTGGAAATGGCATAGGTGATTGCTGTCAACTATTTTGCAAAATAAGATTCATTATCGTTTCTCTCCCTGATTTGCATCCCCTATCCTAAAGTGGAAGGGCTCAGATATCCAATTAATGCAGACTCTTTTCGCGCCGGGAAAGCAATCTCAATATGCTGAGCAGGCTTCCCTTGTCCGGATGATGAACAACAGGAACAAAGAGGACAAAGAGGACAAAGAGAACTGTGTGTTTGTACCAACGACTAATCAATCAGCGAAAACAATATGCATTCATGCGATTGATGCACGCAATTATACAAAAAAGGGGTTGAACTGAGATAGGAAGCCATCTCCATTTCGATGAGCGAGAGAAAAATTGGGGGAGAGATGGAAGACGATTTATCCTTGGCCACTCTCCCTCTCGCTCCTCACGCTCCCCCCTCTTCCCTATCTCCAGGCGAATACACTCTTAAATACTATGGCAACAGATTCTTTCTGAGCCTCTGTTGTCTTTTAGAGAGGCAAGATTTCAAAGGCTACAAAGGGAAATGCCGGAAGGTGTTGACGGATAGTCGAAGTGAGTCGTAGTCTAAAAACAAATACCACTCTCCATCGTTGTTATTGTTAGATGAGCTGAAAAAAGTGGAGCATCTAATTGGACGCGGCTATCATCAAAGGGTTATGTTAATTAGACGCCAATCTCGTTTCTTCAAGACGGATTTTTGGGAAAGGGGGCAGAGAAAGATAGCTCCAATACGATAAATATGGGCCTAACCAATCCTTTTTTTGACAGAGACGATCGTAGATTGCAGGGACTGATGAGGCGAAAGGGCGGATGTCCGGAGACCCATAATTGTAAGAGGATGCTTTCTCAGTACATATTTCTCGACGATATTTAACCCGTCTACTGACTCTTCCAAGGCGGAAGTTCCTCCTCTTTGCACTGTGGATGTGCGAATCTGTGAAAGGACAAGTGGTTCGCCATAATTGCGGGGTCGGTCCCTCCTCCTTCCAAATTGGCGCCCATGAGTTCCTGATACTGCCCACTCCCGCCAGGTGAATTTGCCCAGCTTTTTGCCTGCGAGCAGAGTACCTTGCCGCTCAAAAATCTCAATCTTATTATGTGGTCCGTTCTGCTTATTTCCTATACAGTTTATGTCCCGATATTCACGCTTCTATGGATTGTCGAGATCGCCCTAGTTTTCGTTCATAAAAAGGTAAGCAATTCGGGAAGCAATTCGCTTACTCGTTACTTGACGACTGCTAAGCCACATTGATCAACCGGAAACGATTTCGAAATTGCAGGAATTTACCAGCAGCTACTATTTCTTCTTCGTACTCTGCGGCGTGGCCGTAAGTTGTGTTCAAAAATATAAAATTTTCTTTAATTTATAGTCGCTCATCTGCGAAATCACCATCAATTTCGGCACTCGTCTACCGCTGTTTCCTGAAGTGAATTCCTACTACGGTAGTATTCCCTGGATCAGTGGGGGCATCTTTCCCACTCTTCTCTATGCGTAAGTGAGCCATGCCATCACATATATTCAGTGCTCCGCAATATCTCTACTAGTAAGATCAGGAGACAAGAATATGTTCAGGAGACATGAACAAGCGAAAGAAGTCCCTTGCTGTAGTTCATCGCGCACCAAAATTAAATCACCCCTGGGACCATTAGAGCACAATTATACTTTAAAAGAGAACTACCGTATCCAGAATAGTGTCCTCTTTTTCCTGCTATTCCACCTTATTAATGTCACTTTCAGTCTCGTTGCGCATCGGACGTAGATAAAAAAAATGTTTTATTAGAATCAGTCACTTCTTCGGGGGTGTGCACGAATGCCTCAACATTCTCATCGCAGTCAATCGGGCAAGCGCCATAATCGCGCCCTATTCTCATGCAAAGGTGAGAGCCAGAAGTGTTCAACACATTACCGCACTCCTCATTGTGCATGTTCTCTAGCTCTGTCTGACCTGTGAGAGAGCATTGCGAATTGAGAAGTGAGGAAACGGTGAGAGCGTTCGAGTAGCATGTGTCCAGAGCTCATGAGAATATGCTGTCGGAAGAACAGCTTCCACTCCAGCAAGTGGATGGGGACTAACTTGAATTGTAAAAATGCTTCATTCAGCATCCAAGCATTAGCTCCAATGTGATGGCGGGATATTCTTTTTTTGAGCAAAATCGTAGTGATAATAGTTCTGTTCAGATCTGGCGGTTCGGCATTCCAATCGCCTGCGTTGTTCTCATTCTGGTCGGGGCCGGACTCTCCTGGCATCTGTTCGACAGCCCATCATTCTTCTATCCTTCCATGTACGACGGGCTCGCGTATTACGTGATGGTGTCGGATACGAGCAAGCATCCTCGGGTGAGTAAAGGAAACAGAGAAAGAAGAATTACAGCCTTGAAATCGCTAATTCTAAGTCGCATTTCCTCTCAAATCTGCTTGAATGGGACAGAAAGACTTAGTGGACAAACTGTTGCATTTTTTTTTCGAAATATGCGCATTATTTCCAGATAAATAACAGTCGCAACGGTCTGATAACTTCACTCGTGTCTCCAGCTATCTCCGTCACTCTTTACACTACAGCCATCTGTTTTCTGCGAAAGAAGTGGAAGCTCAAGTTTGTTTTTTTTTTTATGAAATTTTTATGAAATGATGCGATTTTTTTGAAAAACACGTTTCAGAATCGTCCGAACCGAATTCAGTCTCCTTTTGCTCGCATTTCAGCAGGTGTGTCTTCAACTGCGGCAATATGCCGGTTGATAACTTGGACATTATCGGCTGAAAAACGTTTCACATCCGACCTAATGCCGGAAATGCGGATTAAAATGAGAGTTTTTCAGCTTTATTTCTTCGTGAAAGGCAAGGATATCTCTGATGATGAAGCGCTAATGCTATTCGAGATGTTGCCGTGGCTATTCGATCTGAGGTAGAGTAAAGGAAAAGGCAAAAGGCGGATCCCCGCCAAGCGATTTTACAGTCGTAAGACAACGCTAGGTGGGACTCACTGGTAAGGCCAGCAGTTAGACGGACTACTTACCCGCTGTCCAATGCTTTCTTGGGCAGAGTGCACTCATACAATTATCGATATAAAATTTTGTCTGCACCCGAATTCTGCACTCCATTATTACCGCTAGAAAAAGTGTTTAAAGCACGTTTGCAGTACCCCTCACTCAGCCTTGATTTCCACCTGGTGAGTGAACCATGATTTGTGCACACATGTGATTATGGCCCACAAATACGTTCCCAGCACGTTTGCTTCCACACTCTGTCAAGGGTTGAAGGGTTCATAATCATTGCAATAAAATACAAACAATTATTTTTTGATTCAATAAATGCCAGGTTCTTCTCACCCACAGTTCTCGTGTTGATAACCGACTCGAACATGCGACGGGCCTTTCTCGGTCTCTTTCCCGCCCGTCACCTTGCCGCTCCAGCTCTGATACCCGTGGCTCGCACCGTGACTTCTTCAGCGTCGAATGTTGCTTGAATAAATGAATCTTTAAAATTATTATTTTTCCCATCAAAACTACCAACACCACCAAAACGTTGAATTGCTTCATCAAATGACTTGAGAATAAATATTATTTATCCTGAACACATAGATGAAAAAAAAAAAAAAAAAAAAAAAAAAGAAAACTGAACACATAGATGAACACGTTCCCGGAAATACAGATGTTTATTCGGCTCCGAAATTGGCTCCCTCGAGTTCCTGTTGCAAGTTCTGCCCGGGACAGGTGAACAGGGAATGGCGTGAGTAACTCGCAGCTCACAAACAGATAGCCAACCGTAGTTTCGCCTTCTTTCTCCTCAAATTTTTAATGTGGTCTTGGACATTGATCCTGTACACTATTTACGTCCCCATCTTCACTGTATTGTGGATTGTGGAGATTTCGCTCGTTTTTGTACACAGGAAGGTTCGTTTTGTCTTAAAAATTTTTTTAATTAATCTAAAAATTGTTCAGGATTTCATTAGCAGTTACTACTTCTTCTTCGTGCTCTGTGGAGTTATCGTAAAATATTTAAAATATGATATTGATTTATTTATCTAAATGACTTATTTCTAGTCCCTAATCTGCGAACTCACCATTAATTTCGGCACTCGTCTACCTCTATTTCCTGAAGTGAATTCATTCTACGGCACTGTTCCATGGATCTCGCAAGGGCAGTTTCCTACGCTACTCTATGCGTAAGAATCTCGCTTTCTAAAGATTTAACTACTTTTTCGCTCAGAATCAGTCATTTCTTCGGTGCTGTTCACGAGTTCATCAACATTTTCACAGCGATCAATCGAGCAACGGCTATAATTGCACCCCACTCCCATGCGAAGGTGTGCGAATATGAAACTGGCCCACCTAGACACAAACTACCATTCCTATTTTCTTCAGCACTCATCTTGTGTACTCTTCCTAAGTTAGAGCAAGGGAACAGATACAGATTTATTTTGACATCAGGCAATGGGCTTGCAGGAAGAAACATGTTTAGGGAGGGGATTGGGATCTTCGCACTCAGAGATACGGATACAGATCAAAATTATTTCACAAATACTTAAAATTATATCGGATTTGGCGCAGATTTGGCGATTCGGCATCCCTATCGCCTGCGTGTTATTGGTGCTCAGCGGAATTGGAGGATCTTGGTATCTGTTCGATTCTCCGTCCTTCTTCTTTCCCGGTCCATCCAAGGATGGAATCATCTACGGCATGATGTCGGACACGAGGAAGCATCCTGAGGTTGGTTGAACGCTTGGAATCGGAAGTTGAGATGGACTCCTACATTGCTGTCTCTCGTACCTGGCTATTGAGATAGGGTATTGCGATACCAAACTGTTAGCTAATACCAAGTAAGTTTTCTATTGATCTCTGCGTACCTTTCTTCTACCCTTTCTTATGTTGTTTTCGTGAGAGAGATTGGGATCAAACTGCTGTGCTTTTGCGCGCAATTATCTGGTCTTCGTTCTCCGGAAATTCGAGATAGAAGGTTCTGCAAAATCGAAGCGAATAATGCTGCATCCTTCGTTAATGATCCGCTTAGAGTCGACACTAAAACCATTTCGTTGATTCTCAATTTGCTTTCCGAATGAAGTAGTCGTAGGCAAATTGTAAATGCTCTTCTGTCACTGTGACCGATGCGGGAATATGAGGAATGTAGAGACTTCACTCTGACCGCCCGAGTCTCACTCACAACATACCTCAAGACATCAAAAACGTTGAACTCTTTCCTCATATGAAATCATTTCCAGGTGAGCAACAGCCGCAACGCCGTCATCACCTCTCTCGTCTCGCCCGCCATTGTGTTTTGTACGCAGCAGCCATCCGTTTCCTGCGAAAGAAATGGAAACTCAAGTATGTATAACAAACAGTGTTTCCTATCCACTATAGAGTTTGTCTTGCAGTAATTGAAACAAATTATGTTTTTATGTATGCACTGGTCGCAGTCTGAATGATATCATTTTGCTGCAGAATCATCCGCACCGAATTCAGTCTGATGTTTCTTGGTTTAACCTCGATGCTGCTCAGTCTCCCCATCACTTTGCATCAGGTGAGCGCATTTCGGCTATAACGATGAAATCCTGTTTTCTGCTACATTTTTTGTGCAGCCTATCACATTACTCATTTATTATCAACATCGGAGTCACTTATCACTCATTTAGCATTTTTTTCTCAGCTCTATTTCTACATCAAAGACAAGAACATCACTGCGGATGAGGCCATTATGCTCTTCAAAATGCTACCGTGGCTTTTCGATCTACGGTAGGCATTACATCCTGACATTCGCACGTATTGCTCATTTTTTTGCGCTAAACCTAATATTTGGGCTTTTCCCACTAAACTGCGGAACCATCCATTAGGAAAATGAAAGGGAAAGTGAGTCTCTCTCTCTCTCTCTCTCTCTCTCTCTCTCTCTCGTTCTGTTTCTCTCGGGTGCACTGCGGAACGTGTTTTGCCCGTGAGCGAAAAGATGTAGACAAGCGGCGAAAGCGCGAGATAGCGCTGCCTTCCTCCGCTCGGTGTACATGGCTGAGTGGTCTAGTGGTATGATTCTCGCTTAGGGTGCGAGAGGTCCCGGGTTCAATCCCCGGCTCAGCCCTCATTTTTGCTGTCATTTCTCTCGAAGGGAGGAAAATGCCTA
Organism: Pristionchus pacificus; assembly: GCA_000180635.4. Lineage (NCBI taxonomy): Eukaryota > Metazoa > Nematoda > Chromadorea > Rhabditida > Neodiplogasteridae > Pristionchus > Pristionchus pacificus. The sequence continues at coordinate 13,647,847 of CM026580.1, forward strand.
ACACCTTTAATTTTTCAACGTTCATTTACAGGTTCTTCTCACCCACTGTGCTCATTCTGATCACGGATTCGAACATGCGGGACAAGTTTATTCGGTTATTTCCCCGTCGGAAAGGGCATGTCTCGCTGATGCTCGTCGCTTCACCTCAGTCCATGTCCTCCTCTGCTCCCCATCATCGCTGATCGTCTCACCTGATCTAGGAGAGTCTCTTCCTGCTATTAATGCCACTTCGGTCTCGTTGCGTACCGAGCTTAGATAAATTATTATTATTATTCAATTCAATTCAATGTTCATCAGTATCATGTGTGGTAGGCGTTAGGTCACATGCTGATCTCTTCTGGTTATGTATTTTGGTATGTATTATTACTAGTATCTGCACTGAATATTTCCTGGTGACAACAAGTGCAAAAGACCGTATACGCACACAACATCTGGTTTTAATCCCTGGCTTTGTCATTTTTCCGCATAAAGTATTCATTCCTCCGATTAAACTGTTGTGAGTCTTTATCTGCCTCACATTCTCCGTGCCGTACTCGAGTAATTGAAAGAAGAAATAGGGGCGTAATCTATCAATTCAATCTTACATCGAGTCAGGCTCCAGAAAAATCAGCACTCTTCCTTCTCTGACTCTCTCACTCTTTTACCCTTCCTCACTTCTGGTCGTCGGATGCGATGACAAAACGTCATTCTTCATCTAACCATCGTCGCCTATCCCGCTCATAACACTATACTCTCTGCTCGGTGAGATTATCGTTAGATGTTTGGCAAGTGTGAGAGCCATTCCATCTCGGTCACCCCATCATCGAAGCATGAACGATGGATCGGATCTCTCTCACCACGCTGCGTCTCTCGATTTACCATGCTCTCTAACTTACTCTAACAGGCGAAAGATCACGCGAAACGGAGAGAGTTCCTTCCCTTTTTGTCGCCTTTTCATCGTGATAAGGGAGGAGAAGAACCGCACTCGACCTTGTCGCATCGAATTTGACCAGCACCTATCACGAAACTTAATCGAGAGGCAAAAATCGAAATAAAGCAAGGATCCCGAACATAAAAGCGTAAAAATGGGGAAAGGAGCGGAAAAGCGTGGAAAACGACGCCATTTCCCAGTTATGGCAATCTCCCTCGTGCTCCAAATCATCGAATTTCTTGCCTCTCTGCGGTTCTCCGCCTATCCTTCGCTCCCTCGTTCACTCTCCCTACTCTCGCTTGATAATTCGCTCAGTGGCTCAATCAATCTTTCGCTCCCCCTCTCTCTCACTCTTCCACCACTTCATTTGTTACCCATCATCTATCACCCGAGATATTTCGCAGAAAGTATTTGGGTTCTTGCTAAATGTTCCGCGTGATCGGTTATGGCACCTTATACCAGTTAGAGTAGGTTACACGAGTAAGACCCTCCCCCCCCTCACTAGTGCGCAATGCCTCCCATCCCTTCCGGTCCCCGGCCTCGATCCCGCGCCGCTTCCGAAAGGTCCGAGGGGCATCACCAGCAACCATCGCGAGTCTCCCCAGCGCCACCTCGTCTTTTTTATTTACCGCAGAGGCCATTGACCAGCGAATTGGACCTGACTGACACGGAAATCACTCCGTTCGGACCAGATACCAAGGTTGCATCCATTGCAGGGCGGCCTCGAGCGGGTAGTATGGACCATGGTTTGGGCCAAAACGATCGACCGATCTTCAAGCGGAGAGCCGTCGCTGACTGGCACCTCTTGGTGGAGGTAAGAATTATTGTTATAGCTGCCATTGCTCTGGAGGGATATTGGGATATAATAGAGATAGGGCTGCAGGAGGGATAGTATGATGTTACTAGAATATTAGGCACACTTATATCTGTGTACAGTTGAGGATACAAGAGAACCCGACGCTTTTTCGAGCTCAAAATTGTAATAATGGCGAGATGTTGGCTGCTGATTGCGTGGGAAACGTTACTGAATCGCAACTGTTCTTGAAATATTTTACACTTGAAAGTGTGAATAATGTGTGAAACCATTGTGAATTCACATGTTTTACACGATTATTCGCATCGTTTTGACATGGTAATTCACATCGGTTTTTTCGAAATGTTAAAACAAACATTCCGAATTGCAGTTCGTCTGGGCCATTGTGTGGATTTGCGCGGACACCAAGGACAATCTTCAGAATCAGCTGGTGAGGAACATATTCATTCTGAATCCGTGTCGCAATCTTCAACTGTGACGTCTTCACTTTTTATTGCACTAGTCATTGCAGAGTAGACACAACCTACATTTTTTCAATAATTTTATTTTAAAAAAAGATTCAATTATTTTTTCAACATAATTGGTAAATTGATAAAGTAATGCCAGTATAGTAGACTGTGGCAGTAGAACACCATCTCCATAGTGGATCAAGGCCTCCTCAAGGCTTTATCCATATCACACTGATGTATTCACAGATAATCGCCTTCACCTTCGTCGCTGGCATCCTCACCTCGCGTATCATGGTCTTCGCCATTGACTGCAATCGATTACTCGCTCACGTCGCCTTCCTTTTCATGGTTAGATAATTTAATTGCATTGCATTTTTTTTATTCGATACATAGGCGTGTGTATGTGTGTGCATGAGATATTCAGTATATTTTTATTCAAAGTGAGAAAAATTAATGTGAGAGCCGGCCCGGCGATATGTGAAGAGCATTACTTCCAATCGGTTGTGAGTGAATTGTTGCGAAAAGACCGCGTGTAGGTGAAATTGGTGGCGAGAAAATGGAGCCATTCTAACGAAGATTGAGCTAATGGGTGTATCTCCTCTCTCAACACCCCTCATTTCTGTGACATCGCAATGCTCGAAATCTAACGGAATGCTTTCACTCTCTATATTTTCCATTCTCTCTCGCTTCTATGATCGACGAGATTGCATGGAGAACTATTACGGCTTTAGTAAGTTCTCATCCATCACACTGAGATTGCTCGACCAAGCATTGAATATGTATTGCACAGAAAAAAATACGTGGAAGTAGATAAAATAGGAAACTCGATCACGCTTTTTAGAGATGGTGTGTTTGGAAAAATAACGTTCTCCATTTCTCTCCGGATTCCGAAAGTTTGGAGAGATCTTGGCAAATATAGCTTCCTTAGAAGATTGGAAGTCAGCGTTTGTGACAGTTTCACCATATCTCTTTTATTTTTGCAGACTCTTCTATGGATGCCTCGACTCTATCCAATCTACCTCGTCATTACATACAATTCCGAAGTCATCCTTACTGGTGAGTCCAATCAAATTTTAGAAAAAAATGTTAACAAAGAAAGAATTGACGATTTTATAAATACAGAATATTATATTTTCAACAGCCACAAAATGCAGAGAATATTATATTTTCAACAGCCACAAAATGGCCTCTGCGGTAAATAAAAAGAAGAGTGGACTCGGCATTTCCCTGATTACTATTGTTTGCAGATTCGAATCCATACTACTCTTCATACCTTGCGATAGTGGCAGTACTTCTACTTCATCTCTGGATCAACTATGAGTACAGCAGAGCGTACTCGCTAATCTCCAAGGAGTAAGGGTGTCGTTAATTTTTGATTTTCATCACCCCGAGTTTGTCGCTACATATTGCAATATTTGGAGAAAAAATGACATTTTTCTAATAGAATTGCATACGTGCAATAGTTCGCTCTTTCTTCCTTCTTCCTTCTCACCTCTCAATTAGAACAGTCTATTTATAGTCGAGTAAGGGATTAAGAGTTGAGTGTAACTCATGAGCGCTTGACCTGCGTGCGCACTAGTGAATGCAAATCGGCAAGAGTGTTTCTCAAGTTGAATGCTCTGTCACCCTGAGGTGATCTTTGTATCCATGGGCGCTGAAAACTTCATGATCGGAGACAAAAAGATCTGATAAATCCGCTAGACGGCCGAATCTGTGATCCAGAGAGATCCGGATCAAACATGATTCCTGCAAAATATTCCTAACGATCATGGCTGGATTGAGTTAGGATAAACTAGAAAAAGCAGCGACCATTATGCGATAACACATAAAAAGTATTTTAATTAATTACAGGAAGGAAGACGCTCGTATCGCCGAGGAGGAGCGGGTTGTGTCCGATAAGAAATGGAGGGAAAAGCAAAAGATTAGGTGGGTCTGAGATCAAAGATCAAAGTAGAAAGATCAAAGATCAAAGTAGAAAGATCAAAGATCAAAGAGCAAAGATCATTAATGATTCAGGAAGCTTCGGATGAAGCGCAAGCAGGCAGAGGAGCGGGCGCGTGCGCGTCGAGAGAGGGAAGCGGAGAATGGAACGCTTGTTAATGAGGTACGAAATCCTATCATTGGACACTGCGTAATCGGCATGATGGGTGATGCACTGCTGTTTTCTGAGTGTGTGCGGAGGATGAAGGGTCGATGGCCTTATTTGTCGGGGCAAAAACAGCAGTAAATCTGTCATTGCCTGTCATCGTCAGAATGCGGGTCGCCCATGATATGTAAACTAAGGAAACTAAGGACCAACATTATTTTGAAAATCGGTGAGCCAGATACAGCACGTGCCAAATTGAAATACTAGTTTGAATCCGAGCATGCTTAGGAAAAGAGAGAAGAGTCCGATCACACAATCCAATATAGTTTATACTGCAGTGCTCAAAGCGGGATCATTTTAGAATATTTTAGATGTAAATTGCTCTTCCAGGACACTCCTTCCACATCGACCGGTCAGAAAAGCTCCAACTCGCACGATCACTTCTATGTGGAACGCGAGTAGGCACAACACATCGCACGATCGGTATTAGGAGTGGCATGTCTAGAAAAAACTACTCATTTCACCCACACTCTAACCATTATGGTAGGTGTGCGTGAAATGAATATGCCATTTCTTTCATAGCCATCCCCCATCTACATTCTTATACTTCAATTGTATAATACTTGTACCGCCGATAAAAGGGTTCTGCCGTTTCGACAGTGCATGAATCAGGTAAAATGCAGCAAAAGTCAGGGCTGAGCCGGGGATTGAACCCGGGACCTCTCGCACCCTAAGCGAGAATCATACCACTAGACCACTCAGCCATGAGCGAGGGAGAGACGAAGAGACTATGTGCACTCACTCGCCCTTAGGCTGGTTGATCTCACTCGCGATAGTTTTAAGGAAGAGAAAGGGCGAAGAGCCCATGAGACAATTGCATTGGATATTACTATTATTGTCATGGAAGAATGAGATGGGCAACGTTCTGGGCTAAAGATTTGTTGCAAAGCTCCCAACTCGAAAGCTGTTTGCGTGCGTGATTTCCTTCCCTCTTTTCATGCAAGTTTGTGAACTGACTCACGTTTGGCGTGTGTTAAGTTTGCTATTGCAGGCCATAGAAGGCGCTTATCGGGTGTGGTGATACGTGCTTAGCGCCAGCTGTCCTCGCAATTCCTCGCATTCTTCTGGTTAATACCAAACGTAAATATCTCGGGTGATCTATTCGGCTTTCGTGATTGATAACAGTGATAACGCAGCATTCTTCAGATACAATGCGTTGCGAGCTTTTCATGGAACAGCTCTGTCTCGTTTTTTTCAAAGCGCTTTGACTATCACATCTTCACCATCCTCCATTTCACAATCCGACTGTTTCTTTCTCTATCCACATAACGTTTCAGATTGCCTAACAGTCATATGGGGCCATTTCAACCCCTCGGGAAGACGCTCCTTCTTCCTTCTTCTCCTTTCTTTGCTTTGATTTATATTCCCTTTGATATTGCAGTTCGAAGCAGACATTTCCATGAAGTGATCAGTTTTCTGACCTTCTAAATACTAGTCTCCCTCTCATTACGCCCAGTATTTACAGATCCCGTTTGGGCCCGTATTGGCTTGGCGTGTTTCACTTTTCGCCCCCCATCTAGATCGCAAAGACATGAGTTCCGTGAAGGCGAATCACGACTGCATAACGAGTTTCCGTCCATTGGGAACCCTCGTCTTCGTATGCAGTCGCTTTATTCATTCTCTATTCTCGAACATTTCTCATCCAAAATTAGGACCGAACTCTTTAGCTTTCAGCTCAAATACAGTGAGAATGCACGGACCCGAGGACGCACCGACCGTGATCTGTGGATGGCCCCATACTGATAAGACGATGATGGAGATCCTACGCCCCGGGGATGCCGATGAGTGCGTGGCCTCATTAGGAACAGGACAGCACATCAGGATTTCATGAAAATTCCTGAAAGCAGTCCTTGAAGTACAAGTCTGACAAGTCGAGACTATTATTTTCTTGTTTGAATTCAAGTTTACGACAATTCGTATAACTGAAACATCTATAACTACTATAACTGAGCATTTCCAGATTCCGACCGATCAACAGCCAACCTGACGCTTAATATCGATATTCTGCTGTTCTTCTCCATTTATTCGTTCATATCTTGCTTCATTATTTATTTCGAAATAAAATTCACATCAATTTGACGTCCACTATATCTAGATAAATATATTTTCAAACATGGTCTAGTTAACGTGAGACACTTCATTGTCGTTCTAAACTCCAAGACTCCCAGCGAAACCCACCACTGCGTGATTCGCATAAACGATTGAGAAATCACACTCTAGAGAATATAGCCGAGTTCTTCACGAACGCTTCGAATCAGTCTAGACTTGAATTAAACTCGACTTTTTGCTGAGTCTAGTAAGTCTAATGCATTGAATCTTCCGCGAAAACAGCTTTTTCCCGAGTCTACGCAAGGAATGCTTCTCAACCAATAGTCTCTTCGTTTACGTTCTCTTTCAAAGCGTCTCTTCAATTCGCGTAGTCTCTCGTCGGTCAGAGAGGTGAGAGAGCTCGGTGAATGAGGATGAGCAGCGTTCATGAGCCCTATAGATTACACATTTGAACTCTGCTCGTCTCAGGTTGTCAGTCGAAAACCGCTGAGAGTTTCAGTTTCCTTGTCTCTTCCTAACCTCTAAATGTAAGACGCTATTATTAGTTGTAGAGAATCGAAGAAGTGCTGGGAAGTATTTTCTCGTATATATATTTTCTCTATTTTCTCGCACACTATAAATAAGAAAAGCGAGTCATCGCCCCTCTCAAGGTTTGCGAATTTACTAAGTTTGATCTCTCTCTCTCTCTTTTCGGGGTTCTCTCTCATCTTAGTCGTCACCATAGCAATTTTTGGCTCTAGAGTTCTCATGCCAGGCGAGGGTTCGGGCAGTCATAGGAAACATCGATACTCCTTTTCCTCAGTCGGGCTTACACATGGAATCGCATACTGCCAACGCACTTCTTTTGGCCGTCAGATCAGTTTCTTTTCAAAACAGTAGTTTTGCTATTCCAAGTGTCATCGCTGGCGCAATGTAGTGCACTTACGATTCGCTCATCTCTCTGGGGGGGGGGGAACGAAACCATTCTTTCGCTTTTTTATTCGACCAGGGCCATGTATGAAACCTTCCCCATTACCTGATTGATTCCCATTCCCAGATTAATCTGATTTCATGGATGAATTGAGTCCATCTAAAATATGCTATAGCCAATCGTATTACGAGAATCTCATGTCATTTTTCTTTGATGTCATGGTTTGGAGTTTATCCATACTTCTATCAACTCAACCTCTTGATAACTGATATCAAATCGTAATTTCTCCGCATCTCCTTCGAGTTCTGCATTGTTCACTGATAGCATCTTAAATAATTCAGAAGAGTGGAGAAAATGGTCGTCGGCCCAGGACCTGATCCCAAGTACATCTGTGGGTGGCCCGTTGCCGATTCAGAGATGGCCGATCGCCTTCACCCCAATGATGCAGAAGAGTGAGTTTGCTATTTTCGAAACGCTTTTACATTTTCCAAAAAAGGCAAGTTAGCGCGAAGCAAGTTAGTATTGTCGACGTGAGATTTCGATACTTCGATCGCATCACGCAGGATGCAAGGACCTAAAAAGCTTGATTACGACGCTATCCAGACAAGGCTGGCTGTGCCGCCCCCGCGTCCAAGTAGCGGGGTTAGTCTGTCCTGAGTTCCCACACTCAGCGACTTCCCACAGAGGACTATCCGACTCAGTGACTTCCCACAGAGGACTATCCGACTCAGCGACTTCCCACAGAGGACTATCCGACTCAGCGACTTCCCACAGAGGACTATCCGCCCGTGTTGTGTGCACGTGGTGGGGGATTTCTGACCTATTTCTTAACCCCCTTGGTCTGGGTGGATCTGAGGGCGGGCGGGCGTGGGAAGCGATAGAAGTATCGAAATCTCCCCGCTGGATATACGGAATTAACCTTTTACCTACAATTTGCTTTTCAGCAGCTCGGAGGGCAGAGCCCATGCGCCTCAGTCGTGGGCAAAGTGAACGACGCCATTTGACGTCGATCGTCGATCGTCGCCATCAATTTTGTTTCATTCAATGTAGTTTTTTTCGCTTGAAGCGACGTTAACAAATAAAGATATTTGTTCAGTAATTTTACATGAAAATCACCTAATAATTTTACTTTTTTTTAGCGCTGTTTACGAAGCTCTGAGAGGGCACATTCCTACCTCGGATGAACACGCCCTCTCGTTTCACAATGCTCGCCACTTATACAAACGAGAGAGCATGGAAGGGTGAGAGAGTCGTTCCTCCCCGAGAAACCTTTCGTGTCTAGGTTTTCACACGAAAAAAAACTACTGCTTCAAGCAGGAAGTTGACGAGCGTGACAAATTCTGCTCGATAATCCCTTCGCTTTCCACGAATATTCATGAATTGCTACTGGTCACAGTTTTAAAAATGGATGCGAGGGATTGAGACAAAAGTTGTAAGTGCACTGAGCGATTATTTTAGTTATTTCTGAGCTGGTTCGAGGTATCTTAGAAATGGCCATGGATCAATGGACCGAGTGAGAGGTTTGCGCACCGGACAAGTGTTCTAGAAAATAACGCTCGTCAAACTCGAGTTGCGTTTATATTGATCTATCTCGATGAAGTATGTGCAACCTGACAACAGGGATCTTGCCGTTAAACTCGATCAGGAGCTTGTATTTCGCATCTGAAACTGTGCTTTCTTCCCAATTAGCGCCCTCGAGATGAATTCTCAAGTGGGAGCCGAGCGAGAACAGTGAGATGAAGGGGAGGCGAGTCTGTCGCTGGCAGGTGTCAGCAAGGGACGAGGGGAGGGAGATGAGTAAGGGGAGAGGGAGTAAAGGGGAATGGAGGGGAATCTGACTACAATTCGCTCAAAGATGGCCTCTATCAACGACGCTTTTCTGGTCAGTTTCCTTGTTCTTGCCAATATAGTTAGTGATAAGTAGTCGTATTCCCCTTTACTTAGAAGATACCATCCCTTGACCCTTTGATACTGAGCACGAAGATCCCAATCCCCTCCCTAACGATGTTTCTTCCTGCAGGCTCATGCCTTCTTGATATCAGGATAAAATCTGTATCTGTATAGAGTCGTATCTTACATGTGAAGGGGGGGGGGGGTCATGAAGCATGCGCTGAGCGTTGCTTCTCTATCTCTGTGGTTCAATATGGCACAACAGGGTGCCGTCGTTAGAGGATTAGGGCGGATTAGGAACTTGATTCTGCGAGAGTGAGAGAGACGACTACATTGAGAGCCACAGGTATCATGTAACCGCTTTTTGCGGCAAACACTGTAGCAACTTATAATAATAAGGACAGGAAGGAATAAGATAATATCTGGCTTTATTGTCCACCATGATTATGATCGAATTGTCAGCATCCGCTTTTTACACAGTTCCGCATAATAGAGCCTTTTTTAAAATTTATTCCAAAATCATTGTTCCATGATATACTGGATCTAGTATTTTAAAAATCTACGCTGTAAATTATGCTTTTAGGATCTCCGCTCACACATTCCCACGTTTCCCTACGAGAAGAGACTCTCGAAGATCGACACTCTCAATCTCGCCATCGCCTACATCAACATGCTAAGGGACATCATCAAGTGAGTTAACTTCTCTCTTAAGGCGTGGGACAATGTCAAGGAGGAGAGATTTGTTCTGATTTGCGGCAATTTTATACTTCACCTTGCCTTGTAATACTTGAGCCGAGATGCAAAAGTGCAAGGAATTTAAATTCGTTCGCTTCTCCTTTACCTTGCATTTTTTTAAAATTCAATGGATGGCTTCCAATGGTCTCGTCATTTCACAAGCTGTGCTGCGTACTATGTGTATGTGCTTCTACTGTGCTTCTTACAATGCACATGATCTGAAGGATTGTATGCCTTGCCCAGCAATCCATTCTTGGGACATTCAAAATGTCAGTAGGGAGATCAAATGTGCAACTGAATTATCATACGTCCTTTCACTAGCCGGCTACAAAGTGCGGACCTTTGTTCACAAACGTTCCACCAGCGAAAGAAGTGTGACAGACAACAATGAGGAGGCTTTCCGTGTCCTATAAAATCTATGAATGTAGGAATACTTTCTGTGGTAGCACGGATTTGAGAAGGATGTTTCAGGTCTCCCCACGATCCGGAGGCAACGGTCAAGCGGGCGGTGCGAATGGCTAAAGGAGGGGTGCCGGGAGCGCCAGCATGGAGTACCAGTGGTAAGTGTTACTGCTTAAGGATAAATAGGACAAACATTTATCATAGTGTACAATCATGGATAAGTAGGATACGGAGAAGAAGTATAACTAATGGATAACTAGAACAAGCATTTATCATAGTGTACATACATTTACAAATAAATACAAGCCGATACATACACCAGTGTTTGCGAGGATACAGAAACTTCTCGACATAAGATTCGGTGAAATATCGTAACATTCAAATGCTCAGCGGAGACGCTACGGTGTTTAGCGCATAATACGGAACGTTTTATTCGCTAGCTCGTCATTGAATAATGCTAAAATTCTTATTTTCTCAGTAAGTGCTGCTAGTACCGCTAGGAAACGATTAGGAACAAGAGCTTGGGTCTGAGGCCCTCCAGTCAAAAGTCGAAATGAACGATAGGAATCGGATTACGCGGAACGGTTTATTATTTTACGATAATAAATAAATAGTATTTTATAGACCTGATGTCTCGTCTCGCGTGGATCGACTGGGAGAAGCTAGGCATGCGTACCATCCAGCAGTGAAATTGCTATTTAACTATTGAAAAGGAAGATTTCAGTGATACTTGGCAATTTGAGACATTTTCGTAATTATATGGTGCCATTTTCAAAATTGTCGCCGATAAATCTCTTTTAAATGTTGGACCACGATCGTTGCAGCATGCTGAAGTAGCGGTCGGTCACTGCGTTTGAGTTCATCCGAATTTCCACCTGAAAGAGACTCTGAGAATCAAAGCCGTAGAAAACATATTCGGGCAAGGTAGTAGCCAGAAAACATCGGAACATTGAAATAGACTATCTTGTCCGTCGAGTAGTTTTCTATCCCTTTCATGCAAGCTGTACAGTGTAGTACATTGACTCTTGATCTAATATGTGAATATTTTCGAAACGATTCAAACTGAACATTCTCACTTGCTCCGTTCGCTTGGGCTCCACATGAAAGAGGGAGTAGAGTCTTCGTGAGAGAAATCTCTGCTTCAACAACAGATACCACGGTTGAACGAATCCACTCGTAGTGCACACCTGTTAATGTTTTTTCTCGCCATATTTACATATATATATATATATATATATATATATATATCACATTTAATATTTATTACATATTTTTAATATTTATCACAAAGGCAGATTAGTTTTTACGCGAACTCGCTAGCATTAACTACGATAGTAATCGGAAACTACTTCAGACACTTTCCAATATTATGTTGTGGGTTTGATAAATACGTGATTGAGGTGTATTTGGCTATGTTTCATCAAACAGCTCATCAAACCTTCACTTACCATGCTTAGTACTTTCTGAAAGTTGAACGTAGTGACGTCGACTCGAAGAAAGGCAAGGGCAGACCCAGACGTGAGAATATTGGCCATGAAGTTGAGTAGGAACAAGGGAAAAAGCACCCAAGTCAATTCAATAACTTCGTCTACCTGTAAATATATCCTAGAGATACAGACAAGAGTTGTTCCGTTGGTCCAGGAACTATCGTTCTATGGGAGATCACACTATTTCAAGAGACTGGGAGGTTGCCCATGACAATTGAAATATGCTCTTGGAATAAAAATTAATTCGTACCCGATATCTGCTGTTGAGCGTCGTTTTCGCCAGAGTTACTCGATATTTGTACTTGCTTGCGAATATGCAGATGATTGCTAGCTGAAACACATATCAGCACAATATTTCATAATTCGCAAACCTATCAATTAAGCAAAAGTTCTGCAGCTAATTCAGTGCACGAGTCTGGTAAATAATTCAACGAATCAGGCAAATTGAAATACGTACCATTAATGTGATGAGCTCGAGAATGGAGTGAGCGAGCACAATTACGCCAAAGGTTTCTGCTGAAAGCATCAATGAGGGTTTGTCCAAAATACAACTTGGTATGTGCCTTTCATTCTAACGAAAGAGTGTAAAAATCGAGCCATGTGGCATAATTTAGAAAACTGACCATACTGCAGGTAGTAGGTGCACGCGGTGGATGCGGAGACCTGAGAATATAATTTTATGACCGAAAAAAATTTCGAAATAAAAAGTGTACCACAATCGCCGAGCCAACGATGTACATGGAGATTATGCGGCAGGTCTGGTCGGAGAAGGCCTGAAAAGGAGTCGGTTGGGATATTGCGGATAAATGTTCTGTTTAAAAAACCCCAAACAAAACCTCATCATGTCCCTTATATGCATCATTATCTGTTCCTTTTCGTTCTAGTATCACTAGAACTGTGTAAATGAATATTTTTGATGCGTAACTTTTTGATTACCTGTGGCCATATCGTCACAAGCAGTCGATCGATGATCAGACAGAACATTCCGAAGACACAGAAGGAATAGGCCTGCTGATGGATCATCAGAACTGGCTTCCAGAGGGCTGAAACACAACGCCAGTAGCAGGGGTGTGCAAAATATTTCACGCACTCCTCTTTTTGCATGCTCTCTCGCCCTGTCTGTTCGGCGACATTGCGAAATAAGGATCTCGCGAAATTTTCGCACAGCCCAGCTCAGCATCTCCCTTACGCTATGAATAATCTTATTATCTATTCCTCTCATTTTTCTCAAATTGTTCTCTACTTCTCGATTACTTCATCTAAGTAATCAGACAAAACATATGCATCGCTGCTCCAATCCTCACTTTTTTTGCAAAGAAAATCGCGTTAGTCGACATAATCTTTCCCGGATTATTAGAGGTCTACCAAGATTAGGAAGAAATCTCTCACAATTAAGAGTGTCAAAGGGCGCATTAGCCTTGATCTCGTGTACAACCATGCCCAGATGGCCCGAACCGAGAAGGAGCAGACCGAAAGCGTTCCACAACAGGAAGGTTCTGCAATGGAACTTTATTCCTATTTTAATCATAATAATAATAATTTATTCATGTCAGGCAGTAGTCAGATAGGTCGGAATTCTTCATCGTTTTCTAGTTGTTCTAGTTTTGTTCTATTTTGAATAGTTTTTAGATAGAGTTATTCCACTTTGGTGTAAGGGTAAATGCTAGGGGTAAGATGTATCTAGCAATTTTAGTGGCGTCTTGTAAGGACGCAGAGAAGTAGCTCTGAGAGTGGAAGCTCTATAATTATCATAGAGGTGTTTGGTCCGCCTCCCGTGGCTGTTTCCAAGTTCCTCTGCCCCATAATTAGGTGCGCAGTTGGCCATGACTCCACTTTCATTGACGACTATTTGCACACAAACTAGAAGGGAGGGCCATTAACGGATATTGAATCTTGACGGTGGTTTCTCTCAATTCACAATGCTCTCTCGTTTATCTGACAGGAGACGGGAAAATGAATAGCCGAGAAAATCTCACTTGCAACCGTAATGAAAGGGCGTCTTTACGAGTACACCAATGAAGAAAGCGACATTGAGCATCGAAAGAGCGGCGTATGTCGCCTCGACGTACCGGAGAAACTGCGATTCGGGCATCTGAGAATACGAAAATATAATCTTTTCTACACTCTTGAACACGAAACAATGATCCGAAAGTGAGCTTGGTCGGCAGTAGCTCGGATAAACTTATAGAGGCGAGCAAATTAATTCTAGTTGGTTGCGGCGAGCGTGCACGATTTAGAAAAATCAATCTGGTATCAAAACATTCATTGGCGTACCTTTATTTGTCAATCAGTTTTCAGATGCAGAATGCGCTTAGGAGTTTTGGGGGCTACCACTTCCACCCCCTGTTATCGCGACAATATCACATAGTAACTACAATTGGAAATTCACGCGTAGAGCACGTAGGTTGGAGAATCAAGGTACGGAGGAGCAGAAAAGCCTGTCAAGAAAGAATATCGAGGACCGAGCCAAGTTTTCGAACTGGGATTAGTTTTCTTGCACAGAGATCGTTGGCGAAGTAAAAGAGATCTATGGCCGTGAACATTCAAGAGATGCAAGGCTTAGGAGTTTTGGGGGCTTTTCGATATTTGGATTCCTAATTTAGCGCTGTCTCACAACGCGAGAGAGCAGGAGAAATGTGGGCATTCATTTCTTGTCTATCCTGAGGGGACAAACAAAGCCGGACGACAGGCCGAGATACGCCGAGGTTGAATGACGTCTTTCGGTTGTTTCATTTCGGACGAGCACACCCGTCACACCTAATAAATGGGGGCCCATCCCACACACGAGGCCAGAAATAACCAAATCTAGATTCAATTAGATAATTAAACCAATTAATATAAATAATCAGTAAGATTCGCGAAATCGACTATGGAATAAATACGGAAAGTGGAATACAGTAACAGTGCAAACGAAGTTGGAACCTCCCCGTTAGCAAGTATCATTCTGCCTATACACTAATTTACGATATCGAAGTCAATGCGATCGAAAATTGAATCCAAATGAGCATTGATAGCTGTACTTGGAGTGCTCGAAGTGTGTCGCGAGAGGAAATCACCTAAGCCAACCTCTCGTCACCCCTGCTTCGGAATACGGAAACTCGGATTATTTACTTTCGCTGACTGGAAAAATGGGGTGATAAAATGGAGCATATATCACCTCCCCACATCTACTTCTTCTGGGAAGCTGCTGAGATTTACAGCTCCTAAATAAGATCCAACTAAGACAGTGTTGGTGGCCTAGTCCGAAGTCATAATCCGGGGGAGTATTGAAGAGTACGGGGGAATAGCCTAAATAACCACCCGGAAAGTGCGCCTATGACACATGAAAATGACTATTTCATGAGCGAGTGAGGAAGCAAAAGGGGCAAGTAGGCCGTCTCTGGAAGGCATTAGGGGAATGAACAGAGGCGCCGCGTCCTGTGGAATGCGATTTGGACGTTTCAGCGAAATTACACGACGTGTTGCAGAAGAGAGTCTGTCATTTTAACTAGAACAAAGAGTATATGCTGGGAATAAGTATGTCCGTGCAAAGAATGGCATGCGCTTCAGCTACTTGTGGGTCGGAAATTGTTTGGATGAAACAGGAACTCGTCGAACTTTAAAAACAATATGCCATATCTGAAAGCGCGAATTATTTTTGATTATTAACAAACGCGTTTCATTTCTGACCAATGGTAGGTAGAGATGCCGGAGGATCGCAATTGTTTAACAATTCTAACTTAAAATTCGAATTTCGCAGCAAAAAGAACTACCGCGGGGAAGGTAAGCGAAAACTGCACAAGCCTTCCAAACTCTCAGTCAGGTGTCTGGTGAATTACAGCCCACGGAATTGATGCCCAGAAATGGAAGGGTCTGTACCGAGCCTAGAGTTTCGCTGTTGATGTGTAATTACAGTATGCGTGTTCACATGCCTCGCACGTGCTCAGAACTAGAGCATAAAAGCAATGAAACTCCTTTATTGGGCACTTACGATAACACAGACTTAGAACGGTGCAGAACTCGTTATTTTTGGGGAAAGTTTTCTCGTTTTTTTAGGTTGCGTAATTACAGTGTTTACAATACTTGCTCGCAAGATTAGATCGGCATCTAGAAAAGTGGTGCATAAAGTGTGATCTGAGAGCTTGTGCGAAAATTGTACTGACTAGTTGACAGCTCGTAAGATTTTTGCACAATACAGGGTCATCTAACTGGTCTGGAGCCTAATCTATAGGCTATCTTGGTCTCTAATCCTCATCAGAATCCGATGCGTCGTCATCGCTCATCTCCAGATAATTGACAGTTGCGTTCTTAGCGACCACCGAGCCTCCGACACCTGAAATTTACACAAATTTGCTACTACGATCTCCGTGCTAATGGGCGCAAACGAATTACAGTTATAGAATATGATAAATATTATTTCTTTACTAAATAAAATAACTTATTTTCATCTTCATGAAGCCCATCATAGTCTAAAGTTTGGCACTAAAGGGTATGCTTTACTAATAATTACAGCGCTGCACAAATTTACAACTGACCTCCAGCAATGCCTCCCACAATACTGCCCACGATTGATCCAACGAAGGGAATGAGCATGGATCCGATCATCGCGCCACTCATCATACCTGCAAATATATTTACTGTTGTATTGAACTGAAATATTTGATCTGATTTTGAGGATGTAAATATATTCTTCCCCGATCTTGCTCCATTTCTGCCAATTTTGTCCAGATTTCTTCACGAACTCCAAAGATTAACAATGAAAGATTGGAGATCAAAAATCAAAGATGGTAGCTCACCCGCCGTGGCTCCTCCCCATCCTCCAACGACGCTCGCGCCTGTCTTGATTGTTTTCTTCGGGAATGACTTGCCACTCTGGTAGTCCTTGATGGCCGCCTGAGAAAGGAGTGATTAGATCGTGTGCAAGCCATAGTTGAAAGCAGGCATCACATTTTTGCGGTACGAAAAATAAGGAGAAATCAAAAGAATGATATGACGGGAAGAGCGAGGGAAGGTACTTCACTGCTCTCTTTCTGATAAGTAAGATTCTCTAAATAGCCTCGACATGGGCATCGCCAGGGGAAAAGGGGAGGTTTACAAGAGAAGTGAGGGATAGAATGTTTGAAAATTCTTGAACAAAAATCTTTGATAGAATGAGTGAATCATTTTTTGTATGGTCAGTACCGTTACTTGGACATTGATCTCTTGTCAATATTTTCAAGGAAGAACAATGCGTACAGTTAATCGCTTTAATCAACACAACTGATTTCCACCCTATTACAAAAATATTACCGAATTGAGATTCCACTCAGTCCGTCAAAGATAAACTACGTTTTGAATGGGAAATAATCTCACGATACCTTGGCGACTCTATATGTGTCGATGGCAACAGCAGCAGGCAGCACCGCCTTTCCAGCCACCACTGTGACCGCTTTTGTCGCGGCCTTCAAATAAAACTGTATTTTTTCGGGGGATAGATTGGGAGCAATAGTGAGATTTTATTAATATCAATCATGCATGAATCAACAATGCAGCTCACCTTATTATTGAAGGTATAATTTAATTTGTAAATTACTGGAGATTTTTTTCCACACAATAATCTATATTTTCCTCATCACTTCTCTCTTAATGTCCACATAAATAATAATTGTTTGATCAGCGAATTCCACGCTACTATTTCCCCGGCTCCACAAACTGACTGAATGAGTGACGTCACAAGCACAGAAAACGAGCGGGTTATCGCGAGAGCACCTAATGACGCCATCCGCAAATGGCTGGTAACGATCAAAACTATCCCTTCACCATAATACTTTCTAATTTTTGCTTACTCTAGCTCAAATTTCCTAAAAAAAAGGGGGCAGTAAAAATCGAGAAAATTCTGATTATAACCATAGATATTTTTTCAAACATTTCAACCTTTGATGGTATCACATTTTTAAAATGATACGACTGTAATTGCACACCTACTAAACTATTTCGCGCGGCAAACGTGTTAGCTCCGCCCACTTTCACTTCGTTTTGCGCGTTTTCCGCCTATTTTCACTATCTTTTCTTAGTTTTTAATGATAAAACACGATTTCTGGGATGGTTTCGCGTTATTTAAGCACCAATTATATAATTAATGCTCAATTTTAAACGCGACCTTAATTTAATAGCAATTTCGTTACGCACGGAACAAGAAACAACTTTGCGTCAAAATGTGATATAACAATAACAATATTAATGCAAATGACTCACAGCAGGGAGCTCCTTGGGATTCTGCATGCGTTCGAAGGCGCCGTCCATGTTAAATGCCGCCGCGCTCATTGCTGGTCCAGTAGCTGGAGTGGAGCGGTCGGATCGATCGCTGTGCGATGCGTGTTAGAACTGAGCTCTCACTACTGCTTTCAAGCACACGCGCAAAAAAGCCGGGCGTTTCTCCCCTCCACTCTGCCATTCCCTCTCTCTAATCTTCCACTGTTTATCGCGTTTTCCTCGTGGCGTCTCTCTCCCTGCCCCCACGCTCTCTCGTCAAAACTTGTTGTGACCTCTACCTGCACGGTTCTTGGCGGGGCAAAGAAACTGACAAAGACGCGTAGAGAAAGGTCGAATGGAACGGAAGAAGGAGTGAACTAGTATATGTCATAGACAATTGAGGGAATTTCAGCTCGCGATTTGACTAACTAAGAGATTGGATCGGGAACTCGATTGTTGCAATAACACTTGGACCGACCAAGAAATCAAAGATGAAAGATCATTGCGAGCATTTCAAAGGGAATTAAGCTCATCGTGATGGGCGCTATTCCTCGCTGGTTAGAAATCATGGGAAAGTGAAATACCCTCAGATAATTGCGATCAGAATGACAGACCCGTGACTGATAAGAATTCATTGCCCGAGCTTTTATTGCCCATTCCAGATGTTTCACGCGCTTGGTGTCTCTTCCCTGTCTCTTCCCAACAAACCTCGATCAGTGAAAAAGAAGGTACACATCCACTATGATGATCGTAACAAATGATCTATCGTGAGAATGTTTCCTATTCCACACGTAGTTGACCTTTGAAAAACTGAGAGGCAAGAGTCCGGGAGGAGGCTAGTGATCTACCGCTCCTTCCCCGTTCCTCACTCCCTTGCAGCACAGTTTGCTGAGCATATGAACGCACGATAACAGTGAAGAACGAGCAAACAAATGCGCACTTTGCGAACCATGTCTCACTTCTTCAAGCCGGCAAATGAAGCGCAAGAACCTGAGACAGCAATCTATGCTCGAAGAAACTATTGAAATAGGAGGCGTTCTATTCCCAGTGCCATTGAAATCAAGGGGGAACGGCGAATGACAAACAAATGCGCACACGCTCTCTGTTTTTATTTGGGAAAGTATTGGTGATCAAACGCCAACGAGCATGAAACGTTTATAATAACGTTAGTGACACAACAAATCGAAAATAAGGAAAAAAATGATCAGTTTTTCCGCTTATAGCATGAATCATCTTCGCCGTCTCTTAGGTTTGTCAGATTGATGTCTGGCAGTTGATGGACCTCGGTCTTATTTGCACTTACAGGCACGTCGATACGCGTTTGACGAGGGCAGTTCTGAAATCACGATTATATTTTTTTTTATGTCGTTACAAATTTATTGCGCCAAAATATTCTCACGCCGTTGCAATCCTGTGAAAGATCTTTTCTAGGGCTAGACCAGGTTAAAACAGATTACAGGCTTGACGAGATTGGGTAAAGTAAAGAAAATGGGAAACATTGATGAAAACTGACAGGCATTGCATTGCAGAAGTGGTTGATCACGAGGAATGGTTTGATGTCCATGTACTGAAAATATCATTTAACTAGTATAAAATAAAATAATTCAAAAAATATATAGTCGAAGGTTACGCGCTACATAGTAGCTTTCACGCGTCAACAAAAGATATTTTACGCAACGAGGAAATGATGAGCTCTTGTAAAGTGTGCATCATACCTCATTGTCGACTCCCGACAGCTCAAAAGCGCCCAGAATATCGGTAGATACAGAGGTTAGTAGATCGTTTGGAGTAACTGAAGAAATGTTGTGAGTGGTTCGTATAATAATGTGCACAAATCCAATACAAATTGGATGGTCTAGGTACAAAGGTGAATCCACGATTTTACAGTCATAAGATAGCGCTAGGTCCCACTTCAAGGCCAGCTGATATCCGGACTACAATGCTCGGCTTTCTAGGGTAGGTTACCTTCCTCTAGCGAAGTCACCTCCAATCTAAAGATGAACTCACAAATATCGTGCTCCCACAATTCGACGCGCGCATTCTCGACAATGTCTCCCTCGCACACGAGTGTGCCCTTGACGCTAACGAACTGCTGGCGCTGAAATGATCATCGTCACTCCAATAACTCTTACTCAATATGTGTTCACTAGTGAGCTTCCCATAGATAAAATGGCACGAGTTTGTTGCTAAGCAGTTGATTGAAATAAAATTCGGAATACGAGTGACCTTCACTCTTACTCACCGCTGTGACACATGCGAAGAGGGCGCTAAGGGGCAGAAGACACTTCATGGTAGCTTGGATGAGCTGAGATGGAACTGACGATCCACTAAGAGTTTTGTACGAGCGTACCGCGTCGAAAAAAGTGAGCGCAAAGAGACTCTCCCCCTTGCCGATGATTCAATCTACCCTCTGCGACCTTTACTGATCACGCAACCTCGATTTGGGTGAGAGCTGCGCACAGCGCAAAGTGGCTCCAAAGATCACTGGTCTCGACCGAGCAGAGCGGTTGTAGAACTCGAACAATCCTGGTGCATAGCCAAAGACCAGGAACATAAAGAATCAAGGACAACTCAATCAAGTGCAACGCAACTTTTGTGCCGGAGTTGTTCTGTTTTTGTACTTCCGGAATGTGCGATGATTCAATGATCTCGAAATAGCCACATGATTGGTCAAACGAACCTGACTTTGTCGCTTTATTCAACGAGAAACGATGACGATCGAGGTGATACAAGTATCTGACCCAAGGAAAAAAGTGAAAGGGTGGTGGAAAATGAGCAGAGCGATGCCTAGTAAAGGTAAAGGTATGTCCACCTCAAGCGATGTTATAGTCATAAGACAACGCTACGGTGGGACCCACTGGTAAGGCCCAGCTGTTAGGCCTAGTCTCTCGATATATACAGATTATTACGAGTCTTGCGGGGGATTATTGGGCGGGAGATGTCTCGGGGTCCTGACTGAACAGTGCAAGGAAATCTCCTCTCTTATTACGCTGAGCGCCTCTTCCGAAAAGTTCTTGGACGCCGGAGATGAGGTTGTTGATGCTGAGGGGATCGTCCGGGTTCGAGCACCTCTCGCCGCCTCCGAGGATCTTGTCCTGAAATTTATTTGTTAATTGACAACATTTTAAGTACTGAGATATGAATGTGTATGACGACGTTTAGGCGATGAAACTGGTCCGATTCTGTGAATAAACATGCTTATTCAGATGCTTATTAGCGGAAGTATGCAAACACTCAGAGATCAGAGCCAAATTCGCCGAACGAGCGCATTACCGAGTTCAGGCTGAGTAACCACTAAGTTTTTATGCGTTCATAGAGCACAAATCAAGAGGGAGATCGACACCAATACAAGCCACGCTTACACTAATTCAATTATCAACCAGTACGTCCCGGCTTATTTCACCGGAGCACTCCCAGTAAAGACAGGCACAAAATCGGACCAATTGTTTAAAATATTGCAAAAGTTATCTGATTGTGACCAATCATCCAATACAACAGGATCAGTTCGACAAGGAGGATAACTAACGCAATTACACTCTCTAGAAACGAGCCTGTGTAAGGTAGCTCACTGTGATCCAACAACGAGGGCTGAGACAACGGGTGCGGAGCACTGATTACCGTTTCGACTCGCGAAAGATCCAAAATAGCAACAAAGATAACAAACAGATAAAACTATAACAGTCTCTATAAACGAGCACGTGCGAAGAAAAACAATAGAGTTAGTTCACTCGCCTTTACCGTCTTGTATCCGCATAGACACTGGCAGGTGCCGTATCTGCACTCGGAGAAAGGTGCGCACTGCTTGGATGAGATGCAACGATCGTGCAATTTCACCTTCGGGAGACACTGATCCCCGGAAGGAACCTGCAATGAAATATTGATAAAAAATCAGCAGGAGGCCCTCTGCGAAAGGAAGGCGCTGGAAACTGAAACTCTTGCGCTCGATATTGAGAATGGGATTCGTATACAGCACATCCTATCCCTTTTGGGTCTTTTCAGCCTGTTTTTTTCCTAATCGATCTTCATTATGTTATGTATCCACTAAAAAAAAACGCTTCCGCCATAAATGTCCTAGAACTAAGAGAAGAGCGGATAGTGTCACGTACTGACGAGCTTGTCATGTGCAGCGATGTCCGAGTGGTTAAGGAGATTGACTAGAAATCAATTGGGCTCTGCCCGCGTAGGTTCGAATCCTGCTCGCTGCGAACTACTTTTGCAAAATTTTCCTTTCCCGAAATGAATTTCAAAATTCCGTACCTCAAGGCCGGTATCGCAGACCTTATCGCACGTAGGGAATCGGTCGTTATCGTTCTGGAAATTCAAGGATTAAATATTAATAGATCAACGATCGACGATCAAAGATTAAAGATCAAAGATCAAAGACAAAAGATAGAAGATTTAAGATCAAAGATCAAGGATCAGTATCGATTAAAAACTTACCGGATTGAATCCGAGCTTGCACTGGCACACACCAAGCACACACTGCATAGTGATTCCGCCCTCGCACTGAAAAGGAATTTATGATGAATGCATTGATTGTTATTGAATCCTATTGACTATTGATTCCCTTCGTTTCATTATACATTTTTGTTATAAGACCCCTATTGTTTTCTTTAAATTCCGACCAAGATAAAATGATAATACATTTGTTAATTATTTTTATAATTAATGATTTCCACGACATTTATATACTTTATGCAATTACTACTAAATTCTTCATGTTTTCCATCTGTCGAATGCCATGAAAATCTCGCATTTCTTCACCTGCTGATCGATCTGACAGGGGTCTTCCCTCCTCGCAATGCTCAGACACTGTCCGTTGATGTAGAGTGGAGTGGGATCACGACAGGGTCGAGGGCAGCACAGAGAGGACTTCCATCCAGGCTCGCTTACCTGTAAAAGGAACGAGTAGTAAACATCAGGATCAATATTTTTGTGTGCATTTGTTGTTCAATTGCACACACTATTTCGAGTGCTGTGAAATAAATATTATATAAAAAAGGCTGTAATACTCACAGTATAGCAATAGTGTGTGAGCGGTCGGCACTTGGCGTCTTGCGTTGCGCCGGCGTCACAGGACTGGCTATAAATGACCGATTTTGGCATTTATTATCAGATATGAACATCTGTGGACTTCTGGATTGCACGTTCGTGATCGGTATACGCGAGAATGTAGATAAGACCGACAAATGCCAAGAATCGAGATCCCCTTTTTCTAAACACTTTAGTTCACGAGTGGTATTTCTTGTATATATCCGTTTAGCGTGAGAGCGGTTGATAGCATCGATATCAAACCTCCAATCCTAAAGATATAAGGTATGAAGAAAAACAGAAGAATAGGACAGACAAACTCACGACAGGTCGGGTTCTCCATACGGGCAGCGCAATCTGCAGCAGTGTCCGACGTACGGACTGCCATAGGTGACACAACGGTAGCCTGAAACGTGAGGTTATTTAAGAGTATTCACTAATTTAAGAGCATTCGTGACCACTCTTTTGGCGCATTTCATGGTACAATAAAAACGTTTAGATTAAATAAAGGGAACAAAATAAATGCTTCAATGGACTAACCAAGAGGGCAACTGTCCGAGTTCGCCGCATTTTCGAGCATGTCCACATCGTTGATGAAGAGACGACGACACGTCTGCTTCGGATGCATACCGTCGGGGCACACTGAACAAGTAATAAGAGGTTATAGGCAAAGGTATCTTCAATGTTATTTTTTTAAAACGCTGAATATAAAGGTCTAAACCACTCGGACATCGCTGCACATGACAAGCTCGTCAGTACGTGACACTATCCGCTCTTCTCTTAGTTCTAGGACATTTATGGCGGAAGCGTTTTAAAAAGGCAGTATAAAGGTCTGTAGGGGGCTTCCATTATTTATTCTTCGTGTTCGAGCACAAGTTGCAAATACGTCATCAACTAGGTACCCACGAACCTTTAACTAGTTCTTCAGTGAAATAACAAAATAATAACAAATAACAAAACAATAACAAACAATAACAAACAATAACAACAATAACAAAATACACTTTTTCCAAGATAGTCTCACCCGCATAGCAGAATCCTCTCATGAGATCTCTCGTGGTGCCGGGTGCACACTGGCAAGTGCCCGAGATGCACGAGTTGAACGGATCCACGCATTGAGAGTCCTGCAAATATTTACTTAAATCATGTATTGCAAAAATTCATTGAACTTCGTATAGCCTATGGAGGGAAAGCAGATGTTCCGTTCTGCATAAAAATGTGGTTCAAAATCTTTTTGAGAAGTCACTATGGTTAACACATTTACGCTAGTTCTTGTTAATTTGAAAAATGATGTTTCACATTTTTTCCTACACATTTTTAAAATGTTCCGCGCGTAACGGATTCCAAAAAAATTAACCGCGCGGCAAAAGTGGGCGGAGCTTACCATTGTTTTGCGTATTCCGCCTATTTTCAACAATATTTCTTAATTTTTAATGATAAAACTCGATTACTGGTATGGTTTTACGTTAATTAAGCACAAATTATACAATTGAAGCTCAATATAAAACGCAGCGGTAATTTTTTCGCAATTTGTTACGCGCGGAACGAGAAACAACTTCATGTAAAAATGTGATAAAGGTTTACCGCACCTTGATTTAATACTACTCAAGATTCTCAGAAAATCGGGATTATACCTTCTCACACGGCTGGTTGAAGTGTGCTACTCGCTGGCATTCCACACCGTAGAGTTGCTGGCCCGGTGGACAGGCTGGAAAGGCGATTTTACAATCGTAAGAGAACGCTAGGTGGGACCCACTGTTGTTGGACACGCTGCAAATATCTATTCGTTTTGCGGATAATGAAATTTTTTTTTGATAATTAAGCAAAGTAACTCACGGACGTGGCACTTTCCATCAATTATACTTCCTCCCCAGCACTCGCACTTGCCGTCTCGACACAGCAGTGGCGGCTTGCAATCTCGCTGGCACGAATCCCCTATATTTGAGGGCGCTGAAAAGATCAAAGATCAGATTTATCGTTAATGAAGCAGTTAATCGAGCAATAAAACGTGAAAAATCACTTACCCAACCTACAAATCGTCGTTTTCTCATCTAGATCGAACTCCTCGAAGTTGGTCGGACAGGAGCAACGACCACTCCGGCAAACGGTGTTCATTCCATAACATTCCTCGTCGAACAAGCATTGATTGCCGATTAGCTTCACTAAAATTGATCTATTAATGGATAGAGACATATCTAAGACGAAAACCACCTTTCCTGGTCCCGTTTATCGTGGTGAATGTCAAGAATAAGCCCTAACATCCCAGGAATATTCTCATATCTTCAGGAGATATATGATTTAATACAATTCTGTTCATTTTATGGTTCAATTTGACTGGTATGTGCTGTCTGGATCTATCGATCGATGACTAATGCTATATCTTAAAGCATCCTCAAGTTGCCATTCTCTCATTACGAAGTGCATGAGTCACCCCTTTGCTAACCTGCTCATAAGCGCTTAGTGTATTCTCTCTTCTACTCCCACTATCGGGGTCACTGGGTCGAGATACGGAAGGAGAAAGGGGGGATAACTGAATGATAACTTACCGGTGCAAGGCACGTCGAAGGCCAGTGATAGTGAGATTCCAATCGAGAGCAGCGCTACCGGTCCGGCAACCATTGCTGTGGAGAGATAGAGAGGAGAGATGAGAGGGAGAAAGGAGGACACCCCCCTCAAGGGTAGATAGGGGAAGGTTGGGAGGAAAGAGTCAGAGAGGAACTGGTCTCTTTCTCATCCCAAGTCGAGATATAGAGAGAGAATGAAGAGAAAGAGAGACAGGGAAGGGAACGAATTGAGCCATGGAGATCGATTGGATTTCGTTTGCAAGAATATCACGACTACATGACCAGTATGGATCGCTTTATGAATTTGTTCCCACTTTGCGTGTTCTCATTTTCACATCTGTGATATTGCTTTGTGTTTTTGAAGCCTCGCCCTTTCCACTACAACAAACTTTATTAGCAATCAATGATTGTGTTACATAAAAAGTTACGAGAGCAGTTGGATGTGCGGGCACCTGTGAGCATTAATAGAGATAAATATAGATAAGATATCTGAAATGCGGAAGTGGCTAGAGCACCAAAGAGGGCAGGGAACCACGCAATAAGGCAAAAACAAAACAATATATAATATTTAGGCGATTTGGTCCTCAAGTCCGAGCGGACTTTTCGGGGGAAAACGAGCGATGATCTCGATAATCTCTCGACAGCTAGGTTGAGAGATTGTAGAGCCATCGCTCGGGGAAGGCATTGTACTATTTGGAAAACTTACAGATTTAAAACAGGCGGAAAATTAGGACAATGAGTTGCCCGGGATGATTTCGAAGTGGTCTTTGAAGGTAAACAATGGATAAAATAGACAATGAGTGGTGAAGGCTAGAATAGATAATAAGAATACGATAGTCAATGACAGGCCGTAGTTGCCTTGGGGTTTGCGAGGCGGGAGTCCGAGGGTCAGTAATGATCTTTGGCATGGGGGGGGACAACAAGATGGTCGGGATCATTCCTCGGACATCTTAGAGGTCGGAGGGGTCGTGCTTCTGGAGCTGCTCTCCGTAGTCGGTGGCCTGCGAGCCGACGAAGGTGTCGTAGTGAGCGATGATCTCCTCGGCGGATAGCTTACCGTCCTGCAGAGGTCAAATATTTAATTTCATAACACCGTAGCCGTTTATGTGTATCTCTGTAAATTTCACTATGCCAGTGACTAAAGATCAACTTGAGACCTTCTTATCATGAAGATAGTCAGTGATCTATTATGAAGAACGAAGATCGCAGAGCAACGAGTTTTTTATATTTGAAGAATTTTGATCAATTTTAAACAATCTGCTCAAGAGGAAGTGTCAGTTGTCAGTTCTTGAGATCAGAGATCAAAGATCAAAGATCAACCTCTCACCTTGTCATCATCAGCGGACGCCACCAGATGCTTGGCCTCGGCGTCAGCGTGGTCAAAGCCGACGGGCATGATCCAGTCGCGCATCTCGTCCTGCAATTTTAATATTTCGTCAAATTCATCAGGAAATATGATGGAAGTCGCCGCGACCTCTCTGCATCAGTTTCCCTACCTTGTCAAGCTTTCCGTCGGCGTTCTTGTCTCTGTGCTCCTTGAACATCTCGCGCTCGGACTGCACCCAATCGGGTTCCTTTCCGTTCAGTTCGGGGTAGTCGGAGGGACGGTACATGTCCCCGATGTACTCCTCGAGGTCGACGACGCCGTCCTGTAATTGATTTTCAGGTAAATATCGTTATTTTAATGCGTATCGACCGCCCTCCACCAGCTGATCCCGCGGAATGACTCGCCTTGTTCTTGTCGATGTCCTGCACGGTCTCTTCGACGACGATGTCGCGCATGTGGTCGCAGTCCTCGGGGTGCATGAAGCAGCCGTACTCGGTGCGGTCCATCTTGCCGTCAGAGTCGTAGTCGGCCGCGGCCCATCTGCAAGAGATGCGTTTAGTGTCAAAATTCAACTAGAGAACAATTAGTTGTTTGCGGCGGACTGCCCTAGTTGCTCACCTCTTCTCGTCTCTGGCGATCATCTTGGTGTATTCGGGCGAGAGCTCCTGACCGACGCCATCGGGCGAGCCGTAGACCATCTCGCTGGAAGCATGATTCGACTCAAAAATTGGAGTCAGTTTTTTTGTTTATCAACATATTCAAATACGGCATACTCCTGTGAATTGTGTCGAAAATATCGTATTTTCATTACATGAGTCAAGAGAGTAATCAAACAGTGTCATTGAGTCTCAAAAACATTAAGCTTTCTGACGTTCATCTTGTCCCTTTCCCCCTTGCTCTAGGTGCTCATTCTCACCGGTAATCCCTCCATCCGATCTTTCCGTCCACGATCTTCTCCGACTTGTAGTTCTTCCACGTGCGCTCGACGTCGTTGTTCACGTAACTGCAATCGGAAGAGGTTATTTTAGGGTGCTCTTAGGGGTGTTTTAGTTCCTAAGCACACTGAGCTGTCTTAGATCCTTAAAACCCTTAGAGGGCCTAAGCACTAAAGAGTTCTTAGGCGTCTTAAACGAAATTCGCTCACCGCTTCTGCATGAAGTTGATGTGATCCTTGAGCTCGGCCTCCTCGATGAAGCCGTCTCCGTTCGAGTCCATCTTGGGCACGAGTTTGCTGCAAAACAGTCATTTAAGATCCCGATCATTCCTCGTCACAAGCTCTAGCTTGGCGGTCGTAGCAATCAAGCTTACGCGAGTTTCTCCTTGGACTTCTCGGGGGTGAGCTCATCGAATTCGGCCGCTTGGTCCTTTCCGAGGAAGGCGTCGTGATCGAATTTAGCGTCGTGTTTGTCGCCCTACAATTTCTTTTATTTATTTCTGCCTTTTTAAATACCGTAACCTTTTGTATTTAAATTTTCTCCTAAAAATGACTACTTTTATGTAGGAACATTATAGAATTCCAAGTCAATCCAACTCAGAAAAACTGGCAGCATCATTAGAGGCTTGTTTTTGGAGTAGCTCCCTGCTAATCCATTGTTTTTGCCTTGACTAATTTCTATTTCGTCAGGGGATTCGACGGAAGGAGTGCTCTTTCTTTTCCCTTCATCTCAATCGACACATCCGTTGCCAAAAAAGCGAAGAGTCTCGCATCTCCGCTGCAATACGATCGGCCCATCTCACCATTACACCCGGATAGGTCATCTGTCCTTCATCCCCATCTCCCCTCCCTTCTTCTGACAAAAACCGAGAAGCGTCTGCTGCTAGATATCCTCTTGGACACGTCAGCTCTTCCCTCTCCCTCTCCCTCATCCTCCGCCTTCCTCTCGCATTGTAAAGTGCACTGACCCCTCTCCCTTCTCTCTAATCTCGTCCGCTCTTCCTACTCTTTCGAAACGGAAAGTGACCCAGTGAACTAATATAATAGCTGCGAGCAAAATCCCATTAGAAAAGAGGGATTGAGAAAAAAGGAGCCGGTTCGCATTTGAATTATGGGCATAATCGGATCAGCCTTGGAAAATAGGTGGTTCTCAAGATCAAAGTGCACCCAGGTGATAAATTGGACAGCTTGGGAAGGATTCATTGCCATGGGAATAATACCAATTCCCAAATGACGAATATGAAAGATTGCGAGATATTATCAGTTCGTCTTAGCTGAATCGCGAAGAAATGTCTCTCTAGTTATTTCACTAGGTAATTTTAATGATCCCTATTTGCATTCCTAATTATTCACGTTTATAGTAAGAAAATAGTGATTTGGAGCCGGAATTTTTTTAAGGGTTTTTTCAAACTCGAAAAATGACTATATGCTAATGCTATCAAATCTGTTAAAGGAAGGGTGCTAATGTGTACTTTTTCTCCTTTTTGCTTGAAAATACAGGGCTGGAACAGGGATGAATAGCTGAATTGGCACCTGGAAGTGGTCCTTGTCGGACAGCGGGTCTCCGTGGTGCTCGGCGAGCGCGACCGCTCCGCACAGGAGGACGACCAGAAGTGATCTCATCGTGATGAGCAGGCTCGGTTACTGCAATTACGGTAGGTAGTATTTCACAATCGATCGATTAGCGAGCGCGCGCGACGACGAAAGGTGGAGTGGTCGAGAGGAAGTGTTGGCTGTTTGTTCTCGTAGGCGGAAGGTTGAGGAAGGGATGGGAGGGCAAGGAGAGGAGAGGGGAAGACACGCGGTCAACCGCGATGGAAAAGTGCTGAATAGGGACTGAATAATGGACTAATAGGCTGCCTCGGCTCTCGAGGGCATTGGGGGGATATAAACTGAGCGGGGAGGGGGGAATAAACAATCGACAGGGGGAAGGGTACGTGTCTTCCCTTTCATTCAGTGTCAAACTGCAAGTGATTGACACCGTCCAATCTCGAATCGGAGAAACAATCGGGCGAGATAAATGGCAGGCAGACATTTAAGTAGAAGATAGGGAGTAGAAAAACGAAGGAGTAGTGCCACGTGTACTAAACTCTCTCTTCTCCTATCTATTGACGGGTCATCTACCCAGTGAGAGAAGAGAGAGGGAGTGAAGGGGACTCGAGGGAGAGAGAACAGGCGGAATGGAGAGAGCCGACCGCCTGTTACCCTCTCCCCTCCTCTATCTCTCTGAGACTCCTAACCCCGGCTCCCTTTTGGACAACGCTTCCATTGTGTCCAGTGGTAGGAGGAGGCCCTCTGGGAGCCCGGGAGAGGGGATTAACCCCCTTGGTACCACAACGAGTTCCGGATTCAAGATTTGTGGGATCGGTTGAGATGGAATCAATGAGTTGGAACTCGGAGGGGGGGGGGCATATGGCGCGCCAAATGTGCTCCTCCGACTAAGAAGCGAGCCCCGGGGAAGATTCGAGAAGAATGTGCACAGCAGCTTTCTTCTCCTCCTTCCTCCTCTCTTCCCTCTCCTCCCTTCCACTCTCCCCCCACTCTCGACCCCCAACTGTCATTGACCCAAATCGAGGCTAGTTGGGGCGGATCGAGAGAGCATGTTAAACGGAGAGAGTGGAGAGATTAAAGGGCGATTAGAGAGCACGGGGAAAGGGGAGAGATCGGACGGGACGATATCTCCATCTTTCTATCGAAAACGATCGCCGAGAGCCACATTTCACTTATCTTCTTTATCTTATCGAGACGGAATATATGCTGACACGGTGAATCGAGAGGGATCGGTTAGTTGGTGAATCTGGGTGTGTATCCAAACAAGTTGTTTAAGTAGACGAGAGGTATAAGGTGGGGGAGAGGTATCGCTGTTAGTGGGGACGAAGAAATGCTGATTGACAACAAGAGTGAGTGAGTTTATGGGGGTGATTTCTGGACTAGAGCGACTGGAGCAGATTCACTTCAGAACTGGTCTAGCAATACATTCAAAAATACACCTCAACTGAAGCTACTACGAGTGCGGATTCTATGCAATACACAGTGTGAGAAAGAATTCTACAGTAGACTAGCCAAAAGGAGTGCCGACAGTCTCTATACATACAACGGTAGAATCTCTGATATCATACAAATATCTCAGGAAAGGAGAAGTTACAACGATAGAAGGAGAAGGGTTAAACTCGAGGAGGGCCTGGGAACAAGATATATGCCGGTGCCCGCTAGTCTTAATGAAAAAAGGGGTCGAAAAAGCTGAGAAGATGTCAGAAAAATGGAGGGTGGAAATGTGAAGCTGTGAGTGCCCTTATATACGGAGTGTTGAAGGGGAGAGGGAAAAACGGATCGGGACGAAGAAACAACAGATGGATGTCAATCGAATAAATAGAGGCCATGGGAAAGTGATACGGGCTTCGAGAAAAGGTGAAAAGAGAACAAAAACATCAGCGAAACGCTCCAAGTATTGCCGAAACGGAATGTTAAGGAGTGACTGCCAGGAGGGAAGAAGAAGGACGGGGGCACGGTGGTCTAGTGGATGGTTCAGTGTTAGACAATGGGAGTAGGAGGAATGGGCGAAAATGAGATGGGATAAATACAATGAAGGTGGACTACGGTCAGGGGTACGGAACGAGGGATACTGTAGATGGGATCGGGGTCCGGTAGGTCAAGGGATACGGTATATGGGAGGTCCGCTAGATCACCAATAGCGGAAGAAGGGCATGCGCGTCTCGATCTTCTGCTTGTACGTTTCGTTCCAGCTGCGGCCGGCGCGCGGAGGCGCAGTGGAGGACGATGGACCCGGCTGTCCTTCGCCCCCGGATGATGCACCGATCACGATGTCTGCAATGGAAAACGCATAAGTATGAGAGATAGTTTGAACACGATCGATGACTGCGAGAATTGAATCGAATACAATTTATCAGTAGTCGCGGGGGTATGCGCTCATCCACCATTTATTTTCTCGCTCTACCATAAATGTCCCATTAGTTTTCCTTCAATCTCGCAACAGTTGAGCGTCAGCAGAGGGAAATAACTGAGATTTGAGAGATATGTTCAATACGATCGACCCATAGAGCTCACCAAAGGAATTTTCGAAACTGCACTTTACAGGCAGATTAGTGCATCCAAAGGACTGTATATTGAAAATAGTTGCAAGACCTCAGTAGAACTAATGAATTTTCGCAGTTTAGCGATGCGTTTTCCGTTGTCCTATGATATTCGACATTCGACTAACCCTGATCACTCCAGGTCGTCTCCTCAGCCTGCTCTCGTCTGCTCTTCTTCTCTCCTCTCTTTCGCTTCTTCTGCTTCACCTCAACCATGTACTGCGCCGGCATCTGCAATTTAGTGAGCTTTGATCTTTGATCTTTGGTATTTTTATTCATTTTAGTTCTCGTGATGTCCATATTGCGCATGCAAAAAATTTAAAAAAATATGGAGAACATATATTCAGTATCTACGTTTCATTTATCTTTGATCTATTTCTGTCTTTGAAACATAAAAAGCATGTTCGTTAAGAACGTGTAGCAGTGTTTGCTTTTCAAAGAGCTCCAATTATCTTGATGAATACTCTGAATTGAGTTTGGAACTATTAGTTTTTTTTAAAATTCTTCCCTCACTAATATTGACTTTCAAATAAAAAAATAGAATTATTAGAAATAATTATCAAATTAACGAACCAGGACTAGCTGATAGGGTGACTTCTTCGTCCTGAGTGCCTCTCGCAGATTGAATATCTGTCCTCTCATCACGGACAGCTGCCGCTCGAACATCTTCTTGTCGAATCCCTTGTCCGACTAGAAAGATTGATCTTTGATCTTTGGACATATCAACTTCTCTCTATTTATAAGTTCGTATCCCCGAAGCCCCCGGCAATGGTGTTTGAACACTCACAACTGCATTACGGAGCAAGAACTTTCAATTTGCTCAATGATTTCCATTACGTGCTACATAGAGAGTTATAACCATGAGAATAATCAACCTTGAATACATCTCTCAGTTCCTCTCCCAGTTCCGCGACGAAATTTGCGTCGTCGAGAAGGGGAAGATATCGATCGATCGTCTCTTGAGAGAAGCACTGACGGGCGATGGGAAGGAACGCCCAACCGAAGGGATCTGCAATGGTTTGATTATGTGATTATGAATATTGTTAATTATTCAATTTTTTGGTTTGATTAATTGATTATGAATATGAATAAGTCTAATTACGACAAACGGTACCAAACAGTGCCCAAAACGTGTAAAGGAACTTTTTTATTTTGGTTATGTTTCACGCTATTTTTATGTTATTATGCTTATTAACTAAGGTCTCAATATAGAATTATCGTCTCACATGCTCTCCACTCGTCGGGATGCTTGAAGGGGAAGGCCAGTCCGTTGTCGATCGCTGCGATCGTTATCTGCGATCAAATATTTTTTTATTGATTTTATGATAATGCCAAACCACCTTTGCATGACCGCAATCATTGCTTGATCGGTTAATGATATTGTAAAATGTATTGGGATTAAAGATCAGAGATCAGAGATCAGAGAGAGTTCACCTGAGGCACGGTGACGTCGGCCCACTCCAGTTCGGGTGGTTGATTGGAGGAAGAGGAGGAAGAGGCGGCGGCGGCCTCGACTGGAGGTGGAGGAGGAGAGGGATCGGGTCCGGCCTCGATATCAATCAGATTACCGTCAGCCGGCTTGTTGGGCTGAAATTACAGAAAATTACAATCAAAACTCAATGAATCCACCTTCTTATAGATAAATGCCACCACGTAGAATTTTGGAGATTTTTTTTTGTTTTTTTTTCATTTACGTGTTTGTCTATTTTTTCGACATCGAGCAAGTCACTATTCCCACAGGGCGAATTTTCAATTCGTTTTGATAGGATATACAGACAAAAGCTCTTCGAACGTGTCAGCCGATGATCCCTAGGCATTTCAACGTGGGATTATCGCATCACTCAACGCAAACCACTTTTTAGCTGATGTGTTTGCGCTATATTTATCGGATTTATTTATCGGACACATATGACGAGCAATGCTTCAACTCAGAAAAAATGCCCTAAGCTGTCCTTGAGGCTCTACTTTCATCCCAATTATCCCATCACTTTCATAAGGACAAGTGAAGACCATCTCCATCTTCGTTTTTTCGACTATTTCATGAGCATAATTACGCATTTTCATTACGCATTTGCATTCCCTTATTATATTTATATTTCTACTTATGTGTGTCTACGACCCAATGGACCGAAACATCCAGCCGCATTTTCTTTAGGAAGTCTTCAAAATTAGTTTCTTCCTAGCAGTTTCTCTATTATTTCGTCTCTTAAACCATATTTCATTCTACTTACCTGCATTGGATCCATGGGCACACTCAGTTCCGATTGCTCATTCACATCGGCTTGGTCGTATTTGATTAGCCAGTTGTCATTACCGCGGTCTGGAAAAAAAATAAATAAATAAATAAAAAATAATATTTATGAAGTCAGACAACTTTCGTCTTTTGTCTTTCGATGCATCGATATGCTACTAGTAGCGTCCACCAGTTTTCGCCAATAGTTCGTGCAAATGACACTAATTACCTCCTTTCCTTTTGCCCACCATTTCATTTTAAAAAAATACATTAAATTTTTTTCAATTGTATCTCGTTTTTGCCTGCTTGACGCTTGACACAACACCCGCAGGTTGTTTTCGCTTTACTCGCTCGTAATACATGACACTCTTCTTCCAATTCGGTAGTCGTATTTTCGCTATGCATGCGATTATCCGGGGCTGTTTTCATCGCCTGTTCTCCTCATTGTTCATGCTATCTTGCAGAGGCAAATACCGAGTAGTATGAGTTGGTATGTGGTGTAGTTGTGTGTGTGCAAAGTATCTACCGATCGACGATAGGCAACAAAAACAGCTATGATAGCACGCAGAAAGGGCGGCATTTTACTACTAGAGCGCTGACCTACAAACATGACCTGTTGTTGCGTTGTGGTTGGCCATTAACCCCGCAAAACTGATCTTTGATCTTTGAGCTCACCCGTGTTTCTGATGATGTAATCCAGAATAACCATTCGCTCGAACTGCTGCTGGAAGTGAGTCTGTGTGACGGGTGGAGGAGTCTGGAAGAGTGATTATTTCATCTCCATCCAACTTTTACAATACGTGTAGTCCCAAAATCGCCACACTTTCAAAAATACCTCTAAAGACCCGATTTTTGTGCACTAACAATAAAGGTCGAAAATCTGTTTTGGTCGCGCTTAGGGTGCTGCACTTTTCCTTTCCTCACTGGGCTTGCCGTGACCCGTACGCAAAACAACAACATAAAAGGGGGGCAGGGAGATGGGATCGCTTTGATGGCTCAATAAATGCGGAGCTGAACTGCATAGTTTTCTCGGGTGACATTGATAAAATCGTGATTAAACAATACACGCTGCATCTCTAAATGCATTATTTTGTAATTTTGTATCAAAGTCAGTCAATTTCGTACAGTTTCTACTAAGATTCACAGTCGATCTATTCTTAGCCAACCCGACAACATCTGCCTCCATACCTGTTCGGGGGGCAAGAATATTGTCCCCGTACAGGTCACAGGAAGAATATCGTGTCAGAAGAGAACAGCATGCAAAGTGACATAACTCATAACACACCCTATCCGCATGATTCTGAAAAATAAATTGAAATTGATATTGTAACCTGTTCGGGGAACTGCTCCCAGGTGCGGATCCAGTGCACGGCGTCCTGGTAGCCGGTAACGAATAGCTGGAAGCTTCCCGCCTGCAATTTTAATTATATTATTTAGACTGAAAATGAAAGAATATGCTAGTTTACTGGGTAAAAGGTTCATCCCGTAATTTATAGTGACTTCTAGTTTCTAGTGATCTTGAGCAAGTGTCAGTGCTCTCACATCCACTTGACATCTCTCACCTTATCCGGCAATCCCACCGTCTTGAATCGTCTGCCCAGATCGGGATAGCGAGTGTAGATGCGCTCCTTCGTGCGCGCTTTCGCCCTGCAAATATGAAGACAGTTAAAAATTGCTCTTCGTAATCAGTGATCCGTACTAAGCTCTCAATTTTGAAATGATTCCCTCAAGAGAATAGGGGAACGCTAAATCTATCGCTCAATATTTCGCCTCACAATGCAGCCTTTCAAACAACTTTATTTTATGAATGTCTGGATACCTCAACAAGAGTTACTTTCCGCATTGGGAATGAGGACAGTTCGAGCAAGACCAAAGATATCTTTGCGTTGCTGACCTGTCGATTCTCGAGTAGTTGAAGGTGGGCGCGGCCAGCTTGATGATGCCTGTGGTGGGCACGACATCCAGTCCGAGCTTGCGGTCGACGATCGAAGCACCCGCCTCGGAGAGATAGCCCTGCAAGTAGAAATTTTGTAAATATTTTAAAGTGATTATCCATACAAAGACTTGAAAATACACCCGTTATTTTTTTCCTTTTGGTCGATGCATTCTCCATTCTTGCGCTCGCGACGGGCGGTCCGCTCTCACCCCCGCTCTCTTCCATCTCCAGTTTGGAGAATCCTCGTCCGTCAGCTTGGGCAACCGGACGAGTATCGCCCATCTGGATCATCAAAAGGAGGACCCAGGACGGATTCTCATCGGCTCAAGTGATTTACGGTCAAGAAAGGCCCCACTCAAGAAGGCTGCTTCGTGAGTTTACTCTTAACCACGCAAGCCAGAACTTCGGCGGCTGGATGATACACTTCGTGGCTCAAGATGTATCGACTCAACGCGACGGACAATCGACAACAAAAGCTAAGAAGAAATCATCCCGTGACCCATTGTCACTGAGTACGAAGATCCCAATCCCATCCATTATGATGTTTCCCCCTGCAGGCAATATGCCTTGAATCAGGATAAATACTTGTACTTGGTCGATGTTGAATTTAAGTATCGATTTTACGATCAGTATTGCATTTTTGTTTATTACCTTGTTTTATCTGGAAACCTTTTTCTAGTGCTCTCGATCGCAATTTTTTCGCAACAACTTCTTTCGCCACGCTCGTTGTGTCATCGCAATGCTCTTTTTGCCCAGTCCATCCCCCCCCCCTCTCGCTACTCTATAATGACGGTCTTTCACTGTGTCGCGAGAGGAGTGTGAGCGAGGGAGTAAGTGAGGGATTGTTGACGGATCGGAGAGTGCAGAGAGGGGTAGGGATCACGCGAGTGGAAGAGAGGAGGAGGCCATGGGGTCGAGAGAAAAGAGACACAACAGTAAGTAGTGCGGGAAGAGCGGGCAAGAAACCGGTAGTACTCTCACTGTCCCACAGCGAAATGTGCAGGCACACATTAAAGGCAGCGGTAGAGAGAGGTGTCCGCCCCCAGGGTTCCGTATGTTTTGCTAGTCGCTCAGATAATTAGTACTCCGCTAATGAGCCCGAGGTGTTTCCACTTGAGGAGGGAAGTGACCACTACAACATCGCAAATTTTCTCCCGGATAATGTCAAAAACATTACTGCCGAAGAGGTAAGTGAGCTTCGCTGCACTACTATGCACCCTGAACTTTCCTCTCGTCTGTTCATCATCCCATTGTCCGAAATCTTACAGAAGCAAAAAGTGTTGCTCGTAATGTCCTTCCCTCCCTTCTTCCCGACACAAACTCTGACAACACCCGGGGTCTTCCCTCTTCTATTTCCGCACGAGCCAAAAACAGTTGAAGACTCTTCCCATTCCATCTTCTCTCTTTTACTCCGCCCGGAGTAAACAATGTGTTTTGATCGCGGGGCCTTCTCCAGTGCGGGAATGGAGAAGGAAGGAACGGCAACCCTCCCCAGTCTCCCTCAAATTCCATTCCTGGTTTCAAGACTATTGTCAACATTCCTCTGAGGATCTATGACTCGCATGCCATTCTCAGTTTGTTGCATTCCATCTTCTGTGCAGTTCCTTTTTCAAAACAATCCCCATATTTCCCTGTGCAGATCCATTACGTCCCCCGATTGTACTCCCTTCCAGCTTCTAGTCCGCCCTCTAACCCCATTGACTCCGAGCGATGACTCCCTTCCCCTTCCTCCCCCAGAGTACTTCATTGAATATTAACAGAGCAAGCCCAGTGGCCAGCTTGATTCGATGGGCCGAGAGAGGCGGAATGAGTAACGGACACTCGGTCTCCCCTCCCGTCCTTCTGCACTCTTTCCACCCAACCGTTCGCTCTTATCGCGTCCTATCATCTCAAATCGGCCATCTGCCATAGCATGTTCTTCCCGCATTTGGAGCTCGAGATTCCTATCCACTCTTCCCCTCCCTTTTCTCTCTCTCTCTAGTCTCGTCTCTCTCTCCATCTCCCAACAGACTCAATCAAGCATCCATAGCCCACCCATAATATTCCTCCTTCCTCTTTACCGCATTCAAGCAGAGTCTTTTCCTGGAGTTTTTTTCCTGGGAATCCTTCCTTCTCCAGAAATGTTTCTTCACGACTCCCTTGGGAGATTGTTAGAGAAAGCGGCGACGCAATTCGGCAAGAAAAGAGACTTTTGAACTCAAAGACTAGGCTAGTCGAGTTACTTCTTTGAAGTTGGAGCAGAGTCTAGGATACGAATATGTTATTGCTTATCCTGCTGCCACTCATTTCGTCGTGAATATTGGTCTATATCTGCCGCTTCGATCTACTTGTTTTCTGCTTCTTCCCTCCTTCTTTCCTCCCTGTCTCCTTCTCCCCTCTAAGATGCATTCTCTCCTAACCATGGCAAGAGAAGAGTCTCACTGTATACATCGATTGGGTGACCGCGTTCAGTTTCCCAAAACTAAGTTTTTTTTCTTCTGATAGTTCCAGCCAAGTAGTCAAGAATTTTGAGCGACAGTCAAGGAATTGACTATAGTAGCGCATAACTCTCACCAGCTTCCCGAGATGCCACAAGTACC
This sequence comes from Pristionchus pacificus, assembly GCA_000180635.4. Taxonomy (NCBI): domain Eukaryota; kingdom Metazoa; phylum Nematoda; class Chromadorea; order Rhabditida; family Neodiplogasteridae; genus Pristionchus; species Pristionchus pacificus. Next base: position 13,686,544 of record CM026580.1, read on the forward strand.
ATCATCTTGCGCATTATAAGAGCCAATTCGAGTAGTGGATGCTCGCGCGTGCTTGTCACAACAGTCACTCCCTTTCTTCCCAACTCAGCTGGCAGCAACTTCAAATTCTGTAAGTTCTTACAGAAAAAAAGAGCATTTTTCGCGCAATATTTTCGCTTTTTCAATTAGTTAGATCTCCTATGCTTCATCTGTGAGTTTTTACAGAGGAATAGTCCTAGTATCCTATATGGGAATACTAGTTATATCCCCGAGGCTTCATATTCCATGAGCTGAACGCTTTCCCCTATAGCACTCGAGAAAATTGCCGACATCCTCATTCATCTATCTTCCTCCTCCTCTACCCATCATTTCTCATTGCCCTCTCGGGCACTCTGACACCTATTTTCCATTATCTTTCTCTTGTCGTCCAGGAATCGATGTGTGGCTGGAAGGGAGAATGGGCGCAAAAGAGTCTCCTCCTTCCTTCTCCTCACCCCCGGGGGTCAAAACATGACTGAGTAATCTGACTTTGCGCTCTCTTTACTGCTTTTCCTCCTTCTCCAGCTGGCAACAGGCGCGCCGTAATTCAAGAAGACACCTCTCCCTTGAAATCGTGCCGTACGGCGAAAGGGGCGTCTCGCTTTTCACCCGCGATAGTTGAAGAACAAGCAGTGTTGATGATAATCCCATTAGAACTCTTGCCGCCTCCTTAGTACCACAGCACAAACCTCCAAGAATAGCGTAATTTGGAACCAAACCGTCCTGCAATGCCAATCCTATTAGAGATGCCATCGCTTCCGTACTACCAGTTCCCTCACTCCCCCCTCCCTCATTCTCCTCCCGTCTAGAGTTACCGTCGATTCTATCTACTGGATGCGCGCGCTATTGTGTCCTGCCGCCCTCTCTCGCCCTCCCCGCAATATAGGTAAACAACACACCGAGACACACTCACGTAAGGGTAGTAGAGCTTTCATGCGAATGTTTCACTCGAGAAAGAGTCTCAAACGGGAGGAGAAAAGGCCTAGCAGTTTTCTCCTCTCAATCTTCCGGAATGGAATTGTCCCGAGAGGGAGAAACGCTTCTTCTTTCAACTTGATCGAACACCTTTTTTGCATTTCCTGCCACTTCTTCATCCTCTCTTCTCCTTTCCACACTTTTCCCTCACGTCTTCTCCAAGTTCGTTCGTTTCCCAAGTTTGAGTGTGCCCTTCTCAAGTCTTCTCGCTATCTCTTCCCTCACTGGTACTCTTTTTTGCGCGTATATCCTAGGCAACGAATGCGAAGCCATTTGAGAGTGCGAAGTGTTCACTTAGCGTGAGAGTGGCTACTAGTAGTCTACTTTAATCTTCGCGACCCCTTGATCTATTATGGTAAACGTCTGATACTATACTTCATGTCGGCTTTTGACTTCGACTACATTCTATTCTTTTTTATAATATGAGCCCTAACTTTTTCCGAATATTTCAGGGTAAGAGGTATGAGGTAATTGCTCGTTTTCAGAATGCATACGCGTGCGCGCGTGAATGTTCTTCAGCGTAGGTGTTAACAGCGACGCCGCTGTTCGCGCACTCGTCGTTGAGGTCAGTTTGAGGCTCTTCTTGACGCATTTTCTCGTCAATACGAGCATCCGACAATCGTAAAAGCACTCTAATTCGTTCTCCCTCCAAGAAAACCTATAGTTATCTGGAATCAAAAACGTATGCATGGCAGGCTACCATTTTCACGAAACCTCTGTTTGGCTCAACAGATCCCCTTTGTTCCACGAAACTCCCTGGATTCCAAGGGTTCACATCGCACTGGTGTTCAGATCCCCGAAGAAGAGGCCCGCAGTGACGATCCATCGTCGCTTCGTGACCCTCCCTCGCAGGCACTCCACGCCCACCTCTCTCCGACCTCGGTCGGATCCGACTCGCCCAGTTCAGGTCAGATTTCAGACTATTGGTCATCAATGGCGTATTGATACTACGTTTTTTAATTAGTCCGGACATAACGCAATTCCGCACACTCAAACGTTTATTTTAGATATATGCGGTTATATTTAATACTTCTTCATACTTTTTCGTTGTGGACAGCCAAAATCTAGTGTGAGAATGTATCATATATTGTTGTATAAAAACTCAATTTAAACGTATTTAAACGGGTTTGGTGTGGTTGGGCGACTTTTCCGTTAATCGTCAATTTCCCCATACGCGCGTACAATTTAATTGTCAAGTTTTGTGAAAAACGTAATATCTCCACAACGCAAAGTGTACAGGGTTTACGTACCAATTGAGATATATTCATATTATCGCAATATTCAGTTGTAGTTGACATGAATCGGAGTTATCGGGGCCTCAGTCACCCTTGTCAACATCATTCCATCTAAGGGACTCCACGAACTAATGGGTTCGGTCACTCTAGCCTTTCCTCCGAGGCAGACCATAAATTACGCCAATGATGAGGGGCACATTTCCTTCCCTCTGTACGCCATGGCACCGCGGAGACGTGCAGCCATTTTCCATTAGTCGCTCGTCTCCTCACCCCCCCCCTCCCCCCCCCCTGGGGTAATGAGCTTTTCCTCTCCCCCTTTCCCCCTCTCGATGACCAAATGGGGTTGGATTGAGAGCAGAGGGATGGAAAGTGTGGACACACCTGCCTGCACAGGGGGAACAGAGGAATCCCGGGGGCACCAGCCGCTATTGTTATCGAGAGAGCACTGCCCGTTGCCACAGTTTTGCACTAGACCATTTCAAGCAGCTACAATTTCATTGTATTTTATTTTGCACAAGACGTTCGATTGCTGGCTCATTTTCGAAAATAGCCACTTTTCTTAGTTCCCATCACCCCTCACTTCTCCCTTGCAGGTTCCCGCTGCGCTTCACCCGTCGTTAGAAGTGAGAACATCGTCCCCGGCCGGTGGACGCACGTGTCCCATCGAGTATCAGTCAGACCGCTAACCAAGGTGTGCACCCACGATGTTGCCGCCTTTTATCTTGACTTTATCACATAACTGTAGTCTGCTCAAGCTTAACAGTTCAACATTCCTAGCCCAAGGATATAGCAATTTCAGGCTACGGTAGCCTACGTTTGCCTACTCACTCAAGAAAGATCTCTCACATGATCACACATAGAAGTAGTCAGAAAGAGATAACACACCTCTTGTCACTTTCACCCGTCACCGAACCAATTTGGGCTAGACTAATTGGCTAAAATCGAAAATTAGGCTGAAGCAGACGCGGCGCTACAGTACCAACGACAGCGCGCCGATCGAAGAAGGGAACGAAGAGGTATCGGAATAGAATATACCGTTCCACTTGTTATTACACCCCTTTAGAAAAACATCTGGAGGAGCTCTTTGTCTCAAATAAATCAATTCAGATTCTATTTCTATACTAATATTCTCTTCTAATATGTGTGTAAACTCTCCTACTTTCGCTTTAAAATTTTCAAACCTTAGCTTGGAAAAATCCCTTGTAGACTAGACGCAACGGTACTACCTCGAAATGTAAATTTTTCTTCGTAAATATATATTTGAAAAATATTTTTTAAGAAATTCAATTTGGGAAAAAATAAATTAGAAAGAAAATCTCGTAAAACTTACTGTGGAAATGAGTATACTGTAAATGCAGTATTGATAAATATTTTCTCGGAAAAGTCATCTCGGAAATATTTTTCTGGAAGCAAAACGCGACGCGACCGCAACGCAGCTGGAGCGCGCACATGGGTTTGGAACCGATTTTCTCGTGTATTCTTTGACTTTTCTATTTACTTTTTTATTAAAATAATAATAAAAAAATCAGAATAACTCGATTATATCAATAAAAATCGAAATGGAGCTCTATAAGACGCGCAAAGTTTTTTACAGGAAAAAATTTCCGAGATGAAATTTCCGAAAAATGATTTCCCATTGCGAATTTCCAATACTAAATTTCCAATTGATTTTTTACCAAAGAAAGGTTTCCACAAATATTTTTCCCAAATTATTTTTACATAAAATTGATTTCTACAATGAAATTTACGAAAAAAAATTTACAAGTCGAGATAGTACCGACGCAACTCGCATAAAAAAGTCTCCAACAGCAGCTCTATGCAGTCACTCCCAATCCCCACAATGTGTGAGGCCTCATTGCTCTCTATGATGGACGCGTTTCTGCCGCTGACCCCACAACAATTCGCCTGCTCTGTTTCTCAGTCTTGCTCCTTCTCCTCTCGTCTCCTCTCCCCCACTGTACGATTACCCGCCCAGTCAACAACAAGCGACTACTACGCTGCAGCCTTCTGCTCGTATCGTAAAATAATAAACCGTTCCGCGCATTCCGATTCTTCCGATTCGTATCATTCATTTCGCATCTTGACTAGGGGGATGAGGTACTAGTTGCGCTTACTGAGCAAATGAGAGTTTCCGTATTCTGCGCTAAACACGGCAGCGCTTCCGCTGAGCCTTTTGTAATGCTACGATATCCGTCCCACATGCTCCCCCCCCTATTTCCGCTCTCTCCTTACCCCCCCCCCCCCCCCCGTCGGCCTCCTCATAAATCCATCCCCGTCTCCGGGGCAACCATGGCTCTCCCCCCATATTGCGCCCTACCCTCGCTCTCTCTCCACTTTCTCACTCACTGCTAAACACAAACACCGCGCGCCCCCAAAGGCTTCTACCCTTTTTACGCTCAATGAATTTTAGCGCGACGCGTTGTTGTCGTCGTCTTCAACAACAAAAAGTCGATCTCGGGGGGGGGGGGCTTCCCTCTTTTTGCCTGCCCCTCTCTATTCTCTCCCCCAGCAGCGAGACGACTCCGCCCCATTCTCTACACACACACACAACGCCATGTTTTTCATCGTCTCGCTCCTCTTTTGATCAACACGACGACCTCGTCGACTCTCTTTTCCTTCTCGTCTCTAGTATATTTACGCGCGCGCGCCGAACCGGGGGGCAGGCAGGCAGGCCTATCGCTCCATTCCCGACCCAGTCTGCAGCCCTGTTATTTATTGCCCCGCTCCTCAATTCCCTCTGCCTCCATGCTCATTTTTCTCTTTCTCTTCGGTTCCGTCGATGTCGTGTCGTGTGACTTTTCGCGAATTTCTCTAGGAAATTTTTGAAAAATTCCAGCAAGAAGAGCTCTCGAAACAGCAGCAGATAGCGTCGCAGGCCCCGACCGAGCAGCACTCACGGACCCCGCAAAGTGAGTACCCTACCGTATCCTGGTGCCGTAACTCTAATACCGTACCCTAACTCGCTTGGTTCCTTCAGAATGGAGGACCCCGATGAGACCCGCTCGACGGGCGGAGAGATCTCCACGTCGACAATCGAGATTCCGTCCAACACGGGAGGCGGAGGTGCGTTCTGTTTATGCTACCGTATCTAGTGTGTCCTTGATTCAGGCACTACCGTCAACATCACCACTGGCATAACGCCCGAGAGCCCCGGATCGAGATCCAACTATGGAGAGTTCTACTGGTAAGGAAGTGCTAAAAAATACACGGTTGCAGGCATCATTCTATCGAATTATGTGTGGAAAATGTGTGAAGAGACAATGCAACAGTAAAAGGTTGAAACACCCTTTGTATTGTCCCTCACTCTATTCTCTCAACTTCTCTCCTTTAGCCCCCCTCTCTTTCCACGTATGAGTGTGTGTTTCGCGGAGCGTGAGTGTGAAAAGCGCGAAGTGGAGTGAGAGTGAGGGAGGATAAAAGGCCTTCGTATCCCCTACTTACCCTACCTTTGCCTCTTCCAGTTCTGACCTCGAGTGTGGTGCTTTACTAACTAAATCCCGTCGCATAATTAACTCTTTCGGTTAGAGAAGCGCGAGAGAGCATGGGAAGTGGAGAGAGCACAGAACAATTTCGCCTGTTTTGCATGCAGAAACGAACACGGCTCCACAGACGGCCGTGACGCAAAACAAAAACACATTTGGTAGCGTTTAGAGCGAGAGCTCCTTTTCCTTCCATTTTCTTCTCCTTTCCTCTTCATCTCCCTCCTTTCCATCCCAAACAAGGTGACTCTGAACAACCCTCCCCTTCTACCTGTCTGTCAAATCCGGAAAACACTCGCACCTAGTGTCAAAATACAGCAAGAAGAAAGGCAATTTGAAGGGGTCAGATTGATCGACTTGAGAAAATGAGGAGAATTAAGGGGCGCGCTGGGAGAAGGGAGTGTGTTCATTAGTCTCTCTGCCCTTCTTTCGATACCCAATTCCGCTCTCCATTCCAAACCCCTTCCGAGAGGGCCCGCAACGGCAACTCATTTGGTTGGCTTCTTCGAGAGAAAATGGAGCCGGAATGGAGAAACACAGAGAGAAAAGGACGAGGAGGAAGAGTTGGGTCGATAGATGGTCTCTTTGGACGTGGAAGATAGAAGGGAGAAGAAGAAGAAGAAGAAGGGGACATGGGCATCATCAGTCACAGATAAGGGGAGAGGGAACGAGACAGCTCCGTGACACGCAGAAACATATTGATTCCGGAGACAGCAAAATGGGGCCGAAAAAATGGGCATAAGACTACAGTACCCAAAAATGAAGAATGATATGACTACCGTAACCTCGCCATACTCGTGTTCTCTCAGGGATCCGTCTGAGGACACTGACTATCGCGCCTCATTCCTGGCTGGGTACGCAGCAGATTACTGTAGGCGGCCCATTCGCCGGCTGCGACGACAGCTCCCCCAGCGAGCGCCGCCGCGCGAATGAGGCTGAGAGGGTAGTTCCTCACCAATCGCACTGTGCACTAGACAGAGATGCATAACCCTCGATGTGAAATACGCTAGATGAGCACCATAGGAGTACATAATCCTAGAGCATGAATCTCGTCTCTCTCTCTCTGTTATCGTCCCTTCGAGTCTCGTTTCTCTCATCTCGTGTCGTACCTTCTGTCCCAGCACCTGCAAAAATAACCAACTTTTCCGCATTTTCGAGAAGATTCTGCCAGGAAAATGCGGGAAATTGGTGATTTGGATACTTTTCAAGTGGGGGGAAAAATCGATGTCCAGGGACACGAACGGTGAGAATTCGTATCATCACAACTCGTCATTCGATGATGATCTTCTTCTGGACATTGACACCGGATCGAGAGGCATCTCGGCAGCCCGACTGGATCGCACCCAGGTACTGCATCACTTTCTCGGCACTATGTCGAATGAGAACTTTTTCGCAAAATGCTCTCTAACTGTTGCCTCTTGGACCTCATTCGACATAGTTTCTCTGGTTCGACCCATACGAGTACCGTAATCTATGCACTCCGTTCAGGACGATCTCAACAAGTTCCGGCAGCGTATCGACAACAATGTCAGCCAGCAAAGAGAGTATTCAGAGATGATGACTGCCCTGCAGAATAAGGTAATGGAACTCAACTCACTCCAGTAACATCACTAGAAGCGCTCTTTCCTATGCTCTTCACCGAATACTGCAAGATTACAGGGACTGTTCTACTCAAAATTGATGCTCTTTGACTGATTGAGGACTCCTGTGATCAAAGTTATCTACATTGAGAACAAATTGGGTCGTGACACTGAACACACATCAACCGTTCCAAACAGCCTCTCTTGACATCGTCGTTATCTTTTGTGCAAAAATGCACGCGATCACATTCCGGGTCGCATTTCTCCTCTATTATGGAAGGCCAAACAAAGTAGGCGCAGTACAACAGTAGGAATCACTATCGCTCCTCGCATACTGATGAGACAGCGGCAAGGGTACGCAAGAGGCGAAAAACAGCGCGAGTGATAAACCGCGCCAGGAATCAGTTAGTGACAACAGTAGTACTCATCGGTATTGATTCGTCGCCCCTATGATCAGATACTATCTGATCATCTACATAAATGCAGATGATGAAGAGATCGTGCACTACGTCACCGAGAAGGTTTCTGTAGTTATTAGAAATAGTTGAATAGAGCGATCAAACAATATGAGCCAGTCAATTAGGCATTTCCAGCTCTACTTCGCCCATACCAGTCTATTGCAAGCGCTCTTTTGCGTACTCTTCAGAGACTACAGCTTGATTCTCGAATTATCCGTCAAAGATAACTCAAACAAAGACTAGACCTCATCATTGATATGTTTCAGGTGGCTGAGTATCGTCGTCACATTGCCGCACTCGAGAACCGCATGGTTAGCGGTCAGCCCATCTCAGTGGGTGGCGACCCGGGAACCGTCATGGTCTTCGACGACTCGAGCTATCTGTACGTCACCTCCAGAAGCCTGACCTCACTTCAACGCTCCACCTATTGCACGATTCCAGAGTCTAGCTAGTCTAAGATCCTTCAGTAACAGTTCGACAGTGTCCTACACTAACTAGTGCACGCTTCTTCTTCCAAGATAGATAGTACTAGCGCCGGACCAAGTCGAGGGTTCACCCCGATTTGGTCTGGCGCCACCTAGTTAGCGAGCATGTCCGCTTGGTCTCTCTTGCAGCCGCAACATGGACCTGTGGTCGCCGACTAGAGGAGGAGGAGGCACTAGAGGCGCAGGAGACACCAACATCAACATTGGCCTGGGCTCGACCCAGGGCGGATATCTCGGCTACCTCGGTGACGGTTATTACCCTTCAAGTGACGGATTCGTAGGGCGCCGTAGCTGTCGGCCGTCCAGCCGGGGCCGCGATGGAGCCGGCAATTGGCAAAGGCGGAACCGGAACCGGCAAATAGGGCTCCCATCGCCGGTCCCGCCCTAGTCTGGACGTGCCCTCTTACACCCTTTGATAGTAGGGCGCCGATAGTACCGATCGGAGCGAAAGGGCCAAGTTAACCCAGTGGTTTAGGCGGACCTCTGGGAGTTGGAGGAGGCTACGGAGGCGGCGGTGGAGCCGGAGGCGCGGGAGGTAGGGGAGCCGGGTTTTAGCACAGTATCTAACCTAAACCCCGGTTGCAGGCGTGGCTGGAGGCGCTGGCGCCGGTGGTCTGATCTATGGAGGACCGAATGCATATGGAGGAGGCACTGGTGGTACTAATTTTTTTATGGTCTTTTTGCATAGAGCCGTCAAATAGCAGGAAACACCGGTCTGAACATGTACGGAATCACGGCCGGAGATCCGAATGCCAACTACGAGATGATCGCGAGGCTGGAGGACGAGAGGAGACGGTATTTTCGAAATTCTTTTTCGAAATCAAATTGATAATTCAGAGCGGATGAGTATCGTATGAAGTACGAGAATGAGCGCGAGAGAAACGAGGAGCTAATGCATGAGAATGACCGACTGAGAAGAGAGTTTGAGAGGTCAGAATGATCGTTCATCGGGCATCAATTAATATTTTAAGATACGAAAGGGAGGTCCATGACAAGGAGAGACACTTCGTCACACAGAACAAGGTATGGAATTTTGAAATCTCTCCAAATATAGTATCTAGGAACCATTGCACTAGTTTTATCTCGGCGATTCATGCCCGTGGTGGCTTGAGATAAAGTGCAAGAAAGGCACGCAAGTACACGAGTCCTCATCCGTCTCAATCTCACTGCAGAACCTCACTCAATATCTCTCCGACGAGCAGAAGAAGATGCTCGACTTATGGACGGAACTGCAACGAGTCAGAAAGCAGTTTTCCGACCTAAAGAGGCAGACCGAAGAGTGGGTCCTTATACTTGAGATGCCTTAAGACGCCTTAAGAAGACTTAGTAAACCTTAACACCTTCAGGGACCTCGACAATCAGCGCTCCGAGTTCACGAGAACCCTGCGTAACGTCGCGAACATCACGAGGAACATCAACCTCAAGCCCTCGGATGCCCTTCTCGCGGCAGCCGGAGGAGGTTTTTACATACAAATTTTGCAATTAGTCGTGGCGTCTCTCTGCGCAAGATTCGTCGGTCGTCCAATATGCGAACCCCTATGTCTACTTAAATCTTTGCTATCTCTAGGGACTCATGCGCATTAATATCTAAGCAAGGATTATTGTCTGTCTTCCAGTGAAAACCAGAAGCTGCTCTTCAAATCTGCTCGTTTTGTTTTGCGCTGCGCGTTCGACAAATTTCGGCCCATTGTTGTTGACGCGCGAGGAAGAAGTGAATGGCATTTCTCTCTCTCTCTTCCTCCAGCTGAAAACGGGTCTTCCTCTTCCCCCATTCTGCTGCTGCTCGTAGTCGTCTCACAACTGCATTAGTGAATGGGGGGGGGGAAGGCCTCGTAAACAGTAGGAGATAGACGACGGGATACGGGCGAGGGAATTGAATGGAAATGAGTCAACTAGAGCCAGGCACGGGCGGCCTAATGGCTGCTACATGACAATACGAGTCCGAATGATAAGAAGAGTCGAGCAATGGCAACTGCATGGCCAGAAAAATATGAATCCGTTCCAGATCACGGAGGATCCTCGCTCGCCTCACTGCTGGCCGATATTGGCGGTCTGGGCGGTGGCGCGGGTGGCCTGGGAGGCGGCGGAGGAGGCGCTGGTGGCGCCGGAGGTAAGTAGCAAAGCACTGGACATCAAAAAATCTCCGTCATTTCTTTCAGGCGATGCCCTGCTCATGGCTGCACTCAGCCGATTCGCAGGAGGACGCGATGGAGCCGCCGGAAGAGGTATGCGGTCTTGAGAGCGGATACTATATTGCTATACTTGCGATACTGGTCCAGCAGTATCCATCTCCTTCACTATATAGCCGGAACTCAAGGGAAGGCTGTTTGAGATAGGGTAGTTACGGTAGTCCGAGATAGGTGAAGACTAAGGTAATAGGCTTTTTCTAGCCGGCCGAGACGGTGTGGACAATCGCGAACTGCTCGAGGAACTGCGCCTCATCAGAGGACAGGGAGCGAGTGAGGGCGACTCGGACATGGTCAAGGACCTCATGAAGAAGTGGGTTTGGAGATTTTGTGCAGAGAGACGCAACGACTAATTGCAAAATTTACATGAGAAAAGTAAATTTGTAGGTACGAAGAGTCGATCGAGCGCAACATCGAGCTCGAGTCCAAGGGCGACGATAACATGAGAAAGATCGCCGAGTGCGAGGCCGAATTGAGACGCGCCAAGGACAAGCTCGCCGAGACCACGGTAGGTTTTTGATCGAGAACTGGCAGCTTGATTACGGTAATCAATCTATACATTCAGAACGCCCTTCGCAAACTGCACGATATCGCGCAGGATTCGGAGAAGATCGTGGATACGTCAGGAAAGAGAACCAGATCGCTCTCGCCTGGTACCGCAATCATCAGATACCGTAGCCCAGACATAAAGTTCAGATACTGTAACCCTGCAGTACCCAAACGATACGGAAACACTACAATAATCGTTAGATTCAGTAGCCAGTCAGGAGCGCTAGTGACAAAGCCTACAGTAATTCATTTCCAGCCAAGGGCCCGCTTCCTCCCGCAGAGGCTGTGCGCGCCGTTCGCGCTACTCTTCGCAACAAGGACAACGAGATCCAGCAACTCGAGCGCAAGCTCAAGCTGGCCGAGAACCAGGTACTTATGCAGTCCGCCGCAACGACTAATGTCAAAATTCCTGTACAACTTGGCCGGCAAAACGACAAATGCGAAATTACAGGTCAAGGAGTTCATGACCAAGTTCGAGGGCGCCGATGAGCAACGTCGTCGTCTCGACAAGCACCTGTTCGATGCCAAGAGGGAGATCAGCAATCAGTACGTTCCCTGTCACATTTGCGACAGGATTGCATCTCGCGCAGAGAGACGCAACGACTAATTGCGAAATTTCTACAGGCAGAAGAGCATTGACGAGTTCGAGCGGCAGATGCGCCGGCTGGAGGACAAGATACGCACGTCCGAAAGCGAGCGGCAGGCCGCGGAGAACGCTCGGAAGCTGCTCGAGGAAGAGATTGCCAAGCTTCAAGCGTAAGATTGTGTCTAAATTTGAGTGGAATTCATCTTGTGCAGAGGGACGCGGCGACTAATTGCAAAATTTACGTGTGTTTCAGTCAATTCGCGGCTGGCGCGGACGAGAACGCGCGCAAGTATCGCGAGGAGCAGCAGGAGCTCACTTCGTCCCTCGAGGAAGAGTACAAGAACCGCATCTCGGAGCTGAACAGAAAGATCGAGAACCTGCAGAAGGACAACGCCAAGCTCAAGGCCGAAGTGAACCCGCTCAAGGTAGGGATCTCGTGCAGTCCGCCGCATCAACTAATTGCAAAATTTGTGTACATTATCTTTTTCTAGGACAAGTTCCGCGACTTGGAGAACGAGTACAACACGCTGCTACGTCGCTTCGAGGATAAGGACGCGCAGCTCAAGTTCTCAGAGGAGATCAAGAAGTGGGCTACCTTATTTTGTCTGGAATATCAGAGAAAAAGTGCCAAATAATGACTACTAAGGCGCTAAAATTATGCTTTCAGTGACTGAAATCACATATTTCAGGCAAATCCAGAAGCAGCTTGAGGACGCTAGACAGGCCAACGACATTCTCTCGTCTGAGCACGACAAGACCCTTGCTGAGCTGGAGGCCGCGATGAAGGTAGGAAGTTTTGAAAATGGAATGCCTTATCTACTCACTATGAAGATCCTCGGCATATTATCGCCATAAAATGATTAACTGAGTTCAAAATACTGAATGCAATCTGTTTTAGGCCGCCGCAATGGCCGAGCATCAACTCAAGGAGATCAAGGCACAGCGGGATGACTATCAGTGAGTAAAGTTGATCTTTGATCTTTTGCAACTTATGCAAAATTTGCAGGAAACAGAAGGATACGGTGTCACGCCAGCTTTTCGACATCAAGCACACGCTCGAGACAGTCAAGAAGGAGAAGGTAGGTTAATATTAGTTTTAGAGATCTTACAATTTTCAAAATTTCAATTTAAGGTCCTAATAATTTTTGAATGAATTAATTGCAGGACGATGCCGACAAGGGCACCGCCCGTAACACGGAGGAGATCGACAAGCTCAAGGAGAGCGTCACGGACTACGAGAGACAAGTGAGGGAATGACCAAATGTACATTAGAATGGAGAAGTCGTTCAGATTCTCCTACTGCGTCGTCACAACGACGAATTCGATACGTCGATGAAGAATGGACAGGCAAAGCTGGCTCAGATCGAGAACGATCTCAAGGTACACACATATATCCTGAAATCAGACAATGAGCCTCGTGGATGGTATTCAGTATGAACTTGAACCATCATTCATTTCAATAGTACCATATGCGAAAATTTGCATGTTCTCAGAAGTAGCCATATATCTTTTCAGACCCGCTCAACCGAAGTCGAGAAGCTCAATGATCTCAACGAGCGCCTACAGAAGGAGAAGGCAGATGTGCTCAAGTTCGTGGACTAATTATCATGAATTTATCCTAGAATTTTAAAAGAATAATGAAAAATAATCGCTCAATTATTGCTCAATTTTCAGTCAGAAGCTCAAGTCCGAGGACGAAATCGCCAAGCTCAAAGAGGCGATGCGCAAGCAGGAACAGGAATTGGACAAACTGAGAAACAACACCGCTGATGCGGAGAAAGATGTGAGTACTAAGCCAAAATCTACCGATAACTGACTTTTTATGAGCTCGTGTTGCAAAGCAGCAACTAAATGAATGCATTTGCAGTCGAACAACTCGCACCAGGCCATGTCCAAGCAGACCGCCCGCGCAAACGCACTCCAGAAGGAGGTGGATGACCTCAAGAGAGACAAGGGAGAACTCGCCGACAGGATCAAGGAGCTAGAGAACGAGATCGCCGGCCTCAACGGAGCCCTCAACGAACTCCGCGACCGTCTGCGCAACGGCGGAGCCGCAGCGCTGCTTGGAGGCGTAGGCGCCGGAGGCGCGGCCGGCTACGCAGCAGGCGGAGCCGGAGGAGCGGGAGGCGCGGGCGGTCGCGCCGGCCGCGACGGCGCGTACGCCTACGGAGGAGGCGCGGATGGCGGCGCGGGAGGCCGCGGAGGCGCCGGTGGCGCCGGAGCCGGAGGACGCGCCGGCGACGTCAACATCAACATCCGCGGAGGCCCGGGAGGCCGTGACGGAGGCGCAGGCGGAGCGGGCGGCCGAGGCGGCTCGGGCTATGGCGGACCCGGCGGAGGAGCCGGAGGAGGCCCTGGCTCGGGCGGCGCTGGAGCCGATGGAGCAAGAGGCGCTGACGGAGGCGCGGGTGGCGGCGCCGGCGGACCCGGCGGCTATGGACGTGACGTGTCGGAGATGGGCTATGGAGAGGGCGGAGTTGGTGGTGGGCCGGGATCGCGATACGGTCAGGGAGGCGCTGGAGGAGCCGTTGCAGACGGGGCAGGAGGCGATGGAGGAGCAGCGAGAAGGGGAGGAGCGGATGACCCGTACGCGTCGGGATACGGAGGATACGGAGGCACGGGACGAGGAGGAGATGGAGGAGATGGATCGGGAGCAGCGGGAGGAACGGGCGCCGATGGAGGACGGTATGTATGTATGTGCATCCTAGGCATCTAATCCATCCACCATAGAGAATACCCCTGTTGCAGTGTCTAATTACAATATCAGTCGTTATTTTTCGTTAGAGTAAAATGAACTAGAATTTCGCAGAAAGTATAAGCGATTAACAATTCCTCTTTGCAGTGGCGCAGGCGGCCGCCCTGGCGATCGCTCCTTCTCCTCGTCCACTGATCCCTCGCTCGACCGTGGTGATACTATCACATCGCACGACTCGAGCAGAGACATTACCATCGGAGGCGGCGGAGAAAGAGGTGGACCGGGCAGCCGTGGAGGCTCGACTGTCCGTGATGGACGATCGATTGGAGATGAGATTGACATTCCGGCAGGTGAGATCATAGTGGGGCCTCAGACTTTGCAAGAAGTTTTAGCATACGCAGGACTACCATAAACTTCATATTCCAGGAGGCCCCGGCGGTGCTGGTGGAGCCGGTGGTGCTGGTGGCGCTGGAGGAGCTCCAGGATCGGCCTACGGAGGCTACGGAGACGGCGCGTATGGCAGAGATGGAAGGGACGGAAGGGACGGAAGAGATGGTGGAGATGGAACGAGCCGGGCCAATGCTATCACTGACCGGATCCTACGAGAGATCAGGGACAGCTCGGATAGGTTGGTTACTATCGTGCTTCTACTGGCCTCATCAGTCTTGTCTTGTCTTACGCTGTGTCTTACGACTGTAAAATCGCTTGACGTGGATACACCTCTGCATTTACTTATCGTGCTTCTTATTTTTGAACAAGATCCCATTTTCGATCAAAAACAACAGAGAACTGAGATTCGAAAAGCTGAGCGGTATGTGGAACTGGGAACTTATAATCCACAAATCTCATGCAGATACAAGGACGACGAGCTCACAGCGATGAGAATCCGCGAGATCAACGACAAATGGCGTCTGGAACTGGAGAAGCTCGAGAACGACAAGGATGATCTCGAGAGAAAGATGAGGGATCTCGAGGACGAACTGAGAGATGTGGGCAGAGGCAATGATAGAGCCGACTCGGGTGAGATCATGATCCCCCGTTCTTCCCTAACGTATTACAGATCCAAGTAGGTACAATCAAGAACCAAATCATGTGATTGGGATACCTTCCCTAAATTACTATTGATTCCGAATCAAGTTGGTGTATTCAATAACCAAAGTATCTCAGAGGAATTGAAATAAATGTTTCGCAGACATTGTGGAGCTGAAGCGCAAGCACGACTCTGAGATCGAGAAGCTCAAGGCCGAGATCAATGCACTGAATGACAAGCACATGAGTGATCTCGATGATGAGAAGGAGACGTACACCAAGGTACGGTAACTAGTGACCCATGATTTCTCGCTTAACGGACAATGTATCATTGCCTAATTAGCTCTCTCGATATCTAGCATATCCCGGCGAAGAAATAACGATGCCAATATTCCTTCTAGACACTCGAGTCAATGAAGCTCTCCGAGGACGAACTTCGTGACAAGATCGCCGCACTAGAGAAGCAGTTGGCTGATTCACTCAATCGGTACGATTTCTGGAGAATCGCTAGGAGATCACCAGATACTGGACATTTTTATGGAGGGAAATGGTGAAATGTTACGACATTTCCAGTGAGAACGAGCTCGAACGTGAGAAGAAGGACTACGATGACAAACTGGATCAAGTGCACACTCAGAACCAGAAGATGAAGGATGATCATGAGAACTTCCGCAATGACACCGAGAAGGTATGGTAATGATAGGTATGGTAATGGTAATACCTACCACTCTAATGGAACATGCAACAAATAACAACACCGTAGCCTCTACCAAAAATGTACCGGTCTCGCCATTCACGATGCTCTCTCGCCGGTTAGAAGCGGAAAGAGAGTATTGCGAAATGAGAGATCCTGTTTTGGACGGCGCTGCTCTACAGATTACAGATTTATCCTGACAGTTGCCCTCTAGTAGCTAACAAAAAAGACGAGCCCTGTTAACTGATTGCTTTCAGGAGATCCAAAAGTGGAAGAATGACGCGTACACGACTCGCAGCGAGGCCAAGGCTCTGGAGACTGCCAACAGTGGACTCAAGGCGCAGTTGGCTGCCGAAAAGGAGCGCACTGACCATCTCAACAAGCAAGTCGCCGACCAGACTGCAAAGATTAGAGAACGTAAGAACTATTCCTTACAATAGTCAATGACATGGTTGAAAACAGTTGAACGAACAATAGCAAACGGTTTTCAGTAACGTCCAACGTGCGTCGCCTCGAGGAGGAACTCCTTGACATCAAGCAGACCCTGTCTCAGAAGGTGATCGAGATCAAAGATCAAAGATCAAAGATCACTTGCAGGACGGTGATCTAGACAGTGCGACCAACCGCCTGCGCACCCTGGAGGAGGTCCACGCCGGACTCCAGATGGACGCCAATAAGGTGCTTGGATCCATTAACGACGCTTCTTAACGATGTCTAATTAAGTGGCGACTCGAACTGGACAATGCCCTGCGCGAGAATGATATGCTGAAGAACGCGAACAGCAATAATGAGAATGAGATTAGCAGGTGAGCTAAACAAATAATTTTGCAGAGACATGCTTCAAAATTATGTATTTCACAGACTCAAGAACAAGCTCAAGGCAGCCGAGGATGCGCTCAAGGAACTTAGAAACTCGTTCAATCATCTCAAGTCCGAGGTAGGAGAGATCAAAAATAGGCTTGAGCATTTGGAATGGAAAAAATGGACTTTTTACAGCGCGAGAAGCTCACCAACGCCTATAGGGACAAGTCCAAACAGACGGACCACCTCAACCAGCTGAGCATGCAGTTCGATACTAAGCTGCAGAAGCTGCGACAGGAACTCGCCGATACCTCGGATAAGGTGATTTGCCCATTAGGAAATCTCTAGGCTAACACTAAAATTCAAGCTGAACGCTGCCGAGACGGAGCGCAACGCGCTGAGGAACAGCGTGAACAAGATCACCACGGAGCTCAGGTGACTATTTTTTGAGGGAGGAAAATCGATAATGATGACGAAATTCAGATTCGGCGAGGACCAAATGCACCGCAAGAATGACGAGTACGAATCTACTCTGGCCGATCTGGTGAACGCCCATCGATCATCGGAGGACGGAAGACTCAATGCGCTTCAGGTATGCTACATTAATATACCTAGATGCCAAATATCACGGAAGTTCCCATATTCTTCAATGAAGAACTTCTGTTGTTACGATTCCCAGATGAAATTTCAATGATGATCGTATTCAGGAGCTCGAGACGAAGAAGTACGAGTTGAACGACCTCACCTCTCGACTGGACAACACGGAGCAGCGCGTGCTCGAGCTGCAGCAGGCCTATATCGCCGCCGACTCGGAGCGAGACCGACTAGCTGATGCACTCAGACGCTTCCAGGTCTGTCAGATAGAATTCCTAAGACTGGAAAATCGGGGAACCGGAAAGTAGAATTTTAATTTGCAGCTCGCCGCGAACCGCGTAATGGGCATAAACATGTTCGCGGGCGGTCTGGGCGGAGGCAGAGGAGCCGGAGGAGCCACCGACATCAACATCAATCTTGATGTGAGGGACTGCTTTCTCTTTTTCTGCTATCAGAAAAAAATTAGCAAATTCTTTGTAAAAGTGACAGAAATAACTCAAGTTATGCTTCAGGGAGGCTACGGCGGCGGAGGCATGGGAATGGGCGGTGCGTATGGCCCCGGAGGCGCGGGCATAATGGGACCGGGCGGTGCCGGAGGCGCGGGAGGCGCTGGAGGAGGTACGGTAGCTTTCTTTTTTAAAAAAAAGGCGAGCTCTTTCAGCCGGCGGTGGAGCCGCGGGCGGCTATGGTCCGGGCGGAGCAATGTCCGCGGACGTAGCCGGGCCGGGAGGCGCTGGAGGTCAGTAATACTATTTCTTTGCCCTACTTATCCACTGTCTTTGCGAAGAAAATGCGAACTTTTCTCAAAAAAATATTTCCAGCCGGAGGCGCATACGGTCCGGGCGGTGTCTATCTGGGCGGGCCCGATGGTGGCGACGGATCAGGAACAGGAGCCGGAGGCCGTGGCGACACCAACATCAACATTGACCTCGGAGGAGGTGGTGGTGCGGGTGGAGCGGGCGCCGGTGGGGCTGGAGGCGCTGGAGCAGGTACGAGAACCCCTATATCGAGAATATTTCTGGCTAATAGGCTGACTGTGATCCGCTGGTCGCAAGTGTCTTGCTTAACGGGATGACCTGTACAATTACTAGGTGGAGACGGCTCGGGCATGGCCGGCTACGGTTCTGGCTATGGCGGATATGGCGCGACTGGGGATGGAGCTGGAGGCGCGGGAGGCGCTGGAGGAGGTACGCGCAATAATGTCGTCTACCGTTCTTCCCCTCTTGGCATAGCATCACGAAGAAGACTTCAATACTTCTCCACTATGACAAGAATTACCGAGAGTTGATATCACAATAACACAATGACTTTGCAGCCGGAGGCGCGGGCGGCATGGGTGGCATGGGCGGCGCTGGAGGAGCGGCGGGCGTGGGCGGCTACCCCGGAGGCGCCGGAGGTGCGGCCGGGTACGGTGGTCCGGGCGGCTATGGCGCCGGAGCCGGAGGCCCGGGCGGTTACGGAGCCGGCGGATACGGTCCGGGCGACGTGAGCCGCACCGACCGCTACTACAGTGACCGCGACATCGTGCGCATCCCTGGAGGGGAAATTGACGTGCCCCGCTCGATTCCGTTCCCGTCGGGAGGCGATTTCGATGGGGCAGGATATAGAGGACCACGAGGTGTGGGCGGACCAGGAGGACAGGGAGGTCATCAGATCAACATCAACGAGAACATTGACGTCTCGGCACTCGAGGGCACTCTCCAGCAGCTGCTCGGCAAGATCGAGCGACTCGAATCGGAGAGGGTATGTTTGAATCCTCAGCTCTCTCAAATCACGAAAAATTCCACGATCGTTTGCAGAATCTAGCTCTTGTAAACAAGTTGCCTAAATTCTCTTAGTGTGTAACAACTAGTGCAGATAACGTAATAGATACCAATTAGAATCGATCCGCTCAAGTGCAGGCTATCTATTAGATACCAAAGATAATCGATTGCAGAATGAATTACGCGACGCGTTGAATCGACTGAAGAAGAGATCGAGCGAGTCGCTGCCCGCGGGCGGAGGAGCAGCTGGTGGTGGAGGAGGAGCGGGAGGAGCAGGAGGTACCCCAACTCTATACGCCTACCGTATCCCCTACGCCTACCGTATCCCCTATCCTATTCTTTGTATTGCCACGTTCTTTGAGCGGAAGCACCCTTACCGACCCCAACAGTGGGCGGAACCCAACCCCTATCATTCTCGTAGTCCTTAACCAATGCGCTTGTGACAATGACCGTGATTTCTTCCCATGACATACATAATATGAGTACCCACTTTATACAGCTCAGTATTCAATTTCAGGACTGGGCGGCTTGGGCGGCCTGGTCTCCGGTCTCTCCCGTGACGATCCGCGCTTCAAGGCGTTCGAGGAAAACCTCGCAGACGCTGAGGAGGGTCAGTACTAAATCTTTACTTAAACCCCTTAACTTATGCCTAATGTCCAATGACCGTTCACTCTGAACAAAATTGAAAACAAATGCAACAGATACAAAGAGCAGGACTTTGTTGCACAGTCATCATGGAAACTTGTACGATAATAATATGATCAATTCAGACAAGCGAGCACTCGAGTCCCGTCTCGCGTCTGCGAAAGCACTTCTTCGCTCGCAAGAAGAAGCACTGAAGCAGCGCGACGAGGAGAGACGACAGGTACGAGAGATCAAAGATCAAAGATCAATCCTCAATTCAGATGAAATCGAAGATGACCGCGTCGGACCTTCAAGCCCGCGGCAAGGAGGCGCAGATTCGCCACCTCAATGTGAGTTGAAAGACCAAAGATCAGAGATCAATGATCAATGTCAGGAGCAACTCAAGAACCTGCGCATCGACCTAGACAACTCGCACAAGGAGATTAGAGATCTGCGAGATAGAGAGGAGACTTGGGATGCGTCCAGATTCCAGGTAATACTTTGTAAATTTTATTAAATTTTACTGTGAATTTCTCGATTTCAACTATTAAAAAAGCGCAAATTAACTAATATTTCAGCTCGAAAGCAGTGCTCGCGAACACGATTCGGAGCGCAACAAGATCCTGATCCAGATCAACACACATGAGGCAGAGCGAGCGGTATGCAAATACTGATTATGAATGCATGGTTAGGTATTACCCCAAATTGTAAAAAAATTATTGGAAATTTCATTTTGGAAACGTTTTATTGTAAATAATCATTGGGAAATGACTTTTTAGAAACTGCCGTTTTGTAAATTTCTTGTTGGAAACGCTAGATGGGAAGGGGCGCGGAGGAAGAGGGGTCAACGCGTAGGGAGAGGGATCGGTAATGGAGAGAGACAGGGAGGAGAGTGGGGAGAGGCGCTCTTGATCTACCTTCCCAACAAGAAATTTACAAAACGGCAATTTCTAAAAAGTCATTTCCCAATGGTTATTTACAATAAAACGTTTCCAAAATGAACTTTCCAATATATTTTTTACAATTTGGGGACCCATTTTACAGAGACCCATGGTTAACCTGTATAAGAAAAAGAATGCGATGATCCATATTGAATTGAATCATATTAGCGATTCTAAATTCTATAAATAATAATCAATATAAATTTGAAAATTCAGACAATGATCGAGAAGATGAAGGAGCTGGAAGGCGCCCTTCGTTTGGCCGAACAGAAGTTCGATGA
Source organism: Pristionchus pacificus (assembly GCA_000180635.4). Classification (NCBI taxonomy): domain Eukaryota; kingdom Metazoa; phylum Nematoda; class Chromadorea; order Rhabditida; family Neodiplogasteridae; genus Pristionchus; species Pristionchus pacificus. The sequence continues at coordinate 13,707,517 of CM026580.1, forward strand.
CAAGAATGATGATTTCGAGCGGCTCAAGAGAGACCTCGTCAAGGTCCCTTATTATGTGTTAATGCAACCACTCACACAACTTCCAAATAGTTGTCACAAATACGTGATCTATACTGTAGAGCAGGGACTTTAAAACGGTGGATTTAGCATAATTTTCGATACACCCTTATCGTACTAATTTTCCAGGCCGAATCTTACGAGATCGAGCTGCGCAAGATGACCGAGCAGTACAACAAGGCCAACCAGGACTTCCTCGCCCTCAAAGACCAGGTGAGGTCAGAGATCAATGATCAAAGATCATCCATGAATTCAGGTCAACGCCCTCACCAACGACGTGAGCGCCGGCAACATGCGCCGGCAGCAGCTCGAGAACGAGTTGCTGACGATTAGATCCGACCTCAGGTACACTTTGTCGATTTTCGAAATTATTTGAAAATCATGAAAAGTTGGTCATTTTGTGTAGGGACTTTGAGATGGTGGAAATATCATAATTTATGTGAAAATAAGTGCGATTTGCAGGGACAACAAGCAGCGCGTGCACGACTACAACTCGCGCATCCAGGACCTGCAGCGGCAGGTGGCCGACGCGCACTCGGAGAAGAACCGACTCGAGGACCGCATGCTCACGCTCGATAATGTAGGCATAAACTTTTTTAAAAATTCGGAAATCATGCAAACGTTGGTCATTTTGTGCAGAAACTTTGTAGTGGCCCTGTACCTGTGCCCACTTGCCTTCAATGATTTCGATAATATCATGGCCAGTTCACCTGTAGCTCTCATGCCAAAAATGCCCTACTACAGCCCTTATGCAAACCGCTTTACATGACGATGTCTATCCTACCCCCCGAAGATGACTCTCTCTCCAGACAATCTCCACGCACCGCTCCACGGAGACGGATCTACGTGCACAACTCGACGCGGCCAAGAACGAGAAACGGGAGCTCACCAAGGAGGTTCGATCTTGAGGCCAAAGATCAATGATCAATCTTTCCTTTCAGAACGACGAGCTCAAGAGACGCCTGGCCGAACTCGAGGCGGACAAGAGGAGCAGCCTGTTCCAGCTGGAGAATTGGAAGAAGGAGAAGCAGATGCTCGTCAAGAAGATCGAAATGGTCAGTGGGTTGAGTAGATAGGGTAAAGATCAAAGATCAAAGATAAGAGATCAAAGACCAATCGTTCAGCTCGAGGCGGACAAGAGGCGCACGGACAATGCCATCCGCGAGACCGCCCTGCAGAGAGAGGCCATCGAGAAATCCCTGAACGCGATGGAGAGGGAGAACAAGGTATCTATGTGCACCCTACCACTGAATGCCACTGCAAACCACCTACCACTGCAAAGCATTATTCTGTAGTAATCTAGCCGTAACCTAGCCTGACCTGACTGAATAACTAACGCTACCACTTCATGATTGATACCACAGGAAACCTATCATAATTCTATAGTAATCTAGCCGTAAAGAAAAACTGGGTGAATGAAGAAACCCAAATAGTCTGTAGCTAAAGTAATCCGCAACCTGCCTTGATTCAGGAACTGTACAAGAACTGCGCACAGCTGCAGCAGCAGATCGCCCAGTTGGAGATGGAGAACGGCAACCGCATCCTCGAGTTGACCAACAAGCAGAGAGAGGAGCAGGAGAGACAACTGCACAGAATGAGACAGGAGAAGGGACAGGTATGAAGAATTGATTGGATCTACTCGTATTCCGTCATTAATCTACAATTCAAGGGGGGGGGTGAGAACAGTAGAGATTCTTTAAGACCTACCGTGTAACGGTAGAAAGAGCGCGAAAGTTTATATAAAATTGGCTTACACATGGTGAAAACACGTATTTGCCAGATCGAGAAGGTGATCGAGAATCGCGAGAGAACTCATCGCAATCGCATCAAGCAACTGGAAGACCAGCTTACCATCATGAGAGATCAATTGGATGCGGAGAGAAGAAGGAGAAGAGAGTGAGTAGTTTGCTCTTCGCATATCTCGCTTTATCAGAACCTCTGTTCATTCATTAGCTGCTTCACCGATGAGATTGATATCTAGCCAACGAGCAACAAGCAATGGTACCTAAACGACAACGGTAATCTAGAATCTGTCCCAGGTACGTCGACCGTTCAATGGTTGGCGACATCGGCCGTCTCGGCGGCAACGTCCTCGGAATCCGCTCGTATGGTGACAACGGCATCGACAACTATCCCCATGGACGATCGATCAACATCAGGTACTGTGCCATTCAATGAATTGCCTAGTGCTTTGGGTGCCTTGAACAATAGGCTGCGATTGAAAGCCATGTTCTATCTAATCGGATTTTAAAATAGGACTATAGCTAGGAGTAACAGCGATCAATTGTCAAACAAATTCGTTACTAGATGGCGCATTTCAGAATGGGCGGAGCCGGAGGCATGGCTGGTGGAGGAGGACAGGGAGGCAGACACATCTTCGCCTCTAACCCTCTGACACCGCCAATCGGAACCTCCACTCCGACTCACAGATCGTTCGGAGGCGACCTCTCCTATAGAGGCGATACTGGCAACGCTTTCGGAAGAGGTACTTATATTCATCCATACTGCTGCTATTTAAAGTACCAACAAAGCTGGGATAGACGCACACACTTTCAGACCACGATATTATCATTTTTCAAGCAATCAGTTGACCTTAGTAATGAAAACATTTGGATAGAAGTCAATTAGAACCTTAAGGAGCCCACGACTACGGATCGCGCGACCTCGGAGGAGCCGCGACCCCTATCGCCAAGGACCCCAGCATGATCGACATTCCCAAGGAGGACTCCCGTGCGGCCGGATCCACCATCATTGGTACATTATTTTTGCCTCAACATTGCTAGATTCACTCAACCCCGAGCTTGAACCCCTCTGCGCACCAAATCAGCCGACTCCTTCCCAAAGTAGATAGTAAGCACCGTACTCAGGTGGTGACACGACATCGACCAGTGGAGGAATGGGCCCCGGCTACCAGTCGGGAGTGGGAGGTTACGGAGCGAATGTGGAAGGTATGGAGCTCGTGAGGATAGATGGATTGATGCACATAGCTCTTTCACGGCCTATGTAAAACCAGTCAATTTCGCCTACATGACTATCGCAATAGCACAAACAAAGCACATTGTGCCTTTCTCCTTACTTGAGGAGTATGATGTATAGTAGAGTCAAATTATCCCAGTTCACCCTAGATGAGGAAGCCGCAATGCACATATCCGCTGAGAACCTGATAGTTCTGCCCGGTGAGCACGAAGAGGATGATGATACCCCGGATAATCTAGAAGAGGTCACTCACTCACCCTCGAGTGTGCCTTTCCAACCCTTTGTCTGTCCTTGAATAACTGATACAAGAGTGCGGAACTAACGAGCGATTCGCGGAACGGAAAAATAAGTAATAAATTCAGAAGTGAGCTACGAACCGCGTTCGGGCACCTCTTCCATGACTGGCAGCAAGTACGAATCGACGCTCGCCCCCAATCCTCATGATCTTTAATCTTTGATCTTTAATCTTTGATCCCAGACCCCTAACCCCAAAAGCATTCCATAAACACCAACACAGTAACAGCTTTTTCTGCATCGAATCTCGATGATCTCACTTGAAAACCGGATTAACTTCGGCCTGTATTAACTGAGCTTTTCCCCCAACGGCAGAGACTAACCAGCGCAGCCCGACTTGTTTACACTGTCTACAGTAACCCCGCTGACTCTTTCTAATGTAAGCACTGCTGAATAACCATTTCCACCCACTTTCCTTACTGTTGACGAAAACCCGTCATGAAAGCATCCATCGATTCTATTTAGTAATTACTATCGCTTTCGCATCGATTATACTCTCCAAATATAGCCTAGTCCAATTATTCAATAAGATATCTCGGTAGCATAGCAGCTGCAAGTATACGTCCACATTATGATATTCACCAGCGTTTTCCGTACTCGATAAAGCAGCTTTATAATGGCGGGGTTTAGTCTCAAAGAGTAAACTCAAAATATTGATCAAGCAGAAAGTTGTGACTGTAACGGTAAAATTTCAACATTTGGTTCTTTCAATGCTATTTTTACACCCCTGAATCTGAAAGGAGAGGTATCGGCACCTGGTTGGGAATGAGACAGGATCGGCCGAAGCAGCACGGCAGGAAGACCTGAAATTATTATTGTAGTGATTATTTTCGTATTTCTATATTTTCCCCGAAACCATCCAATGTCTACTAAAACGTGATTTTTTTTGTTTTTCACAACGGATTTCAGAACTAGGAATAGATTGTGGAACGACTCGAGTCTATTGGCAATTCGATACATTTCCTGAATACCGGTTGCCAATATGTACTACCCGTCTTTTCAGTATTTCATGTGAGCCAGGGATAATTCTAGGGAAAGTAGGGAAGTTTTACCTTGTGAAACCACTTGAGCCACTTGGGATTGAGATGCCCGTACGGTTCCTCGTTCTTCGGCTTGAACACGCCCACGATCTTCTGAACGGGGCAGATTTTGAATGTATCTTCGAAAAGTTGTTGTATCTTCAACTTGTGACTATAGCCCACAGTTACTATTGAGATACTGAGTGCATATAAATTTTCGAATGCACCTCATTATTATTTCCTCATTATTATAGTCCTGTGCCACTTCTTGACAAACTAATCAAAATCCGCTTGAGATTAGTTAATCTATTTTGAAACCCTTAGCACGAACCCCCTGTATGTTCTTGACAAACTTTACAAAATCCGCTGGTATTTAGTCAAACTTTCAAGAAATCTAATGCACGAAGTCTGTTCCTGACAAACTATTCAAAACTCGTCTGGATATATCTAGTCAAACTTTTTTGAGCCCCCCCACGAACCCCCTGTCGGTTCTTGACGAAGTACGACCCGCTGCTGCCCTGTGCGATCCTCTCGGGGAAGACGCCGCAGTTGATGGCCTTGATCGCTTCGGAGACCACCTGAACAGATTTATTTATAAGTATATTTAGTATTTAATATTGTTTTGTTCGAAACTGCTTACTCCTTTCTCGAAATTTTCCTCCGTTTGTGAGTCCCTGACCATATTTCTGACCAAAAAAGGGTTCTATTCTCAAAAAGATATTCCACATATCTAATCTAATCAAATTCTACAGTAGTCCTAGAAGCTAAAGTGTCCCTCCAATTCTGTGCTCACCTCCTGAAACGGTGTGCTGCCAATTGTGCACGTTTTAATGTACTTTTAGCGCTAGACCCTATTCTCACCTCCTGGAAGTGTGTGCTGCCCATGGTCCCGTATTCCTCCTGCACGATCGCCTCGTCTTCCGTTCCACTGAGCAGTTCCGATCCGCGCTCCAGACGACGCGCAAAGTCCACCATTCCTGCAAAAATGTTTCTCAAGAAGGTGCTTGAACGCTAATTATATTGGACATCCCAATGGAACCACTGGAAAGTTCAATGCATTGAACCCTAGTTCATGTGAAGAATGCTTCGCTTTTATTTGTTTTCAGCGGCTGCTTCCTAGGTATTTGCAGAGATTCAAAAGATTTATCAGAGCAACTGTTTGGTACTCTTGCTAAGAGGAATCTTCCACCATTCATCACTCACTCTGATTGCACCTGACTATCAAACTTTCAACGATTCAAGGCCCAGGTTCTAGATTACCGCTTTGTTCCCGGTTTCTGATGCGGATCCTGGTTCCATTTTACGGCTCTGGTTGCCGGATCTGGTTCATGGTTCCTGATCCCGGCTCTGGTTCCACTTTGCGGTTCTGGTTCCCGGTTCTTGATCCCGGTCCTAGTTCTACTCTACGGTCCTGGTTCCCGGTTCCCAATTCAGGCTCTGGCTCCCGGCTCCTGATCTCGGCCCTACTTCTAGTTCACGGCTCTTGTTCCCGGTTCGTGATCCCGGCTCTAGTTCTAATTTAAGGCTCTGGTTCCCGGTTCCAGGTACCTGGTTCGTGGGTGGTTCCGCCCATGGGTCGATGGAGCAGCGGCGTCTTCTCTAGATTTCCTCTGCCCTTCTTCGACTTGGCCAGCAGCCCGGATTGCTCGTCCCCGAAATCAGTGTCCGATTCTGCAATAAATACTAATTTATATTTATTTTTCACTATTTTCCGAGAGTTTGGAGCCAATTACGATCGCTCAAGAATCTGTTCAAGAACTATAGATGATAGCGATAGGAAAATAACATAAAGGCTACAATATTTCCTAGGTGATACAAAATCGGAACTTCTTCGATTTTCAGCCCGGTCAAAAAAACACTGAATTTAGAGGGGGTAGGGAATGATAGGAAGGGAACACTCTTCGAGAAATGGCTGGCCAAAATCGAAGAAGTGCCAGAAATGGAAAATGACCAACCGGAGTCGTAGGAGGTGACGGAGGCACGCGGCATTTGCACTGCTGTTCCCGGCCCGGAGGACGATTCTGCAATGTATTAAATTTAAAACTTTAAAAAAAATCTAATTAAAATACACTCATGTCGCTCTAAGTTACTGAAAACTGAGGAACTGAAAATTGTGCAACTAATATTTGCATATCTAATCTAATCTAAAACAGCATAAAATGATGCTCAGATTGGCACCTATATGTGATAAATCGAAATCGCGCCAATCTCCTTAGGAACTAGAGTGTTGATAGGCGTCTAAATCAGCACACACTGAATCAGCGCCACGTGATTCAATCTCGCAATGCGATGCTGGCAATCGAACAAAGGAAGGAATTCTGCGAGTTTCCGAGAAAAGCGCAAGCTAGCAAGTGAAAGTCTCGATGCAGTGGCCCGATTAGATGAATATCAGCCTGAATGCCGGATTCGCGCGCTTCCTCCCTTTCACTGTGCTTCTTTCACTTTTTGTCAGCGCTCTCACTCAGTTCCTCATTTCTCTCCCTTGTCCGCGCGTGTGTTCTATTTGCCCTAGGGGCGCTGTTGGAACAGCGAGAGATTCAAGTTGAACGGCTAAAAGGAACGTCATTGCTCATTACTGCGCATTTGTCATCGTCCCCTCCCATTCCAATGCGATTCACTCTACTCAAACAGAGCTATTTCATAACGAACAAGTGAGTTACGAATCACAGTTCTAGAGTATGCTAAGCCGACTATAACTACTTCCGCAACAGGCAAAGTGCAATTCAGATATACATTACGTCATTTCTCGACGCAGTTTCTATCACGCAAACATCATCCGTCAAGGAAATAGGTATATTTTTCGCAGAATACAGGCCGGAATGTAGTGACAAACCTGGCCGCTGACTGCCCGAACCCGACTGCATTGTGTGTGGCGGCTGAGAGACGAGTCGAGCGCCGATCACCTACCTTCAAAGATTATATATTTTAATAATATTATAAGCGTATTCACTCGAAAAACAGCGCGGGTACAACCGGGAACGAATGCACACGCCATTGGGTCAGGAGGTTGGGGAATCAGGCACCGAGCGATAAGACGATAAGGGAAGGGAATGAGTGAGTTGACGACGGACTGATTGCACGCGATCGCAACACTTTGCGCGCTTGCAAATGGCCCCGAAACAATCAATAAACTACCGCAACAACGGATTAGATAAGCGTAAGTAGAGGAAAAACAGTGCAAAACGCTTATAACGATAACTAAACGGTTAGTAAACTGAAGGAGCGGCCGTAAAGGAGACAATATCACTTAAACGCAGTGCTAACTATCGTAAAACGATCAATAAACCAGCAGTGTGATCGATCGGCTTAGCGAGTGTATGACTGTGAATGGAGCGATGAAAGCGAAATGACAAGGGCGCACGAACGAAAAGGAACAGCTGTAATGGAGAAAGGGAAAGTGACGAGTGGCAGAAATGAGAGATGGTAAGGAAAGAAAAAGGTTTCGTCATTGAATTGGTAATAGAAAGCCAGTCAAACTAAGCGAAAATTTCAGTTTTGAACGCAAACTGCTGTTTTGCGCTTGAAAATGACTAAAAACCGGCTGTGCAAGCCGTGTTTTATGCAAAATCGAGTGAAAACGGTGCTAGAGTATGTGCGAGGAGCATGCGAAACAAAATTACATTAAAAAGTAAAGAAAAAACAGCAAAATACGGGAGAAAAGAGTCAAAAAATGCTCAAAGAAGCGCCTTGGCAAGTAGCCAAGAAATCGAGCGCGACCACAAAGGAATCGCGTGGTGGGAACAAGCGCCGGTCGAATTCTACCGTTTCCTTTGGCCAGTCAGTTCGCGATTCATCTTGTTTTCTCCTATTTTTAATTATTATTTTTAACATTTATTATGTTTCAAATTATTTATAATATTACTAATAATGATTTCATCTGTTTCAGCACCTCATTTCAACTGCCGATCGTCTTTCACTCTTGTTCTTCGACAAAATGGCGCCCTCACCGGTAAAGGCTCTTTCATACCATACTTTACTATTATATTTAAGCAAGTAATAATTTTTTATTATGTATTATTCTTATAAATATAGTGAAAACAATGCCGTGGACTAATGGAACCTCGTAATTAAACAGGGATTCGATTTGGACGCTTATTTATTAACTAATTGAATTTGACACTTAAGGGTAAAGGCTCTTTTTTAAAGGCTCTTTTAGGATATAAATTACTATACTATAATAGGATATAAATTACTATACTAAAATATCTAATAAATTGAAATGGTAAATTCAACCGTACGAAAAATAGAGACACATGTACAACTTCGTCTTTCAACTTCGGGTCTTTTTTGTCGTTTTTTCTTTGACTAAATATCTTTGGCACAAGCGAATGTCATTTACGATTACTTTTTTTTCCATATTTGTAGAAATTTAATTTTAATAAAATAAATTTGCTAACTATAAATTAAATTGCAGACTCGACTTTCAACTGCCAAGAAATCGCCTCCGCTCAGCATTCAAATAAAGCCGTTTTCACAGGTGAGTTTCTTATTTTATTATCTTTGGTTCATCAACAGCACAGAATTAAATTGTGAGTGCTGAACCAAAGGAAAACGTAAGAATATTTCCAGATTACGTGTGGTAGATTTCGGAGTGGCATTGCTACCCTTACTTTGTTACTTCACTGAGTGGCGTCGGAATTCAACGTCTGTCTTTGCTGACTCAAACAATGCTCATTTCACTGGTAAATTTTATTTTATTCATTATTTAGCAGCTAAAATACCCCCATAGAATAATTATGAGTGTTGTACTGAGAGGAAGAGGGCGGAAATTCTGAGGTTGAGTTAACGTCGCAAACCCCTCGGTAGTTAGAAAGAGTGCATGCACACTTGCTGAATGCAGGGCGCTTCTTGGGAGAAGGGAGGAGGGGTCTAGCTCTGATCTCCAAGGGTAGGGCAGAGGGGGGGGGAGAGGGACTAGAGGTGATCCAAGTGCCCCCTCCTCCTTCTCCTTCTGGCTCTCCGAATACTATTACACCTTCTGGGACGAGAGAGTGGGAGATCGAGGAGAGACGAGGGAGGGGTTAGAGAGACGAGAGAGCGGGTGATATGGAGAGAACGGGGGAGAGAAACGACTTCTCCTTAGTGTGTTGCCCACTCATCGAAAGGACGAATCGATGGCCGAGAGGAATTCGCGCTTCCCGAGCCTACTTTTCGCTTGATGTATCACTTTATCGCGTCAGATCAATCATAGCTCATTTAGCAGCCAACAGTCTAATCTATCATAAATTTTGAAAAAGGTCTCTTCGCCTAAAATATGTTTCATCTCTATAGTTTCTAATCAAATAATTGTTTTTGTAGCACAGAAGCCATTTTAATTATTGTAAACAATGAACTTAGCCCACCACATTGTACTGCGAAATCATCCCTCGATTCCCTTGTGGGCTCAATCAGTGCTCACAATCTATCCGTTTCGCAATGTCCTTACAATCAGTGACTTAAAGAGCATCGTGCGATTGCATCTTTCTCATCTCCTATTCCCAAATAAAAGGTGCACCTCCAGGTGCAAAAGGCCCCTGTTCTCGAACTTGTGCTGGATAGGCTAGAACTCTCTTTGAATTCGCGTACTCTATTACCGCTCTGACTGGTGAAATAGTGTGTGAAATGAAAAGACCATTTCATCCTCGTTCTCACACCTAAATCACCCCTCGACTCTCGCCCTCTCAACTATGCATAGAAGCGCCATGTTTCTGTACCCGCCTTACTTTCGGCTACTCTTCTATAGTTCCCTAGTGTTCTATCAGGATCGTTTTTCGAAATTCCATTGCGTTACTATAGAAAGAGTGTATTTTCTTGTTTTTAGATTCAATTATATTCGAAATTGCAGAATGCCCTCTCCCGTCGAGGAGGTGTTCGCGCCCGCTCCCTCTCCCGTCATCGAACCGACCGAGTCCCGGATCGTTTTCTACCCGTTTGCCTACGCGCTCTTCACGAATGAGCTGGCCAGCTACTGCTGGTACTGCCTGAAACCAGATAGGAAGAAGAGGTGAGATACGGTTTGAGGGTTTTCTTTCATCGTTTGCTTGTTTTTAGTTCAAAAATCAGAACGAACTACACTCACTTAATTTTTTTTTGTAAGCACCACCATAATCGGAGCTACAGTTTTGCGAAACCTAAGCCGATATCCCTAGTGCCCGGCCAATATCGTTATCAGTGGTTGATACGAATTTCATTGTTTACAAAAAATGTGTTAATTGATAAATTGCAGACACTGCACCGGTTGTGGCTTCGCTCTGTTCTGCAACAAGGAGTGTCAGACACTCGGATGGAAGGATCACAAGGTCAGCCATTGAAAAACTGTACATACAAACGATCGGCTATTTCCTTCTCGTTGAAAGTACTCGGAAAAAAAGTTGCAATAATGAATATTCATAAGAAATATTATTTCAGGCGGAGTGCAAGGGTTTCCGCACGGCCAAGTCCGTTCCCGACATCGAGACGAGAATTCTGGGAAGAATCGTCGTGAGATACAGGGTAAGAGCAGTGAATATATGTTGAAGGTAGAATAAAGTAGACAATACGGACGTGAGAATGCGGTGATGATTACAATAGAGCGCTAGGAGACTTTGGAAAGAATGATTTTGATTTTGGAAAGAATTGCCGCGTGATTGTAATCGTTGTTCCACCTGCTCGCTCTATTAACAATATTCTATTTGAATGGAGCAGGTCCTAAACTCTTCATAACGTTTCTAAAACACGCAAATTTAGGCGATCTCTCACGGAAAGGACAAGGAGGACGAGTATTTCTACAAGGATCGTCAGTCGAAGAGGGAGATCATGGAGATATGGTCTCACGATGAGGACATGACCAAGGACCCCGTGGCACAGCAGAAGTTTGAGGGTCAGTACCGTAATATTCATTACTGAAACCTTGTCGAGGGTAATTGTGAGCATTTTGAATAGCATTTCATCGCGCCGCAAATCAGCCAACTTTCGACGCGCAAGTTTTGGCACTTTATTACAGTACCTCTTATATTTTCCGTATTTCATTATCATTTTCTTATTCCTGCCTTCATCTCATGTAATCATCTTATTTGTTGTTATCGTGAAATTATTTTCCGTTCCACTCGTAGTTGACCTTTGACTACCGTTCGATGGGCGGAGCTAGGAAGAGACCGGGATGAGGCTAGTGATCTACCTGCTCTCCTCCGCCCTACCTCTTCCCTCCCCCTCTCTCCCAGACAATCAATACGCTAACCAGCACATTGAGTTTGCTGAGCATTTGAAACGCACGATAGTACGACTGCATCCACCGTAACCCATTTATCGATTGCAGAGATCTGGGCTCAGCTCGTCGCATTCTACGACAAGAAGTTCATGCTTCCCAAGGATATCGTGTGGCAACTGCACTGCAGAGACTACATCAATAGACACGCCATCTGCGATAGGGGATACAACAAGGTGAGCAGTGAACTGCAAAGTGAAAGAGGCAATGCCAAAACCAGTCCCTGAGGAATCCTAATTCGTATGTATATCTACAACAGATACGCCATCAGTGATAAATCATTCGACAAGGTGAGAAAACGTCACCGAGATGAGATAATAGAAAGAAGGAGTATACAAATGATTCCCCATGAAGAATGCTAAATTGAGAAACACATATTTTCAATAGAATGTAAGGTGCGAACAAATCTCTTGAAAAACTTCGAGAAGTATCTCTGAATTTTCTTTTATCGTCTTCTCCTTTCCAATTCTTCATATACATTGACCAGCAGCATTGCACGTTTCTTCGAGGTTTAATTTATATTCGAAGGATCGAAGCGTTCATGATATCGTAAAATAATAAACCGTTCCGCGTAATCCGATTCCTATCGTTCATTTCGACTTTTGACTGGAGGGTCTCCGATCCTAGCTCTTTTTCCTAATCGTTTCCTACCGGCACTAATAGCACTTACTGAGAAAATGAGAATTTTAGTATTAATCAATATCGAGCTAGCGAATAAAATGTTCCGTATTATGCGCTAAACACCGTAGCGTCTCCGCTGAGCATTTGAATGTTACGATATTTCTTGGCGGTAGTAATAGTTGTAGTTATCTTCTTTGATATGTGATATCTGAAGTCCTCGTCACTTCTATAATCTCATATATTATTAAACTGACATTACTTTACCGGCATGCTTTTGGGGCTTTATTGGTGCTTAGACGAATTCGAGAAAGATTAACCATAGCGAGATAGCATAAGTATCTGAACAAGATTTGAATTTAGCAGCTAACAATTGCGTTTAATGATGATGGATACTGCGCGTCGAACACTTTTGTAGAGATCGCGATGCATTGTTGTGGCTCGGAGTCATCTTTGTCTTATTCATGCGACACTCAGTCATGAATCACACAAATGCCTTGAAGAGAACTTAAATGTATTTGATTCAAGTGAAACTGGAGATGTTTATAAATGTTTACGGAATAAATATATATTTAAAATATAAAAATATATTTCCAGGAGATCGGCAAGGGGCTCTACCTCGACCTCTGCCAATACGATCACTCGTGCCGTCCCAATTCGATCTACACTTGTGATGGGTTTGTTCGTTTGATTGTTTGATTGATATAAAGATATTTCTTACTGATCTTCCATTTAGTTTTACTGGTCTACTAATTTCGGTAGCTTTTTGAATAACGTCTGAGACGTCATCATGTACTCTTCTCACCAACAATTTACTATCGCTTACCACATAACGGTTACGTCTCGAAATAGCTCTCCGTGATCCCCAGTAATCACAGCTAACCAATACTTTGGCTGATTTGCAGGTTCGTGGCGACTCTTCGCTCGCTGGAGAGAGGAATCGACATCAGGAACATCAAGAAGACAAGCTACACGTACATCGACTTGCTAAAGTACGGGGATAAGAAATTTTGAAATTATAATAATAAATCGAAATCAGTCACGGTATCTGAGAGTAGTGACGATTCCTTTAGGAAATGTTTATTATAAATGAATTTGCGGGAATCGCTGACATTGAAAGTAATATTAGTCAACTTCAGCCGCATGACAGCTGACCTTACCAGTGGGTCCCACCTAGCGTTGTCTTATGACAGTAAAACGCTTAAGTGGATACACCTCTACCTTTTCCTTCAGCCCCATTCAACAGCGTCGTAAGCTGCTGCGTGATACGTGGTACTTCAACTGCGAGTGTGAGAGGTGCTCCGACCCTGCGGACAATCTGCTCACTGCTGTGCTCTGCCCGGGATGTCCGGTTCGTAATTAAAGAAGTTGAACTAAAGAAGTACCTTGAACTTCTATGCGTTTTATTATGCGGATTATATGGTTTTTGATAGAGATAATCAAGTGTAATCACTAGGACATCTCAGGAAGGCGGGCAACTCGTGCTCTGCATATTCGGCTCTCATCCGTACAAGGACCCGAAGTCCCTCAAGATCACCTGCCCCAAGTGCGAGCAGACGGTAAGTTATTGAATCTATCTCCATATTGCCGAATACTTATACTCCAGATTCCAACTTACATCTTAAAATACTCCAACTTGACAGCTCTGAAATTGCTTCACGTCTATTGCACTCCAATTTTTTTGAATTTCAACATTGAGTGAGGAAACGCCGAGGAATACTCCTTAAAAGTTAATAATTTGCGGATAACCATAAGATATCTCGGCGCAAGTGCTTAAATTAATTAGCTAACTGATGGCCTTTTTCAATGATTGTATTTTAGCTCACGAACGAGTACGTTGCATACGCCATCGAACAGATGAGAAACGTCGATAAGGTCTTCGAGAGCGAGCAGCTGGGACAGGTACGATAGACAGACAGATAGATACGGAGTGCGAAGATCTCAATTCCTCAGGATGTCCGCAGGATCCCGCAGGATGTCTTATGTTGAGATACAAATCAGAATTAATGTGATATTCAAGGGAATGGACAAGATCTTGCGCAAACACCATTGGGAGGCGATTGGGACATATAATATTTTGTTCACTTATGGACGCGAATTTGTGCTTGAAACGTACTTCAAACATTCGGTTCCGCTCCCAGATTAAATTCGTGATTCCACATGTCAAACTGAGTAAACAACTTACAGATGAAGACGCGCAAGGAGCAACTTGACTACCTCAATGACCTGTTCGATCAGTACGCAAGCATTCTCGCGCCGACCAACGTATTCCTCGGCAGAGTCATCCAGGTGAGCGGTCGGGTAATCACAGTCATCTGGCACTAAAAAGTAAAAAAGGTAAAGGTAATTCCGTATTCAGCGTATTTTTCAACGCGCGGAACATGCGCAGGTTTCTTTTGATCGGTGTGCGCGCATCCATAGCATATAACGGTATAAATTGTCACTCAGTTGCCTCATCTGGCACTCTATGGAAAAATGCGGATAGATGGAAAAATAACGACATAAATCAACAACAATGGTATTGAAGCAACAAGTCATTCCGTGCATAAATATTAGTATTCTTGGGAGGCCTCCTAGTTTTTATTGCGTTCATTCAGGGTCTGATCGAGCGAGTTCACTCCAACGAGGACCTCCTCAGACTGCATCTGTCCAGTGAAGTGAGTGTATAGTTTTCATTTTATTCGCGTTATCGCTGGACTACAAAAAAGCAACTATAAAAGGCTGAGTCAATCCTTGCATTCGACCTGTCAATTTCACGATAAGAAGTGTCAGAAAACAATATGAGTGACACTTTCACTTTCCAGCGTGCGTAGTTAGCAAGAAAAAGAGATAAGATATAAATACTGCAGAGAGATCAAAGATCACCATTCCAGCCGTGCGTCCGATTGTGCTTCCCCAAACTGCACCCGGCAGTGGCCTTCCACCTCCGCAACATCGGCATATTCCTTAGCAATCTGGAACAATTCGAGGATGCCATTCCCTATTTCCAGTATGTTGATCTTCTTGAATAATCGCTCTCAGAAAATAGAAAGTTCGATTTAGAATCTAGTATCATCAGTCCCAACTTGTTCGCTGGTGAAGAATGCGTCCATAGTCTAAGCAGTTAAGTAAAACATCTATGAACACCTTCCCTAGATGGAATCCGTTTTCCCCATGGCTGAGAAACATGCGCTATAGCACCAGCGGCCGAGCGCTCGCTCTCGTCCTCCCATGTGGTCTAGTGGTTAGGATTTCTGGTTTTCACCCAGGCGGCCCAGGTTCGATTCCCGGCATGGGAAGCTGCTTTTTGCCGATGTTTGCCATTCATTGGATCATTGGCGCGATGAATCCTATTCATTTCAGACTGTTTTGCAGGTATTCTGAGCCAATTTATTTTTTAAAAATAATTTTAATGAATTTTTGTACAGAGAAGCCGACCAGATGCTCTCCTTTATCTTCGAGGCTGATCATCAATTGGTCGTCGAGAACAGGGTGAGCCCTTCTCCTAACACTTTATTCATATCACTTTATTCATTCATATTTATTCATATTAGTGTTCAAATGAGGATTAGTTGGTACTTTTCATAGGTATCGGCCAATCTTCATTTGCTAATCTTTCTCTTATGCAGGATCACCGTCGAGAATCTGTAATATTATGATCATTGTCTGCAACATTTTAATGATGAATACTCATCGATTGATCTTTGATCTTTGATCTCCACAGGAACTGCTGGATATCGCCAAGGGCAAGACTGAAGCAAAGGGAGTGAGCAATTTACAGGTTACTCAGGAGGCCAACGGAGACATTCTCACTGAGGGAGTCGTGTGAGTTGCTCTGCTTATTATGCAGTTTGTGATATTGTCAACGAATATTTATTTTCGCATTCATTATTCGATTTGAATGTTAAGCGTCTGAGAGGGTTACTCATTTATGCACAAGTCCCGTAGTATCCGGAAACTTCCGGTCTATGCATTAGCCATATATTATTTATAATGACACTCCTCTAATCAAACTTCCGCACTCAAATCTTGCATCAATCTGATAATATTAGTGTCTGCTATTACTGGACGGCGAATGGCGTGGGCAGTGACGAAATGATTTCGAATATTCCAGCAAACTGGCCGTAGTTCCGCCCGCAGTCAACACTCCTCAAGTGCCCGTCACCGATGCCGTCGATCCTCGACCTCTCATCGACTGCAGTGGAGACTTTGACGATTTGCCTCCACTAGTAGCCGAATGAGCTTGACTACTACTGTAGTCCCTATTCTCGATGCCCATCTCTATCCACCATCTCCTCCTGCTATCGCGCGAGTCTTTTCGAAAATGCTGAATCACCCTCGTACCCCCTGACTGAGCAGTCTCTCAGCCCCCCCCCCCTTGCTCCGTTGTGACCTTTCCCGTCGTTCCCGTCGCTGGCCCACTGATGTTATCGTAGCGTACCATCCGTTCAGTCATTCATGATGAACGAAAGATAATCGAATCGATTTTTTGCGTAAAACTGCATGGCCAACGATAGGAGCGCATTTTGTTTCACACCATCCCCTATTCTTGTTGACTATCAATGATTACTCGCTAGTCTCTGTGCTTTTCTGTTCTTTGATGACTTCTCATTATCTTTTTACCACATTATTTCGACATTTTCCATAATCCAGATAAAATTTGCGTTGACGAGTTTAATTCCTCACTGTCTGATCCAGAATGATCAAGAGTGACAATACCTGATATATTGATGCAACATGAGCTTCTTATCCCTGACATTTCCATTAGTAATGATCAGGTTCTCGTACCTAGTAATTTGTGGCATTGGAGAAAGGAGATTCATCTCTTTTTCCGACCCGGAACCATCCCCTCTGGCTCTCTCTCTTCTGCAACGCGTCATTCGCAGAGCATGCGCTGTGGTGACTAATCGAGTGATTGGAAGGGACGAGAAGAGAGAGGGAGAGGGAAGAGACACACACAAATCGGTTCCCCCCTCCTCCCTCTCTCTTCCGTACACTCTACCTGCTCCTCTCCCCACTGTACCTCTCCCTCGACCTCAGGATATACACTCCTCGATCAATGTTGCCCTGTGTGATCATGTCTGACTTCTCAGGCCGTCTCTCCCTTTCCCCTTGTCTCTCACCACCTGTCACTCTCTCCTCTTGATAATATACTCTGCTTCTCTCTCTGATCCCCAGCATTGTGAGAGAATCCCCCCCCCCCCCCGTACAATCAGTCTTTCTCTCTTCTCTCTCCCCTCCTCCCTCTCCTCTCCCCGCGATAGTTCCAACTCGATAGACTCAACGTGTTCCTTCCTGTACAGAGCGTGGGTTCGTGTCATCGTGGGAACGCTTAAGAATAGTTTAGAAGCTTGTCCTTCTAGAAGCTATATCATTCAATCATCATGCTGTCCTCAAAAAGTAAGCCAAGACCGCTCAAAATCCCCCCCCCCTCCCCGAATTCAAAGTTGCAAGTCATTAACGTAATTGAGTTCCCTTTTACCTGTACTCTATGTGTATAAGTCAACAAGCGTGTGAAGACAGTGGAGGGAAAGAGAGAAGCGCGTTCAATACTCTGTATTCGCCGCGTTCCCCGCTATTATATAGCCGGCCGATGTCTAATCCGTGGTATTGCGAAGTATTTGTTGCTGACTGTCTCGCGAGACTAGCCGTAAACACTCGTCCACACCTGAGATTCTATTTTCGCTTCCCATTACTGGAATAGGGGGAACAGAGGGTCTCATACACAGTCTGACTTACGAATTTACTAAGTGTCAGTGAATTACATACTGAGCCAGATAACGCGCTTTCGCGCTTTTCTCTTATCCGACAAATTACCATTGCTCTTTCGTGATTACAAATGGTATTGTCTGTTCACATCTCGGATCATTTGACCATCTCATCTCCTCAGGACTGAAATGCGACGGGGACCCGGGAGGCCGGGACTGCCTCCGATCAAATTGACGCCATCGCGAGTAACCCATCCGTACAAGGACTCACTCCTGCCTCCGGGCGATCCGAAACTGTCAGTTTTTCACTTTTTTCACTTTTCCCCGTTTGGTGATGGGGTACACATAGGGGTACTCGTACAAAAAAGTTTGTGCAAATTCGCTGATATCGATGAGAATTACTGAACCGGAACAGGATTTGGCTCAGATAGTGAGGTATTTTCACCCTGACTAACTGTTAGTCTTCCTGACGAAATTCGCTTTGCTCTTTGAGTATTTTCGTGAGCGACAGAGGGGAAACGGACTAGAGAGAGGGAGAAACTGGGAGGGTCTGACGTAATTTTCGTTTCTGCTCATAAAAGTGTCCAGGAATGCGCTCGCTTTCGTAATGATGAGTACTATTGTCGGTCTGCTTCTCATCACTCGTTGATACAAATGAATGTGATGCGAGTCTTACGAAAGAAGTGGTGAGATGAGATGAATGCCCTGGGAATGAGGGGAAGGGAGAAGATGAAAAACGGGGAGCGACGAGGGAACAAAAAGTGTGTGTGCATGACGCAGAGAAGAAGAGACGGAGAGAGAGAGTCTCCGCAAACTTCCCCCGGGTCGATGACTCACCCCGACCCGAGGAGGGGAGAGGAAGGGAGGAAGGGAGGAGGAATAGATCAAGTTGACCGGGCCGGCAACGCAAGAAGCCTTCCCTTCCCTCTAAGCTCCGCGCGTGTTTCACTCTATTCGAGAGAAGTCTCCTCTTCTCTCCCCCAGTAGAAGGAAGAAGGCAAACAAGCTTTTCCTCGGCCCTTCTGACCCACAGCGGGAGTGAAAGAGAGCGGGAAAGCCTGTCGCGCGGAGCAACGCTAGCTGTGGCCCAGGCTCCCTCCCTCCCTCCTTTCCTCTCTCGACTAGCCCCAATCTCTGCCTTGACCTTGACCTAAAGTTAATGACGAGTCCCTCCTCGCATGACGCGTCAACCGTTCTTACAGTGCGCGAAGGCTCTTTTCACCTGCATATTGCCGTTTTTAGCACCCAATTACGTTTTTGCTCATTGCGCGGCCACTGTCTCTCTTTCTCTACCGTTTTGATCAATGCGGTAAAAGTATCGCGTTGGAATACGCGAGCGGCGAGTCAATTCTTGTTGCAAATGCGCTTAAAATGGCCCGTCCGGTCCGTGAATTCCGAAGCGAGTGTCTATCTCTATGTCTCTCTCTCTCTCTCCATTCCTCGTCTTTCACTCAATTCATTGCGTGTACTCCCTCCTCCTCACTGGGAAGTCTTAACAACGACCCAATTAGCCTTCATTGCTCTCTTCCTGTAGTCTTTCCTCTTCTCTTAGCTCTTTCCACTCAAGTCTCAACTCATTTAGCCCGCGAGTTGGCCCGCAAACTTTGTATTGTCGTCATTTTTTTCCTTAAACTCTAATTGTTTCTTATCTTTGCTCGTTTGCTTAATCGATAATTGAGCAGAATCGAAGATCAATTATTGTTAAAAACATTTTTTACTAGAGCAGCTGCGTCGAAATTAGCAGTTTTAGTAGTTTTTAGAATTAATCATGGCTGCGTTCTTCTCCAATCGATGAAAACTCGTACAAATAAACACCGCTCTATGTGCGGTCATGAGTATTTATTTCTGGTGAGGCCATTGGATTGCGCATAGTAATTAGATATCGTTTAGTTGCCGTTAAATTGACAGGATACTACGTTTTTTAATTAGTCCGGACATAACGAAATTTCCGCGTACTCAAATCGTTCAAATAGATTTCTCTGCCTTTAGTCAATACTGTAGCCGGCTGAAAACAACTTTTAGGAAGTATTAAAATCCATTTTGGAGTAAGGGAAATCTATTTGAACGTATTTATAAGCATTTGGTGTGGTCGGGCGCCTTTTCCGATAATCGTCAATTTCCCCATACGCGCGTACAATTTAATTGTCAAGTTTTGTGAAAAACGTAATAAGATACTGCGCTTTTGCTAAATCAATGATGATTACTTTCGTTCCGTTTCATTCGACAATTTGACGTTAGCGGGCTGTTCATTGTTTCCTATTTGCGCTAATCAACAATCATACTCAATATACTCAATATTTCGGTTGATAAGAACTGTTCGATATCTGTCAAGTTCGATATCTATCAATCTATCAAGCTTGTTCCCGATTTCCATAATTCCTTAACATCATTGTTTATCGATCCTTGATTCGTGAAAGAATCTGCAAAATTGGCTATTATTTGAAACGCTTTCTTCGCTATTATCTCCATTTCCGCCATTCGCTCTCTCTCTCTAATCACTTGATATTTCCCAATCGGTAGTTGTCAGGGAGACCCAGCGTGTGCGTGGGTGCATCGTCTCTTCCTCTCTCCTCCTCTCTATGTCGACCCGCCCCTACCTCCCGCCCCTGTCGCTCTCCTCACTACCACGACTCTCCTACGAGGAGCGGATACCAGTCGCCATGTCAGTGCCTAGGAGAACCAAGCTTCCCTTGATACCCCCAATGCTGCCCCGACTGAGAACCGAGGCGGAGTGGTGAGATGCGCGCACTATTTTTATTGATGGTGTGCTCCTAAAGATTCTGCACATGACAGGGTAAAAAATGGCGGTACTCAAATGATAGAAAGTGTTAGGATGCGTGAGCACTTTGATAACGGATAGTCGTGAATTGTCATGATAGTCATCGTTAGTCATAATAAGTCATAGCATTCTGATACCCATAACAAGAGTGCGAGTAAACATGAGGAATTTGGGCATCGGGGTAAAAATTCTGTTGAACTAGCGATCTATCGCCGTTAACAAATCAACGATTAGCGCTAATTGCTTAGTCATTCTTCAAGCGCGCTTTGTAAAGGGTAAAAAACATGAAAATTGCTTTCACTGATCATGCATTGTTGCTGACCTTTTTCCATAAATGCTGGTTAGAACATAAATCTGGCACGTATTCTCTTTGTTATCACATGCAATGGTTATTAATGAACCAGCAAGAGTGCGTTGGGAGCGAGAGAATCCCAGCAGGAGAATCCTTTCCTAGTCATGGAAGTACGCGAATCTCTCATTATGCTGTGGTTTGTATATCGAGATCTCCATTTTTCCGTCATCTCGCGCTGGTGTTGTTTGACCTCCGTTCCTTGCACTAGCCGTTTCATCACATTCCCTCCACACATTCCATCTTACTTAGGATCACTATTTGGGCGATCGATAGGTTGCAGATGAGATAGAGAAGAAGAATATATAGTCATGCGCACTTTCATAGCACCTAATCATTTTAGTCTTGACAGTCAGTCTAGTCATAATAAAAGTCATAGTAATGGGGGGAAGAGTTAGTAACTAATCCAGGTGGCACACATTCCCGGGTGCTGATCACCCATGTACCTGTGTGTACTCTGTCCCTGTGGGTGTTATGCAATGTGACGAAATGAGAGTGGCCTCGAGGGGACAATCTCTCCTCTCCTCTACACACTCACACACACGAATTGAGACGCGTTCAAACGAGAGGGAGGATCCTTATCTCTCTCGTGCGGGAATTCCCACTCCTTCTGATAATATCGCCATTCTGTCACACCTTCTGACCGCAGCGATGGGCATCCGACTGAGCAAGCGAAGAAGATCCAATACAAGACGTCCGTCGACGCTGAGAATCGATGGAGCGCTAAGGACTTCGTCTAATGGAGCGTCATCGTCAACTCCCAGAAGACCGTTGAACTTGATCGCCAGTGGTCCATCATCCTCAGTCCCCCGTCGGCCCTCATCTTCGGCCTCATCGACGACCTCCTACCGCTCGTGTTGCTCCCTGGAGTCCTTCTACTCGTTGCCAACGACCCCGCTGCCTGATCTAGACGAAATCTACAAGTACTTATCCACTTTTTCTCCTTGGGAACTGGTCTTTTTGCTCGCGTGAAAACCTGGACCATCACTAAAAGCAACGCAGAGTTTCGAAACTCGCAGAGCTTACCTGTCACTGGGGGAGACGGGAGCGCGCACAAAAACTTTCGTAATTGTTTCGTAACCGGGAAGAGGACGAAAGGAATGTTAGGGACTGCTGGGGTAGGGGGATTTCACAAGGTGCAAGGGAGGGAGGGGACAATTGGCATATTTTTCAAAGGCTGATCTTTGATCTTTGCAGTGCGTACGTGCAGAAGGAGATCTCGAACAAGCTACACTTCGTTGAGGAAGAACCAGAGCATGCCTTCACGACCGCTGATCTCAAGGTAATATTTAATTCTGTATTGCATTATTTGTTTAAAAATAACGGATTCAAACAGACAAAGAAAAGACGAGAATATTTTCGAAATATGACGAAAATATGTTTTTCTTTTGCAGGACCATGGCTTCATCGGTGAGGGCATGTACGGGAAAGTGAACAAGATGCAGTTCAAGCCGACCGGCAAAATGATGGCTGTCAAGGTCACTTTCGAAATGTTTTGAAATTAATCAGGTACTAAGCTGACGTCATCTGATTCTGATTACCATTTCTGATTTTGATAGCAAAACGAATAATTTGTCGTGTTTAGAAACTTTATAGCATCTTTCAAAAGGAATCTGATGCCTCTAAGTTGACGTCATCGAATAATTTTCCTTTTTCTGAACCTTTCAAAGGATGATTCTTGTTTCGAAAGGAAGCGTGTGTCTCAAAGATGACGTCATATCTTTCAGAGAGTCCGCATAATATCAAATCGGAATGACGATCACGACACGAACACGTCGATGAAGCAGGTCAAGAATGAGATTAACGCCATCCGATCCGCCAGCAAGGTACGGTACTATTCAGGGACGATCATAAATTTAACGCACTTGACAGTGTCAATTTCGACAGTAATGGGTACTTTAGCATCATTGTCTGTCCTTTGTTGACCATTTGAAGTAACGATCTCACATCACTAGGATGGTTTAGGATGATTTTTTCAAGGAATCGTTGATCAAGTCAATTGTGTCGCATAAACCCGCCAGCGATTGAACTGATTTTCGGAAATTTATGTATGGCACACTAAGAAATTGGTCAAGTTGTGGTGAATAGATGCGAAAAAAAAATAAAAAATATGAATGTAAATATTCAGTGCGATGAGATCGTGCAGTTCTACGGTGTCACCTTCAACGAGGGAGACTGCTGGGTGTGCATGGAACTGATGGACGCGTCCCTTGAGCAGGTTAGCATATTTTTAGAGACATTCACATACTATTTTAATGTTAGCATATTGTGTGTACGATATATCAACTACAGTCAAGTTATAGTTTCTAGCAGCTGGCATTACCAGGGGGGGGTCCCACGTAGCGTTGTCTAACGACGTAAAATCGCCGTGGATACACCTTTAGGCACCTTTAGACAAGTTCTATGGGAGGTTGATCTGTAACTGAACGACTGTACAGATCTACATCGCGGTCCACGGTCCGGCTTTGCAATGGAACTTCTTCGACGAACTGGTGCTGGGCAGCATCGCAGTCTCGGCCATCCGAGGACTCGACCACCTCAAGACCCAGCAGAACATTATCCATCGAGGTTTGTGATATTTCATCAGCCTTTGCAAGTCCCTACTATATCATCATCAAAAACGTATCGAACTTGCAGTTTTTCGGACGGTTCAGATATCCTTGTACAGTGCTCGAAGTTAACCCATGCTCTTTCCAGACGTGAAGCCCTCCAACATCCTGATGAACGCCAATGGCCGAGTCAAATTGTGCGACTTCGGCATCTCTGGCTATCTCGTGGATTCCGTTGCCCACACTCGCGACGTCGGTTGCCGACCGTACATGGCGCCTGAGAGACTACAAGCACAGGCCAGCTACGACATTCGATCGGATGTGTGGAGTCTCGGCATTACTATGGTTAGTACTGTATTATCACTGAAAACCACTATTTCTCATAAGTTTGTAAATCAAGCAAGAACAATTCGTTGTGCTTCATCAGGTTCCTGAAATGTATATTAAATAATTAATTCAAAGCAAAAAAAAACAAATATTTACAAAATATAAATCCAGGTGGAGATCTGCACTGGGAAGTTCCCGTACGGCGAAATGTTCGACATGCCACTGTTCAAGTTGATCGAGACAGTCGTTGACCATGATGCGCCCCTCCTTCTCGACACGAACTACAACTTCAAGACCACCATGTTCATCAACTCGCTGTGAGTCTGATTTTTTTTTACGACATATAACTATCAGGCCAGTATTCGTATATTGATGTTGTAACTGCGATCTCAGCTTCTTTTCTTAATTAGGATTTATGAGTGAGAAAACATCATTGTTATGCGCTACGATGGTGAAACACAGCTGAGATTGCAATTCGTTGAATTCTGATTTGAATTCCTTCCAGGCTAATCAAGGAAGTGAACGAGCGACCGGACCTCAAGCAGCTCATGGAGTGCGAGTACTTCGTCTACCACGATGAACTGCAGAGCCTACAGGAGCATGTCGCCAACTTCGTCCAGAAAGTTCTCCCTGAAGTCGAGCCGATCCCCCAATAGTTCTGACACCCTAACTTGTAATATTATTTAAAGTCCTTGATGACTTGTTTCTAATATTTAACTTCTGTTTCAACTAATCATGCATATTGACTCGATTCTATTACCTCCCATTAGGATTCGCCAACCTCCCCATCACATTTCAGTTTTCGTTTCTCGTCTTTGCCACTAATTATGGATTGTTCGATATTCCATTGCCCATGATTCTGCTGTTTCCTCCCCCTACGATGGTTGTAATATCGAGTAGTGCTTAGATGTAGTAGGCTGTTGTGCACTAGACTGCTGTCCCTCCCACCCTAACCAGGCAAGTATTCGTATAATGCTGTTGTAACAACAACGATCTCACGTATGCGCTCAGCTCGCGCGCCGCCGCTCCCCGTGTAAGAGATTTCCCGCTATGTTGAAATTTCCGCCCGCAATCATATCAGTACGATGTCCAGTCCCTTCGGCCCTTTGCTATGCCCTTCTAGTCCAAACTCCTTCCAGTCCGTTCCGAACATTCGTTGCACCATATCTGCTCCTGATTCCCCCGTCCTCCACCCTCCAATCTAGTCCTCGCTCCAGTCCCTGCACATTCGCTGCTCATTTCATTTCCAGTTGTTCTAACTTTCCTTCTAATCTCCCATGTGTCATCCTATCCATCGAATGTTCCATACACTGATGAATTTGTGAATGATAAAATAATTAAAATTAAAGTGAACCGTCGTTCTGAAGAAGTTACATTTTGAATACCGGTGAGAGTACTAGTGTTTTGTGGAGGAAAAAAAGAGGGGAACTCTCAAAAATTCAAGCTTCCATTCTTGGAATAAGGAAGGAACAAGATTCTCCGAATGACAGCTGCGAAAGGAGTCTGTGACATCCACAGGTCGTTCGCACAAAATCTCACCTGCTCAATTTTTTCGCAAGATATCGATTGGTCCGGGGGCCAGGTGGTCTGCCCAACCCAGTTTAGTATCACTTGTCGGAATGGTCGCGAATTCGTCTTATCCTGTTCTGCTGAATCCCGATACCGAACGACTCATACTTACGTACAATAAGATATCGGGTGAGCATTGTGTTTGTGAGTTGTTCTGACCGACTGGCTTATGTGACGGGCTTGTCAACGTTCTCATGTATGTGGCAGTGAGTAAACTGATTTTCTCTCATTTGCTTTCACTGTATTGACCCGAAATATTACAGGTCCCTGCTTTGGCCTTCTGAACCTTATTGTATTTTTCTTGATCATATTCGATCCTGATAACCGGCACACAAAGTATCGGAGGTATCTGCTGTGTCTTCAGGTGTGTATTTGATCTAGATATCTAGATGGCACCTCTTTGTTCCCTTGGAGTGCTAAATGTTGTACCGAACTTGAATATTCGCTTACGAAATCATGATATTTCAGTTTATTTGCTCGGGAACAGATCTTCTACTGTCATTGATTAGCCCAGTGCTCCTCGCTAAATTCTGGGTTGTGTATGCAACAGGAATCATGCCGTTCGGCATCTCTGTCAAGATGGCTATAGTAAAAAATATCTTTTTTTTCATTTTTTTCTTGTTTAATTCATACGTTTAATTCAGCTTACGTACGTCTTTCTGATAATCGAAATAGTGATCGCTTACGCCGCGTGTGTGCTCTACTGTCATAAAGTGAGAGCATTTTCGTTTTTCGAAGCGAATTGTCTAAACTCCAGGCAATCCTTCCTCCGGATTCACCGTTCCGTTTGCACAGATGGTTCCATCCTTTCATTGCTCTACTGAATGCATGGTTGCTCATCTTCTTACCCTGCGTTTACTACGCAATTTCCGAGCTTGAATACACTGAAGATGTGGTGTGACAAATTTATCAAATGATAGAAGGATTTTCCAGGCAATACCCTTTGAATTGCGATGGATAACAACGAAAAAATACTACTACGTTTTCCATTGGGATGAAGATTCTGTATGGATTCTCATTGGAGGTTTATTAAGTTCCACTTTCCAACCTCAATGTAAAAAACTATACAGTACAATCCCTTGTCCATTTCTCACTGAGTGTTAAGATCCGATTCCATAAACTAAATACCCATTGCCTAATAGCGCGATAAAACTGTTCAGGCGGTATTCTCTTCAGTGCTCCAGTCTATATAACGGCTCTCTTCGTGTTCTGTCACATGTTCATCATAATCAGAACAGGCATGGGTCATGTTAGTCCAGCCATGCGAAAGTGAGAATAGATTCTTTGGGATTATTGAAATCGATGTCTTTCAGAACCCAAGTTCGCGCAGCGGTTTCCATAGCACTTCAGGTGATTCAGGCTAAACTTTGTTGATAAAACAGAGAAACATCAGATAACAATCCCATCCTTCACACTCATCGGTCCACTCGGATATCAATTGGGACATCTTCTGCTGCGTTTTGACGTCATGTCCGTAGGTGGGCGATGCTTCAACCTGACCGTACCTGACCTTGCCAATGTTCACCACCAGACGTGGTTGACTCAATACAACTGCAAAATCGCCTTGATTGTGGAAGCAACTTTACCTTTTTTAACCTGAAATGAAAGTTTGAAAAAAAGGAATTTCAGAATTTCTCGCATGTCAATTCTCCATGTCCAATGGTCATGCGATGCTGAACTCACTGACGATCCTCCTTCGATCAAAGTACTACATGAAGATGCTCACCTTCCCAGTACTGTACTGCGTCCATCACACTGTCAGGGTAAGGCAACCGTTTCCTGTTTCCATGACCTAATGCGAAAAGTTAACGTCTAGAATGCATGAGACGTTTATTCTGTCCCACCTCCCAAACCTTAGAACTGAGAGAATGTATTTCTCTCGTTATCGTCCAGGAGTCTTCGCAACATATGTTCAAACTTATTAGAAATATTGAGCCCACGCCCGAGTCTAAAAAGCCTCAATTGCAGACTGTGCGCGACGTTATCGATCCTCACTCGAGCAGTGTCGTCCCCTCACAGGACCTGGCCCCGCCCGCAGTCTCTGCCCGCTACAACTCATCGCCTCAATCGCATCAGATTACTGAAGGACAGGCCATCACATCACAGCAAGCCGCTCGGATGTACCCGTCATCGGGAGTGCACCAATCAGCTGTACAGTCTTTGCATCCGCACGATACCTTGCAAATACCGGGAATCGCTCGATCTCACTAGTCCTTGCATTCATGATAAATGATCTTTGTGTTCATACCCAATTGGAACTTGCTCGCAAACAATCTGGTGTCTGAATTCATATAATTTATTTGAAACATCAAAGAGTACTACGGTTCTGTATGTTGCATACGATCTCATAGTGATCTCGGGTAGTGATCGAGTCCAACTGATAAAAACTCGGCTCGATCTATGAGGAATTCCTCTTATCTCTGACTCTCCCGCGTATATAACGTGCTGTGTACCTAGTTCGAGACAGACAGAGAAATCACTGGTTGTTGTCCCCTCTTCTCTCTTCTCTCTACCTTCTCTTTATCTGCGATCTTTGCGATTCCATTTGTTTGCGTGCTAATAATCCCACTGAAAGTTCCGCGTTTTCTCTCAACTCTTGAATGTTGCAGGAATGATTACTCTGGTATTGATCACTCTCGTTACTTTGTTTGTATTCGAGCAGTTCTACTGGAGGAGGCGGGGGTTGCCACCAGGTGAGATAGTGTATTAGTCACGTGCACGACACGTGCTCTCCCATGTTGTCAAAGCATCAAACTAAGTAGAGGGAGTATGTGCTTTATTTAGAGCGTTTTTCAGAAATAGAACGAAAACATAACATATCTCGCTGTGAGTTTAAGCACAATAGACAACAATATGGATCAAGACAACCAATGTCTTCTAATGCAATGAAAACTTTGCTAATGAACTAAAGAAAGATATTATTACTCTTTCATATTTCAGGTCCCACGCCCTTTCCCTTCGTCGGCAACATGATGTCCATCTTGCGAACCTTCCCGGGTTATGGCTCGTACAAGCAGTGGAAGGAGCAGTTTGGTGAGAAATATAACCCGCAGAATATGATAAGATATTTTTCCACAAAAACACACTTGTAACAGGCTACAATAAAGAGCTGTGATTAATTTAGGAAACGTGTACACTTACTGGTTGGCAGGAATGCCCGTTGTGACGGTGAACGATGTTGACTTGGCACATGTGAGTACTCATTTTTGATTGCCCTTTCTATAAACTCTCGCTTCTAAGACCAATGACAGTGTGGTGCGAAATGAGATAGCCAGACGCAAATTTATTTGCCTATAATTTAGGAAGCATTCGTTGGCAACGGCGACAACTTTGCCGACCGAGCGAGTTTTGGGCCCGTCATTGAACTCTATCGAGGTTGTCATAATCAAAGTCCTGAACTTTGAGTTGCGTCTGTATGTGCACTTTTTCGCTTCCATTGGCGATCCATGCTTTTCCTTGCTTCTATTTCAATCTACAGTGCAGGCCATAAAATGGCGTGAATATTCGCTTTTACCATCTCAGGCGGCAGTTTTGGCATCATCGACACTGTCGGTGCTCTGTGGAGAGAACAGCGTCGATTCACGCTCCATTCCTTGCGTGATCTCGGCCTGAACAGGAAGGAGATGCAGGAGAGGGTGAGTTGTATTCAGTTATCCCTATCACTCTCGGAAAGCATCCCGGAGAATCCCTGCTGTGTCATAATTAGACAGAGCGTCGAACGAGCTACGTTTAGTGAACGCTAGTAAAGCTAGGAGAATGGGAAAATCGAGGGGTAGTGTGTACCGGGTTGTCGCTAATCGTCCTCTATGCAGATTCTCACCGAGTGCGAGTGGTTGATGGACAAGTTCGAGGATCTCTCGAAACAAGGCCCGATCGCCCCGATGGGATTGATGAATCGAACCGTGGCTTCTGTTATCAACGTCGTTGTCTTTGGATTCAGATTCGATAAGGTCTGATAAATATTGTCGTGTCTGATAAATATTGTCGTGTAGGATAATTGACCATCTTGGAGAGACATTTCAAGATACCTATCGAGATTTTTTGATGAATCTTTAACCCTGATTTCGTCAGGTGTGGTGTTGAACAACCAGCCGATTTCCAGGACACCGTTCATCACTTCAACCTCATCCAAGAGACGATGGACCTACAGAACAAAGTACTTGGAAATCCCGCTTGCACGATTATGTTCAAATCGGAGTGGATGAGGGTGAGCTTTGTTTAGCATGCATATAAGGCGAATGGACTTCGCGCTGTCTATAATAGCAACTGCTTCAACTGTTATCCGAAATGTATGGGCGATGCGGCCGAGCGATGCGGCCTTCTAACAGTTGAAGCAGTTGCTATTATAGACAGCGCGAAGTCCACTCGCCTTATATATATTCTGCACACGTTCCCGTTCTGATTTGATCACTATTAGATGGGCGTGTTCGCCAGTAGAGTCCACAGTCCTCGTCCTATCTTTCTCTGTACTGTAGAATAGTAATCATATATTCAGCACAACATTCCCTGGGTGCGTAACAAGTTCGCTTTGCTTATGAAGTATCGCGACACCATCTACCA
Organism: Pristionchus pacificus; assembly: GCA_000180635.4. Lineage (NCBI taxonomy): Eukaryota > Metazoa > Nematoda > Chromadorea > Rhabditida > Neodiplogasteridae > Pristionchus > Pristionchus pacificus. Next base: position 13,737,523 of record CM026580.1, read on the forward strand.
ATATTTCTATGATATGGTAAGCAACTTTTTCAGTGATTGAGCCAGCAAAGTCCATCAATTAATTAGAAATTAAGATAGAGGAACAAAAGAAGAGCATCGACTATGACTCCGAGGAGAGTTCGGATTTCTGTGAAGCATACCTGAAAGAGATGCACAAGCGAAAAGAAGAGGACGATTCGACATTCTCGTGAGTTTCTGTATCCTCCAATTGTCCGATAAGAGCTGGATTCCTGTTCTTGAAATAAAACCGTGTTCACGACAATATTTTTTTGAAACTTTTAAATGGGATAGGCCTTCGGTTGATAGATCAATCTGACCCAGTGAACTCAGGTACAGTATCAAAAATGGCGTTGCAGTGATCAACAATTCGTGAATGTCTGCGTTGATCTCTGGATCGCGGGCATGGAAACGACGGCGTCCACGATGGCATGGGGAGTACTGGCGATGCTGCACTTTCCGAAGGTGAAATCTATATAATGATACTCGGTGATTCTCGGCATGGTAGAATAACTGTAGTATCTTCTATAAAGATCATGTGTTTGCGTGTGAAGAACAATATCCGGAGGTTAGTCGGATAATAAGAATACCTTTATCGTGTATGGGATTTGAAATATAACAAGAATGAGTTCGTAGTATAGTCAACAAACGCGAAAAAATAACTGCACAATCCTAAAGTCAAATTATTCGAACTTTTTTTTGCTATGAGTGACTTGGCATATACCCAGTATGAATTTCTTGCAGACACTCAAAAAACTTCATGAAGAGCTCGACATCGTGATCGGTGACGTCAACAAACTCATTACTCTTCCCGACAAGTCTCAGCTACCGTACTGCCAAGCGTTCATGATGGTCAGTATTGTACATCTTTTCTAGCAAATCTTTTCTTTTCTTTTCTTTCTTTTCTTTTCTTTCGTATCTAGAACATGCTAAGAAATTGCGTTTTTGTATGTTTATGACATTATATCTTTCAGGAGGTACAACGATGGGCGAATATCATTCCTCAGAACCTAATGAGACTCACCGCCCAATCAACCGTGATCGACGGTCATCGAATAGAGGCCGGTACGAGAATAGTGCCGCAAATATCCACCTTCCTGTATGACGAGAAGGTGAGGCTCACTGAGGTTATCACTCCTTCTCCTGAGGTTCTAGAGGTCTTGACCTCGTTCTTGAGGACAGACATATTGCAGGTATTCCCCAATCCAACCGTCTTCGATCCTTCTCGATTCCTCGATGAACAGAACAACGTTATTCAGTGAGTACCAATACCTTTCGAACAAAAAATTGTTTATTTATATTTTCCAAGTCTCCCTGTCAAAATTTCTAAACAAAAATAATGCCCAGGTACAAGCACTTCGTTCCTTTCTCCATCGGGAAGCGACAATGCCTGGGAGAGGGACTGGCCAAGATGGAATTGTTCCTCTTCTTCGCCAATATTGCCAATCGATTCGATGTGAGTTTCGAGACTCCTCTTTTTATGGCACTATGCCCAATGAGAACAATATTTCGCAATATGTTCTCTGACATAACAGTTGTCTCTCTCCTGCAAAAGTTCTCATTCGATGTAGTGCACATTTTAATCTCCATTTTCATGAAAAAACTATTGTTAAATTGCAGATCACCCCGACAAATCCCTCCAAACTGCCCGAACTCAAGCGAACCTTCTCATTCGCCTTCAAACCCGTGGAGTTCGACTGTCTTTTTAAAAGACGTTCATGACCACATTTTAATTGTTTAGTTACTGATAATCTGTTATCAACCCTTGATCTTGATTTCTCCCAATGATGAATCATCGTCAGTATGACCTTTTTATCGTAATGCGGGATAAAGCACAGGGTAATAACCGGTATCTGTCTCTAATAAGTCTTTTGTACAGTTCGTCTCTCCAATTTACACGGGAACGCCTCAGGCTTAGAGGCTGTAGTTAGTGTCTTCTTGAGAGAAGGAATCTTGGAGGAGTCAATGGGCGTAATCTGCAATGTCTTTGCATTAATTTGTGTAAAAATAGTTTTAAAAAGATTCAAAAGGAGTCGAGTCTATCTATCGACAGTTGATTGTTATCGACAGTTGATTTGTCCAAGGCGAAATTTGTTCATGATCTCTTACGAGATCAAACGCTGAATCTGAATTGTGCAACATCTCAAGGCAGGTGCGTTTCGAAATTTCTAATTCGAGGAAAGTTTCAAAAATGCACAACTCACGTTGAATCGGTGCACAAGATTGGCGAAGAATAGGTACAATTCCATCCTAGCGAGACCTTCTCCGGGACACTGCCTCTTGCCGATGGAAAAAGGCAGAAACTGCTTGAATGTCTTCAGTTTACCGGCCTCGTCGATGAAACGGTCAGGGCGGAAGGAGTAGGGGTCGGGGAAGACCTGAGATCGGTTTCAGCACAATGGTTCAACAAATTATGTTCACGACAATAACATGGTGTGCACCAGATTGAAGACGGAAGAATTTGCGTGGCTGAGACAGAAAATATGAGAAAACTCACTGATTCTTCCGACATGAGCATCGAAATCTGGGGACAGATGGCAGTGCCTGCCTTGAGATGAACACCGGCGATATCGACATCCTGTATTTTGAGTATCTACTTAATCATTCACCATATTGAAAGGAAGATCTTCGATGATATTCCTTTTTAGCTGTGATCTTTTTGATGATGTTTTTCAAGAATGTAGTACACTCAAATAAATGTATTCCATTTATCGACTTCAAATAGAAATTACTCACCCTTCCCATTTTTCTCAGAAGATTTTGTGGTACAATATTCGCCCAGCGCTGAACTTCCTGGAATTAATTCGTATTTGATTTCGAGGATGTGATACATATTCTCTGTTCTACCTGAAAAAAAGTATTTCGAATGAGAAAAGCTGACTCACATTGATGAATGCATTCAAGAAGTGCAGTTCGTTTTTGTCCTTCATCGTAATGAGTCGATCACTGCCAATCACTCGATCGAATTCGTCGTGCAGCTTTTGTTGAATCTGTAGAGACCCCACCCATGTCAATTCAATCTACTCATTTTTATCCCATGGATTGTTGTCACAAACACGCCTAAAAGGACTATCGGAGATATTTATAAAAAAATTAGTCCAGATGACATTCAACAACACTAAAAAAAATCCAGATGACATTCAACAACACTGACCGCTAATCCGAGCTCAACTAGCAAATGTATTCAGAATTTGTCTCTACAGTATTTCCAATGTCGATTATTCCAATGTCGATTAACTTACCTCCGGGTAGTTCAACAGCTACTAAATTTATTTGCAGTGAGAAGCAGTTCATCAAGTGTCCAAAGGAGTCAGCGTATCTTACCTCCGGGTAGTTCAACAGCAGCGCCGTTCCCCATGCCATCGTGGACGCCGTTGTCTCCATGCCAGCCAACCACAGGTCGAGGCACACGTTGATGAACTGCTTCTCACTGTAAGTAAATGGTTAATTCAACCTTGGTACTCGTTCCTCTCCTCGCTTCCTTCTTGCAAGTTCACAACTACCGTCAACTGGGAATAAAACGTTCCACAGACGATATTTTATCATATTTTATGATAAAACACAATAATGGCTCCCATTTCCGTCAGAGTTGATCAAATTGCACAATTTTCGGAATTTGGGCGTTTCAAGTGATGGTCTTTAAGACACAGATAAAAAGAAATAGTCAAAAACTCAAGAAAGTACAGTATCAAAAGCGTGGTGTGTGGTGTGATTTCGAGCCGCGGAGTGCGTGTGACGTGCACCGGTGCAATTCTCAATTTGCCATTTTTCGCACTCGAGGCATTCAATTGATACATTTTGTCACCATTTCGTATTTCAACCGATATGTGCAAAAAAATGACAAATTGAGAAGTGCACCGGTGCACGTCACACGCACTCCACGGCTCGGAATCACACCACACACACCGCTTTTGATACTGTACTTTCTTGAGTTTTTGATTATTTCTTTTTATCTGTGTCTTAAAGACCATAACTTGAAACGCCCAAATTCCAAAAATTGTGCAATTTGATCAACTCTGACGGAAATGGGAGCCATTATTGTGTTTTATGATAAAATATGATAAAATATCGTCTGTGGAACGTTTTATTCCCAGTTGACGGTACTGAGGAAAGTTAGATCTATGAAAAAGAAATGAAATATCGAAAATAATTATATTCTTGTTATTTGAAAAAGAATGATGCTTTCAGCACTAGTACTACGTTTCTGAGTAAAAGGTTAAGTAAAGGTAAAGTCATCCCGTTAATCTAGGCACTTTCGCCCTGCGGGTGATCACTGCTAGGCCAGTGATAATGAGGCCAATTCAGTCCGGAGGGCCTAATCTCTTCTTCGGACCTACTTTACCGCGTGATCTAGTCACTACCAATTCCCCTTCCCCGAGGGTAGGCGCCTTGGTGGGGCGGAGACGGTGACCGGGAATCGAACCCAGGTAGAATGGAATGGGAGGGCGCGCCATAGACCACTACACCATTTGGCACTGTTAAAGAAACTGACTGAAAGGAGGTATCCGGATCATCCTTCAGTCTGTGCATTTCCTTGAGATACGCATCACAAAAGTCATTGCACTCTTCGGAAGTGTAATCGATGGCGTCGCGGTGCTCTTGGATCTGAGAATTGAACAGTTTTTCCATTCTTATCCAGACTCTCCAATCCCACTTTTTCAATAACTTTCAACAAAATTCGAGAAAAAAAATCAGCTTTTTCAAAATGCGAATATTATCTCCGCAATTATCGAATACCTTCTCTCCGAAGAATTTGAATAGCTCATCGCGCACTTTCCACATCAAGTCGAATCGTCGCTTCACCCAGGGAATTTTGTCACTGAAATATGAGGATTTGATTTAGATTCTTTGCATCCCAAAAGGTGTTGTACTAGTTTTGCTTGATTCTTATCGGTAAATCTTTTTTTCAAAGTTAGGGAAGTAATAAATCTAGGAAGATACTTACGACAGCCACTGGGGCATCCAGATAAAAGCAATAATGATCGGGTTGCGCAGTTCCTCGTTTTGCGCGTCCAACATCTTTCGCACGCGGTAGAACTCGTTCTCACAATTCTAAAAGATCAAAGATCCTTGGTGATCCCAGCTGCTCAAAATTCTCTTATAAGGAGATTAGTCATCAACCGCGACTCCTCTTTTTGAGTCGGTGAGATACAATAACCGAGGAATATGCTAGATTTGTTGATGGAGTTTCATCGCACCTTATCGAATCGGTATCCGAACAGCGTCAGATTGATCACACTGGCAACAGTCTTCTCAGTGTGCTTGATGGGCCAGGCCTCTCCTGTCTCCTTACACTCTTTCTCTAGCTCAGTCAGGAGAGAATCGGCCTCGAGTAGGATCTGAATTGGCTAAATTGTTATCTGGTTCGACTATTTTCTAACTTTTAAAGTTGTTTATGCTCTTTCACTCTTATAGAGCCATAGCCCTTATTTTAGTATCCCAGTTGCGTTATCAACCGGCAACGAAAAAAGAAACGGGGGTAATGCAAGGAGAGTCATACCTAGCACGTAGCTATTATAGACAAAGCGTCTAAAAAAGAAGAAAAAATTTAGATAGCGAATTTCGTGGTACCTGTTCTTGCATTTCTTCCTTGCCCAATCCGAAGTCTCTGAGAGTGTGAAGGGCGAATCGACGCTGCTCTCTCCACGTTTGACCACTGGATTCGACGATGCCGAAGTTGCCGCCTGATTATTGTATTAACTGTAGCCTATCTTTTTGTGGTTATTTGTTCAAAAATATGTTATGTTCTTTAAAGCAGCGAATTCGGGCCGTCACATTATAGCCGGGAAAGATAAAATACCTCGGTACTTCTCCGTCAAGTTGCCGAATGCCGCGCGGTCCGCATAATTGTCGCCGTCTTGCACAAACATTTGCTGCAATTTCTTTATTATTTCATTGTTTTCCTGTTTCGATCCCTCATTTTTCTCGAAATAACGAGCACAAAGCGAAACGATTTGCTCATATCAACAGTGATCGAAAACAAACACACAGCGATAAGCAGAGATGTCTGACGAGAGTTGTCAGCGAGCGCAAAGTGTTTTGGTTTGCCAAATACGCAATAATATGCAGACTGACCTGAACGAGGTTCATTTCATTGACCGTGACAATCGGCAGGGGTCCCATCCAGTATGTGTAGATTGGGCCTGAACGATCCAGTTTTTAGGAAAAAAATAGAGATAAAAATAGATCTTTAGAGATAGAAACGGAGGAATCTCACCGTACTCCTTCCTCCACTTGTGCATTACGTCCAAACCGGGGAAGTTCCAAATAATCGGGATGAGGTTGCCGATTAGGGGAAGCGGAGTGGGACCTGCAGAACATTGAATCCACTGAATTAGAATGTCAGAGAATGGAAATCCGGAGAATAGGCAAGCCAGATTTATGATGATTACCTGGAGGCAGATCTTTTCTCTTCCAGTACATTTCGTAGAGAAGGCCAAGGAGCACCAGGCCAATAATTACGAGGTAGATCATGGCTATCTGAAAAGAGACGTTGTTACTCGGCAAAAGGCCGAAGAGCACGCATTACGAGGAGGCCTCAGAGGAAAGGTTTCAATCATTAGTTGGTAGGATGAATGACTAATGCCATGTTGATATGATAATAGGCGTTTAACTGGAGCATTTCGTTCCACAAACTGTTTCCTCAAGCGCTCTGAACAGCTCTGCTCCAATATGTTCCAGCTATGAGAGACTAATTCATAAAAACCATGAGAGACAATTCTAAGGTAAAAGAGCCAAATTCGAGTGCGCACGAGCCAAAAAGGAAAGGGAAGTTCACAACACTTTCCCGTCGCGCTCAGCTATTTGTAGGGTGATCGTCTTTCCTCCCTTTCTCTCGACACCCTCCCCGATCGCCCCTGTCTCCCATCCCTTTCTCTCCCTTCCCTCACAAGACAACACGAGCGAGAGATTGGAGGATCGGCCGCCGCGAGTGGGTTAGTTTGTAGTGTCGGCTGGCTGATAGGAATGCGTATCCGTGCGAGAGGCCAACTGGGGAATTAGTCAGACATTTCATCAAGGTTCGAAATACTTTCGCAAACTTTGCATATGATCTTGTGTTTCGTTTTGGTCCCTGTTATGTAGACACCTAAATGTCCACAAATTGGCAAAACAAACAATAAAAGCGCAAATTGGGCTTTTTCCAAGTACTCTGAATTCTTTAGGAAAAGAGGATGTCCCATGGTATTAAAAAAGCGGCTATTCGATGGTGTAGTTCTCCCTGCATTCCTATACGGAGCCGAAACATGGTATCTTTGTAAACGAGACAAACAAATTCTTTCCGTTGCCCAGCGTAAACTTGAACGAAAAATGCTCGGCATTACTGTACTTGATCACATTCGGAATGAGCACCTGCGTAGTATTACAAAACTGAAGGATGTTGTGCGAGAGGCGGAAAAGCGTAAATGGATGTGGGCTGAAAGACTCTCGAACTTCTCCCACGAAAGGTGGAGTCTAAGGATTCTCGAATGGACTCCGCAAGGAAGAAGAAATCGCGGGAGGCCACTGAAACGTTGGAGAGACGACTTTGTCAATGCCGCCGGTCCACAATTTCTTCAACTCGCACGCGACCGTACTCAGTGGAGAACTCTTATGGCAACCCAGCTGAGATCCCACCAATAACCAGCTGATAAAGTTGTTTAAATGAAAAAAAAATGAAAAATGTCCACAAATTTGTGGAATAATTCGCATTACAGTTCTCTGAATTTCCCTGAGATTCTCTAATTTTCTCACGTCTTTTCTCGACATTATAATCACGAATTACTGTAGTAGTTTGACATCCTAAGATGTTTGGCCTCGTAGATCCTAGACTGAATGAATCAATCGTCTCGTGAAAAGGAGAGTGGAGAACCGATTGACGAGAGTGGGCAAGTTTGTAGTTGCTGATTGCAGAGGGAATCATGTGTAAAACAATGACCTCAAAATAGCACTTTGTTTCCTTGATTTCACTATTGAACGTGACAAATTCATTGTTGAATTTCTCTGAAGTTTGCTGGAAATCAACTAATGCAAGTTGGGGGTTAGCAAATACACAAGTAGACTTGGTTTTTGCTTTTATGCTAGTGTCATTAGAAAATCTTCATGGAATGCATTCTGTGTATATCATAGAGCAATGATCTTCATATTTTACATATATTTTTTATTAAATATCATGTACAGTCAAGTTCATCAGGGTTCCAAATAGTATACAGTATGTCAATACTAAGACCAGTTTGATCGAGGGAGGAGGTAATTGGGAGACAATTGTTTAGCGGAGTGGGGAAAGAACTGAATGTTGGGAGGAGGAAGGAGGGAAAGAGAGGAGGGAGGTCAGGGACTGGAGTAGTGCGCTATACCGAACTGTCGAGAAAGAGATACGGGGACAAACAACGTACGACGTCAATACGAATTGCGAAAAGGGGAACTCGAGAAACATACACTATGACTACTGAAAAGCCGTAGGCGATAATGAAAATAGTAGTGACAACAACAGGAAAGGACCTCGTTTGTGTAGCAATGGTTCTGAGATGACCCGTGGGAGATGTTGGATATGTAGGGGTCTCACAGGTTACAGGCGTCTTCGCTTAGCCTTGGAGCTGCTCGGTGCACGGCCGATCTTTCTCTTGTTGCTGGCGGGGGTCGGATTTGCGTTTTCCTCCTGACTATCGGCATCGACTGATGCAGCTGCAGTTGGTTCGGTCGGAGCAGCATCCAGAGGCGGAGGAGAGGAGACGGAGGAGGTGGTGGTGGATTGGGACAGGGAAGGGGATAGGGATGGGGACGGATGGCGGGAGGACGGAGGAGTCACGAGCTTGTAGATGTCGTGATCGGACGGCGCCTGCAAGGGATGAAATAATATCTTAATCGCATAAGTAATTGTCGCGATACATGAACGTTTTTGTGTAAATGAGTATAACAAATACGACACTACGATGTCCGACTGGGGAAAACATTAGGGGCATGTCGAAATTCGTAAAATATTGGTTAAGGCTATTGTTCACATGAATCTTCTACATACCTAATTTAAAAATTGCTCACATATTTCGTGAACGTTGCAGATCAAAAAAAAAGTAAATCTCACCTTAACAGTCTGCAGGCAGTCGAATGCGTACTCCATTGAATGGCCCTCCTCCTTCAGGTACTGGATGACCTCGTTGAACTCTGAACGAATAGAGGGTTCAGGTGACGTTTACGACTTTGTTTGAAATCGCCACTCAGTAATTCAATTCAATTCGATTCAATAATTTTATCCACCAGGGTATGAGGGAGATTAGATTTACGTGGATCTTCGTTTGGTTTTGAGCGGATGTCCGTCGTCATGGAGACGATTCGGTGTGGAGGTGTGGGGCGTCGGGGGAGCAGCGGATTGGTATTAGAGCCGCGCAAAACCTGGTTCCCCGTCAATTTTTCAGCATTGATGTGCGGTCAACGAGACTCTACTATACGAAAAAGCTAAGGCAGGTCCGCAATCATCTTATTTTTCAGCAATGCACGACACCCATCTCTTATAGTAGAATATTATTGGCTTAGCTTTGAAAGAAAACTACAACGCACTCTTTCTGTCCTTGTAGTTCAGGGTGTTGTACTTGATAAAGTAGGCGAGGACGTAGTGAGCGAGCGGTTCGAGTTCGATCGGAGCGGAGGGCTTCATCGGGGCACCGTGCCTGAATACATTCAATTGTATTATGGAAGCTTTAAATACTTGAACCATGTTTTCAGAACTGAACTTCATATTAAGCGTTACACTCTTAGCCCTTGCTTATTTTTCGTTCTCGCTATATGGGTAGTGACTCGATTCCATGATCTTTTGGTAATCGCTCAGCTCAAGATCGAGGAAAGCCCTTGACACTCTGGGCGCTAAACCACCTCGATCGACTCTCACTTTCGCAATCGATACCATCGCGCGGTTATCAGATAAGGAGCCATCACTAGATGGGACAGAGATAGGAGAGCAATTGCCTCGATTCGATACCAGCGTTCCAAATTGATAAGGTCACTCGAGAAGGCGGGCATTCAAATGAACGAAATTCGGGAGAAGGTCAGCAACATTCTATTCTTTTACAGAATCCTTTTGCGTGCTTCAGTCTGATACTGACTGCAAGCTGTGAAATTGTGAGCCGGAAAGCAAAAAAATTGGTACTTTGATATGGGCGTCGGGTGCTCTGAACACCACATTTTTGGCGGTTCTCATCCGACATATTACGCAAAAATTGGGGAAATAACTCACTTCACTAGCACTCTGAGAACGTCGGCTGATGCGAATGCACCGTAGCACTGATCGACGAGTACTCGAGTAGGATTCATTTGCTTGTCCGTCTGAAATTAGCAAGATCGATCTTTGATCTTTGATCTTTAGATTATATTTGTTTACTCCTTGCCAGTGGACTTTTCTAGCAGGTCAGGTGCGAGGAGAGAGGTGCTAAATCGATCACTCTCAATCCTAATCCACGTGTTGTAAATACCCGGTGGCCTGGTGCTCGATTTTCACAAGATCAGTGTGAATAGGACTCATCAACTAATCTGTTGTTTTGTCGAACGTCCGGAAGTCGAAAGGTGAAGTAATAATTCAAAAATGAGACTATCGATCCCTCTCTGATGTGGTGTTAGTTTTTCGGAAAAAGACTTGGAAAAGGCACCAGATTTGAATTCGCGCATTTTCCGTTTTTGCGTAATATCTCGGTTCCTGATGAATCAATCGATATGAAAAATTGGCTCCTCATGTATTACCCATCTGGGAAACTGGATTTCAACTTATGTGATGAATGCGCAATTGGTAGCCGAGATATTACGCAAAAACGGAAAATGCGAGAATTCAAATCTGGTGCTTTTTCCAAGTCTTTTTCCGAAAAACTAACACAGCATGAGTGTACTTTAGAACGCACCCAGTGGCTCGTCTACTTCTTTTCATGACAGATGTGCGAGGCCAATGACAGTCGGATTAGTCAGATATCATGTGAGATTTAATGCTCTGATTTTTTGGTATCTTCCTATTTTTTGTTTGGTGTGAAGAGTGCATTTATATGATCGGATTTGCCAAGAAATCATGAAAGATTAGTCAGCTATCATTCGAGATAAACAGCCTTGAATTCTTGGTTGCTTCCTTGTTTTGAGCTATTTGATAAATAGAGTGCGCGATCAGGATAGCTAAGACCTTTTTCAAAGTAATTTTACTTTTGTCAAACCATATTTGATGGGAATATACCGGTAAGGCCCGATAGAACCCCTCAATAGATCATGAACAATGACGATCTCTTGAAATGCCCTCTCTCTCTCTCTCTCTGTGTGTGCTCATGGTGTCTTTCCATTCTTCCCACAGGCGGAAATGTCACGCTCTCTCGAATCGAATCGTTCCGTACTGACCTTATCAATGGCCCCGCAGAGCACTAAGTGGTGACGGATATACTGAGTAAGTGTAGCAAAGTTTAGAGGAGAATGAGCGGAAAAGTGGACGGAACACCATGAGTCAAACCGCTCTTACTCATCAAAGAGACCGCTCGACCTAAGAAGAGAAGAGAGGGCGATGGACAACGGTCTGTCTCTCTCAATTCACCATGCTCTCGTTTCTTGTCTGACAGGCCAGGGAGGGTGATCGGGAAGGGATAGACCAACGGATTGAGTGATGACGATTATGCTTCCTCACTACAAATCACGATTATTTGCTGCTCAATCGCTCCTCGCGACTTTTGGGAGTGAATGATCGAGTGATGGGAGAGGGGAGAGCAATGTGTGACTGTGCCAAACAGGCTCACATGATATTGATGAGAAACCGAAGACTGACAAGGCAGTGCTAAAATGTTCGGCGCAATTGATACCATGAAGCGATCTTCACTGACCAAAAGGGTGACCGAGCAAGACCACATTCACTAAGGGCTCATTACTAATCTCAGCTCAGCGCCGGCTAATTATTGTGTAAGCGCGCTAGAGTGTGGGTGAGAAGGAGAATCAGAAAAAATATCATGGGCGAGATAGTGTGGGAAAGTAAGAGAGCAACTCACAATAAGCTTGTCGATCTTCCAGTAGTCGTCATATTTGATGAGCGAGTTGAGGTTCCAGTTCTTCCTTCCCGCTTGGAACGGAGCAATTGAGGAAGGGGAAGGGGTGGATAGGGCAGTTGAGCATCCGGGCAGCGTTGTCGTCGTATCCGTAGGCAGTGGGGACACCGAAGACGTGCGCACTTTCATTATCACCTTAACAGTGTTAGCGTAATCAAAAGGAGCAATATCAATCACGCGCGAACTCGGTACATCAATTTCGAAAATATAGAATGTTCGGGAGGGTGCATGACGGCCTGTCATGGGTTCATGTGAGGGAAGACGCGCCCGTAGGGAGATACAGTGAATGAGAGAGAGAGGCGCAGGGAAGGGGGAACAATCGCGATCCGTTGTGTGCGTATGTTTCGTCAGGAGAGAGAGAGAGAGAGAGAAGAGAGGGTAAGAGAGAGGCGCCAGGTAGGTTGTGCAACTATCCTAGTGATAGATCCGAGGTGAACTAAGCATCTGATCAGAGAATTGGGCCCACTAATCTTGTGACGAGAGAGAGAGAGAGAGAGCAACGACACAGCACGAGAAGGAAGAAGAGATCACAGCTGTCCTTGGAGAACTCCCGAGACTCTCTTCCAATCCCTTCGCTCTCTAACGGTCTCTGATCGATTAGAATGACGGAACCTGCGCCTGATCCTAAGAAAGCGCCTTTTGATATACGTTTTGAGTTTGTTGACAAAAAACAATTTGGATACTCTAGCTCAATGGCAGGCCGAGATTGAGGCACGGGGCACTAATACCAGAGTTGGTTCACATCAGTCGTCTCTCGTTCTATCTCATCGCTCGATTCGACCGATCGACCCCTCAGAACTGCGCAAACATACGCATACAGAGCGAGAGGCGCAGGCGAGGAGGCTCTAATACTCCCGCGACATACTATTTTGAAATCCGTACCCCGAACATAACAGCTGGGTTTACCAGTGGGTGCCACCTAGCGTTACGACTGTAAATAGCTTGAAAATTTGATACACCCTTACCTTTATACAATATGACCCCCCTAACAGGAAGGAATGCGTGTCAGGCGTTGCGGATGCATGATAGTGTCGAGTAAGCATATGATCACTGCTGATAAGAGTGGAGGACCCGCAGGCGCACAAAAGAGAGCACATCGAAAAGAGTGAGAGAGAGAGAGAGGAGTCTCTCCTTCTGCTACTACCCCAATCGAGACCGGGTCACTCAGAGAGAGGCAGATTGAAGAAGAGGGAGAGAGAGGGGAGGCGATCTATCAGATAAAGGGAGGAGGGGAGAATGGGGAGGGGAGGAGGAGGAAGAATAGAGATGGTGAGGAACACATGATGTGTACTTATGGGTGATAGAGCGATGCGAGGAGAAGTGATAGGGGAGGAATTGGGGAGAGTTCTCAGGGTAAAGTGGCATGGATGGACAGTTGGTCTGAGCTTTCGATGGGGTCACAAGATATGGCGAGGGAGAGGGAAAGAGTGTTCCATTCTTGCACAACCCCGATATGATTGCCTTTTCATACTTGAAGAGAGGTAATCAATAATCGGGCTAATTGATCTATTCTGATTGATTGCAGGTTCTGATAAGAGTTAGGGTCACATTCCAGAACTTTTTGGGACAAATATAGGCAAAAAAACGAAGGGGTGGATACTCTAGCATACACTAATAAGTGGTACGCGCGAAGGAGCGAGGTTGCAACTGCTTCTCAGCGCGCTCGCTCGAAAGGGAAAGGCCGCAAGGATGAGTGAAGAGAGAGGGGAGGAGGAGGAGGAGGAGGGAGAAGAGATATTGGACGAGCAGTCAAAACTGATTGTCCCCCACCACTCCCTCTCGTCCCTCGCGAATGGTCATAGCGTTGATTCATCAAGGACCGGCAAATCGAACGCATCTCTCTCTGTCCATTGAGAGAACACTAGTAGTAGGAATTACGAAATTATGACAATTGTGCACATGGAACGTATCATAGAGAGAAAAGTGGAGGACAGCTGCCGAATATATGAACTCTTCCGTGCCTACTCTCTTCCCCCTGACAGTCCTGTATGGTGCGCACAGAGGGATTAGCGATTGGCTTTGTGACAGATGAATAGGATACGGTATCGATGACCTATCGAGCAGTGACTATTTACGAGAAGCTTCCAGAAAGTGTTGAGCAAAGTTGAGCAACCAATCAGTGATGCACGCGCTCTGACTAATATAGTGACGAAAGCAGTGGAGGGAGAGAAGAGAGCGAGATCATGAGACGGTATTTCAGTGAAGGAATTCGCACTTTTCAATGAAGATTTTGTTATGAACCCAAAAGGATGCAAAGGGAGCCAATATCACAGAGAATCGGCGAAATGATATGTGTGTGTGCGCGTTCAAACGTCACTGTTTTTTTTGTTGTTTTTTCGCCTACCCCTTCCGGCTCTTACTTTTCCAAGATACGTGCCACCCCTGAATTGCACTCGAGAAAGGGGATGCTGAGGACGAAAACAATGGAAACTATCCTATTTCTGACTAGGCGATACTATGGGATCCTTCCGAAAAAAGCGAAATCATCAACGAGTTCGGGAGTTCAAAGGGGATGATGAAGTGGAGAAGGTTGTGCACTCCTTTGGGCTAACCGCAACGCAATGCGACTAATAGGCGAAGCAACTATCCCATTTCTAACACGACTAACCGCAACTAATACGTGACGTAATCCTTACAAAAAAGGGGGCGAGGGACACCAAGGGGTGGAACGAACTCGCGATGAGAGCGTTGATGTAATGGCACAGGAAGTATATACGATTAGATTGGAGTGAGGAAATGGAGGGAGATGGGACGGATAAGCAGCATGCTGTGGCCGTTTCTTGTAGCGAAAGGTGAGAAGGGGGGCGAGTGAGTTGAAGCCTCTCCTCCTCCGAGAGAGACGAGGCCAAAAAGTGCATAAGTGAACCGGATACTACGGGGAGAGGGAGAAGGAGAAATCAGCGCGGCGTGTTGAGAAGAACACATTGGTGTGTGTACAAATGTCGACGCGTTTATTGGATCATTCTTAGCGCAAGACGAAGAGCTACCGTTCCCGGTTCAAATGGATAAAGGATTATCCTTGACTGGTTTGTCCCAATCAAACTAGTAGCAGATATGAATATATTCTTAGCTTGGATGCCTGGGGGGGGGGGGGGAGTTCTCATACAATGTTCAAAGCTCGTGAAATTGTCGTGGTTAGAAGAAAATAATAGTTGTTTGGGATCTCTGCACATACGGCCGTCGAAATTCCGAGTGGGAGGCGAAACAACGGCCAAAAACAAGAAAGGACAGGGGGGGAGGGAGACGAAGACGGAGTTCATTCAACAGACTCACTTTCCGCCTCTCAGCAGCGTAAACATGAATATGGAGGAGTAACATGAATATTTTTGTGACTAATCTGCCAACGTCACATTGTAGCAATCCAGAACCATATCAGATTTCCGAAACTCTCATATTTTCAATTTTCGTTTGAACTGAGATATGAGCATTTGGCAGTGTGCCAAATGACCCTGAAGATCCGGCAACGAGTGAGGTCTCCCGCGCGGTTCGTGATACGCCTCCTTTAATAGAGTAATAAACAATAAAAAAGTTAATAAACAAGGCACAAACAGGACAGAAAGTACGGACAAACTATGTGCAAAAATCAGCGAATGTGAGCAAAACGTCCCAGATAAGCGCCTGAACGACTCAAAACAACATGATAAGCAAGCGAAAATCCGGCAAAAAGCAGCTTCCCATGCCGGGAATCGAACCCGGGCCGCCTGGGTGAAAACCAGAAATCCTAACCACTAGACCACATGGGAGGACGGGAGTAGAGCCGCACGCATCAGCCTAGTGTTCTCTCTCCCTCCCTCCCCTCTCCCCACTCTTGCTCACTTTTAGAGAGCCCCTAGCTCGCTCTCTCGTATCCCCCAGGCCCTTCCACTCTAAGATCCGCGAACACCACTTGAGAAGATTCGCTGCCCGGGCGCGCTTTGAGAGTACCCAAGAAGCGCGCAAATTGATTACGAGGTAATTGCCCGGTGCGCGATTGTTACCGGGACACAGTGACTACTACAGTCAAAGCGGGTCGGGGGGGGGGGAGGGGCAGTAAGAATAGAGAGGAGGGAAGGGAGAGTGAAAGTCGTCGCATCGGCCGAAGAAGGGGGAAGAAGAAGGCTGTCTTACCGGCTAGGGAGCCGGGAATTATGGAGAGGGCCGGAAAATGGGCAGGGCCGCGTGTTTGACACAGTACACAGCAAGTTCCCGGAAGCGGGTAGCGAAGAGAAAAAAAACAGCCGAGCTAGCGGAAAAGTAAAGACGTTCTCTGAACGCTTAGATGAATTCTCCCTGACTATTGACGCGAACCGTGGAATTCTTGAACGGTTAGAGGACAAGACTCGTGTCGCCGACTCTTTTCTCGGCCCGATTTAGACGCGATGATTGATTCTTGACATCCATTCCACGTTACAGGTACATGACAGAAAAAACCGAAAGACTTTGAGACACATTGACAGCAAAAGGGGTTTGACTGTGCGATTTGAAAGGAAAGTGAGAGTGGATCGGCCCCGGGGTAAGAGGGGGGATCAAAGGGGGCTACTCTTGAGAGAGATCTAATGCGTGAAACAAACAGTGTGTGTGGTTTGGACGATACTCTCTCCACTCACAATGCTCTCTCGCTCGTTGGCTAAGGGGGGGCAAATGAGTAAGAATGGCAGCTGGGATCAGAGACGATTAGATCTCGTGGTGCCGTCTCTCCACTTTGCTCGCTAAACTCTCTAGAACGTCGGAAAGGTAAGAGATCGAGGGCAATCGAGAGACGTGGTCATTGGACGACTACAGTTGCGAGGCGCGTTCGCAGTATGCGCCATTCATGAATACACATGTTTTGATTACCACCACCTTCCCCCGTCCGCCTACTTTTGTTGCTCACCCAATGCGAATCGGGAGCGGCAAGTGGCAACGGCCGATGGCCAACAACGGATTTTACATAATATTCTACTTTTTGTCAGAGAACTGTGCATGAAAATGGGCACTACTACCAGGCAACGGAGTAACTTTTGCCCATAACAGTCGAAAGCGGTATGTGAAATGGGAAGGTATCGGCCTGTCACATCTCTTGTTCGGGACTGCACCCGGAAAAGCGACGAGGGGCTAATTTGCGAGATAGCAGAGCGCGGCACTTTTTGCTAGATGTCAGAAGGAGAGAGGGAGAATGGGTGAAATAGAGATCATGAGAGACAAACGTACACATTCAGTGGAGATCCGGGAGAGTTGAACGTGGAAGACGGGGGAACGGGTAAATAATAGTGCGAATGCCGGACGTACTAAAGATGTGTGGAGGAAACGTGGTAGTTATCGCTAGCCATTGGAAACAGGCTCATGATGCCTGTAATCGTTTCCAATAAAGGTAAAGGTCAAGTTGATAGTGGAAGCTATCGTGGAATCAGGATTCTGGAAACGATTGCAGGTGTTGTTCAGATTTTGCATAACTTTGCGCAAGAATCTATTCGTGGGAGTATCGCAGGGTCACTAGCAAGGATCTAGCGCATGACTACTTGTTGCGATAAGAGGAGGAAGAGTTCCCCCTCAACCCGTCACGGTCACGCTCGATGGAGAAATCGTATAACATTCCTTAGCTGGTACTTGTCGAGATCAAACATGAATATCTCAGAACTCAATTATTTTCAGTCTCCCATGAAAACACACTTAAAATTCAGTAAAACTCAAGTTCCTGAGAGCAAAGGGCATTCTCCATCGACTATTCACACTGCACTTTACACGTCCAGAAACTAAGTGAGAGTGGAAGACAGGAGGAATGAGAGCACCAGGGAACGTCCGTCTCCCTCTCTCCCACAGTGAATGCATAACTGAGCAGAGTGGAGGAAAAGACGAAGAAGAAGAAGGAAATTATGCGGGTACAGTCTCTCTCATTCTCATCCCCCACCTCTTGCGCGCGCGCTCTCTCTCTCTCTCTCTCTCTCTTCCATACCATCCGAAACAGGAAATATGGAGGGGTGAAGGGAATAAGCAGAGGAAGAAGAGGAGGCGATCGGGGGGGGGGGGGAAGAGAAACGACGCGTCTGAGCAGCCAAAGATATTGGCGTATTCCTAGGGACGAGAATGATGCCCTTTGATGGCTTATGCTTCCCCCCACCTTCACTTCCTAGAGGTTCGATGACGATATAAGGGGAACTGAGCCCCCTTGGAGGACTGCTGCCTAGGGAGATCCCATTTTCACCAGAGTGCTACTGTAATTGCCAACAAGCAAAGCAGGCGAGAGGTGAATTACGGTAGTACCATGTACTATTGCAGTGTTCAGGTACCGATGACCGATCCTCCTAGAGATTAGAGGCTACGACGTAAAGGTTTTTTGTTGAAAAGAAATGTACGAGCCAGGCGATGCGTGAGCGCGAGCAGAAAGTGAGAGTCCCCAAGGGGAGATGGTCGCATGTTTCGATTATGGAAGAGAATGCAACAAAGAATGGTTGGAAACGATGAATCTTCGAGTGGGTAAGATTGAAAACCACGTTTCAGGGATCTGTTTCAATGTATCACCAGAACGGGCCAGGAGTGATGACTCGGGTCAAGCGGGAACAAGCAGCAATCTCGCAATGGTACCTCGGAATCTTCACCAACGGGGGGTTGTTGTATTGCGAGGATGTTCAGTATTTGCGAAGCTGTCCACACAGCGCGGCCGCCATGTGTTTTGTCTCGGAGGGATTACCCTCTCTCCCTCTTCCTCTTCTCCCCTCTCGTAAAAGTGATGATACCCGGAGAGAAACGCGAGAATAACAACGAACTCTTGGTGAGCGTCGAAGATCCTTGTGATCTCCGGGTAGAGAAGAGGAGAGACAAGGGGAAAGTGAGAGAGACAGAGATAGTGATCAGCATAAATACTCTCCCCTCTCTTTAATTGCACATCAACACTTCCTCGCTCAGCAACAAAACGTGGCGGCAATTCCAAAGTCGCGCGCGAACGAGCAATTCTTGAACCTTGTCATACGACGAGGTTATCGGATCCATTTAGTAAGAATATTTCTCGGAAACTATTCGTCTTGATAAAGAAGCGAAAAATCAGGAGTGAATGCTGACTTTCAGCGATTAAGAGAGTTTGAATAGAGTAGAGATGAGGAACGACACTTTCCGGAAACTTTAGGATAGTATCGAAGTACCGAATGTTCGGGAAGGAAAAGATGAGCTTAGATGGTCTAATCCGGTGCTTAATCGACTCAATGAGGAAGGGAGGATCACTAGTTGGCCGGGGTGTAATTGTCCCCACTCCCCCTCTTCTTACTCTCGGCCCCTTTCGGTGGCACCTCGCGTACCATGTGCAATTGGTGGGATAAAGGGGCACCGCTCCGGCTTACAAGAGAGAGGGAGAGGAAGAATGGGGAAGGGAGAGGGGAGATAAGGAGGGAACGTGACCAGTCTCTCTTGAAAACATCAACAAATGAGACGATGAGACGCCAAAAGTCAATCTCATTGAGAAAAAATCTCGGAAACATCCGGAAAACGGAACTAGTAATACATTTGTGAACAGTGTATCCGAAGCATCTGCCATAATGGTTGGTGCTTGAAATGTTCCCATGAAAACCGGCCGGGAAAGGCGCAAGTTTCACACGTTATGGAAAATGCGAATGGAGTAGAGAGAGGAAGAGAGCTGTAACAGTTCCCAATCTGGTCCGAGCATCTCGCTGACCTATGGTTGTATATGCATCTATCATATGAGAGCTATGAGAAAAATGGATCAATGAGGAAGGAATGTCTCAAATCGTCTGATCTTTCGCGGCTTTCGCAGGAGATGAAGAGAGTCTCTTGAATCAAGATCATACCTAAGTCTTCAGAAAGCGTGAGAGACAAGGCGATTTCGAGATGTCAAGAGAGAAGAAAGAGAGAAACACCAGCTGTTCGCACATGTAGATAGCACGCGGGAGCCTCGAGACAATCCGGGATAATAGAAGAGTTCAACAACTAAATCAGATACTAAAATTGCAAAAAATAAGATTGTCCTTGTGGAATGAATAATTGTTTGTCTAGTTAACTTAGTAACTTCTCATGGACACATAATCAGAGATCAGCTCACATAGAAAGATAGAAAGTATAAGCACCAGCTGTTCGCACATGTCAATAGCAGACGAGAGTCTCGAGACAATCTGAGGCGATAGGGAAAGAATGGGAATCAAGGACTGGGTATGGAATTATTGTGAAAAAATCATAAAGCGAAAAGGTTGTGAAAATGCAGAAGACACTGAATTTCACCAAAGGACCGAGAAATCATTGCTGATTGAACGATACCGAGGTTTTTTTAGCCCCAGAAGGATGCCTCACGGGGGCGAATTGAGCTCGACATTTACTGAGTAAGAAATCGCAAATCAAAGCGCGAATTCATCAAACCAATGCTGACTAGAAGCGCAATTTTAACGAAAAATAATTCGCCTTGGGCATTTTCCTAGTACGAGGATACTCGATACTGAGAGTGTGAATGTGGAACAGAAAAAAATGAACAGAAAAATAATAGGATTTTCAAGTTTTAGATATCCTTTTAATGGATACCACTTTGCGCTCATATTTTCAAAGAATATGACAGAAGAAAAATTCCCACGTTTCATCCTTGTCGTTCAAGGCAAAAGTATACCCGGAACAGAGTTAGTTAGGCAGAACAGAAAATTGCACTAATGATGAGTAATTGCCATTCATTTTAGCCTCTTGTTCCGAGCAGAAGAGATGCCTGGTAGGGAAAGTGCGGGAGAGGACACGATTACAACACCCATTAATGATGAATGAGTAACACACAAAATGTGCCTAGTCCCTTTCCGCTGTTCACAGAATGCACGAAAATGATTCCAACTAGTAAAACGTACCGAGTAGGTGAAGTGCTTTGGTAGGTCAAGTTTCGGGGATTACTTACTGATGGCCAAATATCTAATCTGATGCAGTGAACGGAAAGGAAGAGTGCGTTGGTAGGTCAAGTTGGGAGGGACTAAAAATGCGGACAGACTCGAGTGCATTGCCTCCTCGGGTAAGCGAACAGTGCCGCCACAGTCGGTAAACAACCCCCGGGAGAGGAAGAAGGAAAAGAGCGGAGTGTGTGGAAGCGAGTCCGAGTATGAGACGAGAAAACAGTTACTCGGAGAGAAAGCACATGGAGGGATGGAATTGAGGGACAGGGATGAAAACATTCAAGGAATAGTCTAAAAAATTGTTCCCATTCAGTAGATTCTCATCGTGATGTTGGGAACGACCTCACGAATGATCACCCAAGATGTTCAAAATAGAGAAGGTCTCGGGTGAGAAAAATGAGGCGTCAGGGTTGAGCTAAATATTCGGGTACAATTTAATCAAAAAAGTGTAGAATATGAGCGGAAATGCTAAAAAAAATAAACATTGAAAGCCATTCTTGAGCGAAAAGGAAGCTTTGATAACTTATAATCAGTGATTACACAGATCTTCAGGCAAGACGGGGATTCCGGTCACTTGCAACCTTCCTCGAATAATTCGCGTGCGTCAGTATTCATTGGCGCCTGTCGCTGTGCAGAGAGCAAACAAGCAACGACAAAGAGCGAACAAGAGAGAGAGATGAGAAGATGAGAAGGCAAGACATCAACACACTCGGATGAGAACATCCAATTGGGAGTTGATTATTTCAATTTCGATTACTTCCACCAGGTACAGGGTAAATACGTTAGAGATATTGTTCAGTGGATGTAATTGAAATTCGAATGGTCAATTGACAGAAGACTACCTACACGATAGGGGCCCAAACTGTTTGTACTATTTCGTGCTCTGGGTTGAGACTATTTCGACCAAATTATACAACCGTTCAATCAGGCCATAGTTGTACATGGAGAGTGTGTGCAAACCATCGCTGGCCCCGGCAATTATCCCCCTCAGTGCCCTCTGTGCCTCCTCCTCCTCCACTCATAAGAGCTCGCCCCGAATGGATTAGAATACTTGATTATGCCCCCCCCCCTCGTCCGCTCTCTTCTTTCCCATTACTGCCGATTTGCTCTGCCAATCTATCTGCCAAACCACCAGCAATATGGATAAAGGGCACGAGGGCAGATGAAAACATTCAGATGAAATTGGATTAGATGGTCTACCCGTTGTAGCAATGTAGTATCAGATGCTATCATCTGATCTAGTGCCGGTGAAAAAAAATGATGACTGGCCAGTACTTGCAACTTTGAAATTCACAGGTTCCATGACAAAAAATTAACCGAATTCCAACAGAAATCTATGGGAAGGAGAAGTGATATATTCACCCTAATTAATTAATGAATTTCCCGGTGACGTCTCGTGTGTTTTGTCGCACACTCTGTCGCTTTAAGAATTAATATAATAATTAAGACAAAGTGCTGTTGTGATAAGGGAAATGATCATTCAAGGAGTGAGTCTTTCCAGATTATCACCTCATTGAGACTGTCACGTGCTATGCAAATGAGATCGACCACCAGAGGACACAGTTAGAGATCGCATTGAATGTATGTCACCTTCCTCCAACTTCTGGTCACCTTATTTACTCGTATTGTGTGATAAACTACAAATATTTTTCAGACGGCAACCCTTGATTCAAAAGTATTTGGCACCTACTTGATTTTAAGTGAATAACTTTGTGACAATTCCTCACTGCTCCTTGTGGAGTTCCCTACACATCCCCAGTCATTCAGTTCATTTTCCACCACGATTGACCCACCCACCAAACTAGAAACTACGAAAGGTGTGTGAAAAGCAAGTGAAGAGTCGATAGTTGGTCCCTCCTTACCTCTTTACCAAACACAAATCGAGCACAACTTGGCCATATTAGTCTTTACTCAAGAACACGCGTGTTTGGTGAAAAGTATTAAAGAATCGTCCCTCCGTTCCTTCCCTGGTTTACTCTGTTCTGTGGCCACTCACAAAGTAGATAAGGCGTTGCACTTGGCCGTCTCTATTTAATGTTTTGGCACGCATCACTCAATTGATTTTATTCGGTTCACTTCCTTCATTTGAGTTTCGTTGCTTCGCGTCAGAATTTGTTTTTTTATAAAGCTGGCCTGTTCACTTCTCTCTTCGAACAGTTGCTTTCGTGTTTGTTGTCTTCGAGTAAAAATCATTCACCCACAGAAATGCTCGCAATTCACCCGATTCCCTTCCATCCCTGTTATGTGTCCTGTTTGCGTGTCCTCTCGAGTAAAACGTCAATTATTTACCCTTTTAAGGTATGCGGTTGTTACTCGCTTTACTATTCTGGATCCGAGGATCACTAGCCTACAAAATCCTCATCTACAACTCGAAATTTGCCCATTCACACAGCAATTTCCTTGGAAGTGTTGCGGATATCCTTGTAGAGGCTGGCCATAATGTGGTGAGTTTATCAGAACAATACCTTGCAAGGCATTTTCAACTCATACCTCCTCTAGTCACTCTATTCACATGCTCAGATGGCCAATAAGTTGTTATCATTCGTTAAGGGAGTGACACTCTGTGCACACTAGTCAGTTTAGCGATAGATCAGGAACGAAATATATTACCCACTTAAATTTTTCATCATCTTCTATGATTTCAGACGTCTTTGATTCCCGTAATCGACATTCATGGAAAAGATGGAACGTCCAAATCTAATAAAATCTATTTGGACATGGGAGAGGTTAGTGAACTGGAATGTAATATTGACCTTGAGAGGGATATTGTGTTGTTCAACTTTCGCTTGCTATTTTCTTCTTTTGAACAAACTGAAGCAAAAGGTGCTTAAAATAATTATGAGGACATTAATTAAAATAATATCTGTCAAAATATTGTTCATCTCAGGAAATTCAACAAGCTCATCACGATTCGATTGGAGAGCACAAAATGTTCTTTTACACGCCATATTATGATCCGATCGGCACTTATATGGTTAGTTTCGAACAGTTAACTATGATTATTTGTAATTTTTTGGCATTAGATGGGAACTATAATTTCGTATGAATAATTCATTGTTGATCTGAAAAGAAAATAGATAAATTAAAAGGCCAACACAATTTCAGGGTGGTCAAGCGATGGCTGACATGTTCAAGGCAGCTTGTATAGAGACATTGAAGAACGATGAATTAATCGAGAGATTGAGAGAAGAGAAATATGATGTCATGATGGCTGAGAGCTTTGATATGTGCGGAATAGGTGCGGCAATTTACATCTTTGCGCATAAATATATTAATGAGAGACTAGAGTGTCGACCATACATTCACTTAGGGAAAATTTCACTCAAATTAACTAGATTTTTTCAAACCATATGATTCCAGGATTGAGCCACGCCATTAAACCCAAATCATACATCGCCCTTCTTTCGATGAGTGTTTTCGGTCGGCTTTACGATGAGTTTGGCGTTCCACCCGCGCTCAGCTCACAACCGAGTAAGATTTATTCTTTTTATCTTCAGATCAAAGTTAAAAAAGTGCTAAATAGCCTAAGTCTGAAGCATGAAATGCTACTATATACTGTTGTGTTACATTTCGCATACGAAGCAAATCATAATTGTTCAGTATCGAATATCGCTTATTCGTGCCGCCTGAAGCCTGAAAAGTGACACTCTATTCTTTTTTTTTAAATACGTGTTATTTTCGCTTTCGAGCAACAGGCCTGTATAATAAGTATCGTTCAGGTTCGTACTCGCGCAGTTTCGATGTTCACTCAACATTTGATAGAATGAAGAATCTCGTCGGCGAATTTCTCGTCCGTTCCTTTTTTGGACCCGGAAGATGGAAACTCGAGCCGCTTTTTCACGAGAAATACGCAGACTTTCCCGGATTCAAGGTATTCGCAATCGTTACGAACCGAGAAAAATCATACTTTCAAGATTGGAGTATCACCTTAGAGTATTACGTACAAAATAAATATACCTTTTTCCGGGCAAGTCGCGTCTCCAGCCATTAGTTAATTGTGTTTGCATACATTGCGTTAATTGTGCGTTTGATGATAGCTCCGTTGTTCCAGGAGCTATCATCAAACGTCGCATATGTTTTCGCAAATAACGAACCTCTCATGGACTTTGGTGGCCCGACAATGAGTCGAGTGATTCCCATTGGAGGTCTGGGAGCGAAGCAACCCAAGAAATTGGATGAGGTTTCTTTTTGCGACTTTTTTCGATCGGAATTTTTTTAGTGAAATCTCGATAATTTCAGTACTGGGAAGGTGTGATGACCACTCGATCGAAGGTCGTTATTATCTCATTTGGTTCAGTCGCGCCGAGTTCCGAGTTAGAAGATGATAAGAAACAAGCATTGCTGAAGGCCAGTTTACATTTTTTTACAAGCAAAATCTGTCTTTCGCACAAAAGAAGTAGTGTTGTAAAATAGATTTCTTTAGACAGTGGCAGCCTTCCCTGACATAACTTTCATCTGGAAGTATGAAATGCCTGAGGATGAATTCGCTACTGCAGCGAAGAAGAATCATCCAAATCTCATCCTGTCAAAGTGGACGCCTCAGAATGATCTACTCAGTGAGTTACGATACTTTTCCTGTGCTTTCTCAGATGCTCAATCATTCATGAACACTTAATCACGGAAAAATACGATGTACTATTTCATTATGGATGTATTAGTTTTAACATCTACTCAATTTTCGAGTAGTTAGCAGTATTTAGGATCCGTTTTCCCAGTGACTTATCATCATTCTGATCTAATAATATCCACTACTTTCAGACCATCCTAACATAGCTGCATTCATTTCTCACGGTGGAATGGGAACGTGTATGGAAGTTGCTCAAAGAGCCGTTCCCGCCATTTTCTTCCCACTTTTTGGTGATCAACCGAAGAATGCTTGGGCGATGGAGTACAATGGAGTTGGAAAGGTACACATTGGTACACATGATTTGAAATTAAGACTGATATGCTTCTTTATCAGGTCATCTCCAAGTTCGAATTATCCAACGCTGATAAGATCATCACGAGCTTGAGGGAAATTATCGAGAATAAAAAGTGAGCTATGCTTTACCAACTCAAATAAATTTGTTGAGGTACCGCGAAAACGCGAAAATTCTGTCGAAAAAGCTAGCCAACAAGCCATTCTCATCAAGAGATCTCGTTATCAAGTGAGATTACAATAAAATTCATAATTATCTGGTTTATAATTTTCATTTTTTTGGAAAACTTGTAAAGAGGTGAGTTGGATGGATGCAACTTTGTAAGTATTGCAGGTACACAGAATTCGCTGCTGAATTCGGGCCGTCTAAGGCTCTTCGACCTCAATCCTGTGATATGTCATTTATTGAGTATCATAACTTGGATATTATCGCTATTGCATTATTTGTTACACTGATTACTCTTATCATTGTTGCTCATATCGCAATCAAAATTGTCAAAAGGGTCTTCAGGAAGAGCTCAACAAAACAGAAAAGATCATGAATTGATTTAATGTAATTAATAAAGATTGGTTTCAAAATCTGTTAATAGTTCGTGATGCAGTTGTCATATCATGTTTTTGTGGGTGGAATTGCTTTACTCGTTCGGCGATGAAAATCAGTGTACAGAAACAAATGGTGGGAGCAAACGTTGGAAGATTTACTGGTTTCCAGTAAGTCCAGAGGGTCCAGCGGGTCCGTCAACAGGTGCCACAGGTGCTCCATCCTTGTTCTTGTTAGCTCCCCACCAGGCGGCATATCCGGGGTATCCCCATGCAGAGTATCCAAGACGAGGCCAGAGTATCCAAGACGAGGCGAAGTAGGCTCCATAGTAGGGAGAGACGACCGAGGAATAGGCGGGGAGCTGCAATAAGTTTGAGCTAGAAAAAAAATGGGTGGAATTGCTTTACTCGTTCGGCGATGAAAATCAGTGTACAGAAACAAATGGTGGGAGCAAACGTTGGAAGATTTACTGGTTTCCAGTAAGTCCAGAGGGTCCAGCGGGTCCGTCAACAGGTGCCACAGGTGCTCCATCCTTGTTCTTGTTAGCTCCCCACCAGGCGGCATATCCGGGGTATCCCCATGCAGAGTATCCAAGACGAGGCCAGAGTATCCAAGACGAGGCGAAGTAGGCTCCATAGTAGGGAGAGACGACCGAGGAATAGGCGGGGAGCTGCAATAAGTTTGAGCTAGAAAAGGGGAAAGCTAAGTAGGGGATGTTTAAAATACATCTCATTATCACTTGAATTTAACTCATTTCTGGCTGATTCAACAAGAAATACGAGTGATTGGGACAATAAAAATAAACTACTCACCACGACTTGTGCCTCAGACTGCTGCATGGCGTAGAAAGCAACAAGTGCGACGAAAAGGATACTGTAATTCAATTAATTAATAAATTATCTTGACTTACAAAGCGGAAAATGATTGAATATCACTGGTAAGAATGAGGCATTTACTGTGAAAGTGCAAAAGAGCTTACCATAAAGGAAAATGCTGCCGAAAATGCGAGAATAATGAAGAAATACTCACATCTTGGCGTTCATTGTAGAGAAATTGGAGAGCTGATGGCCTGATGATCAAACCGAGTAACTCCATCGCTTATATACTAGATCGCTCCCAGTTCTCGCTGAATTTCTGTTGCCCTCGGGAGTTACCACACTGTTTGTCGAGTGGTGTTAGCTGTGCGAAGTTGATCAAACGAGTGCATAGATCTGGGACGGGAGAAGAGAAGAAGAACATGTCAGGGAGAGATTGCGTTTCAAATATTGACACTGCGCTATTTTGATAGGTGGCAGCGAGAGGTTGTTCAATCTATTCACAGGAGCTCACATTTCACACAGTGGTTGTCTTTGTATCAGTTCACTGCAGATAAAAGAATTGAGCGACTTGTTTCATTCAGTGTCCACTTTGATCTTATATTCACTTATCGTGATCCCTTGAACTTGGACATTGAGAATTCAATTAAAGGTAGGCATATGCTCGTTACAGAGAGTGAGTCACAATCAGAGTGTGAATATCACTCAAATAGAGTTACAATCAAGTAACTGAATTTGATAGTGATAATGATAATGAGTGTTTGTACATAGTGTACGTTCTCTTAAAACTAATTTATACAAAAGTATAAACGAATTCATTCATTTCACATATCCTTCAATTCTTGACCAGGTCCTCTGAGTATTGTTCCATATATTTATCCATTATTTAGCACAGCCACGATTCCGTTTATCTTCATTATTAATTGTTGACTTGTCGTGTTCGATAAACCGTACCCGCAACACAGTAACGGAGAAACTTCCGCAAACATTTCAAAAGCTATCTCCGATCTCCGATTCGAGAATTAATGCGATGAGTTGTTATTGTGCAACACGAACACATTAGAGAGCCAAATAAACATGCTGGCAAAGTCAGCCAAACTCTGAGTGGGAGCTTTTTTTTGCACAGCCTCATACTCGAGCACTGACCTGGTATTGAATAATGGATTCTTGCAAGAATAAAATCGTGAAGGCACATCAACGGTAGACATTTGGCGCACATCCGCTTCCTAAATCGCCTTCACGTGGTACATGAATTACACGATCTTCGCTTTCTCTCATCAGCCAATCATCTGAAATATAATATAAAAAGGCCAAACAAACACTCAATGCAACTCACTCATTTTCTTCCCGTAAATATTGAATATCGTTAAATACATTGCAGGTGCTGCGAAGATGGAACAGCGTTGTGAATTTGCAAAAAATAACGAAAAATGAATGATTCTCTTCTTCGAACAGAAAATTTCCAAGAGATTTAATGTGATGTGATGCCACCTGCGCAAATACATTAGTGGCCAATTGGCAAAATAATCAAACATCCCGGCGAACGAGTTCTACACGATTCAAGAAGGTAATATACCAAATGTACGCACATTTGTTGAGATATAGCTTTGCACCAATATGAAAATTGCCACGTATATCGGGTTTTAAAATAGTCAGTTATGCGATTCATCAAAGTAGCCACCATCACGTTTGACGCACATCCATTTCCTAACACGCATTGACTCGATTCCAATATTTCATCGACCGTCTTCTTCATGTTCTCTCATCCACTAAACTGCGAGAGACTGCATTTATAAGCAGCGAGTATTTCAAGTGAAGCCACTTTCTCTTCTGTCACGTTCCGTGTTCCACATGTCAGCCACTCACCTCGAGCAGATGCTTCGCAGCCTAAGCCGTAGCGATGTCACGGAGGTCCCATGCTTGACGCTGCACGAATGGTCGCTGCGACACTTCCGCCAAGACACGCCGCCACTCGCACCAGAGCATCGGCGCCTCTACGCAGTGCGTAGCTGCCCGCTGGTCACGAGTGAAGGACGCGCGAGTGAAGTGGTCGTGAAATTCTCTGAAATGTCACAGAGAAGGAGGAGGTCGTCGAGTGTGGAGGCCGATGCGACGACGCTGACAGTAGATGATCCTCACAGTGGACGACGTTCGCCAATCCACGGAGCCCTCAAGGCATGTGCATTCCTATTATGTTTCTCCTTCCATTTTCGCTAAAAATGCACTCGAAATGAGCTGAATTACGGTGAAATGACATGCAAACATTACTTATTCGTTTTATTCCCGCGCAAAGAGATGATTGTTGGATTTCAGGTGCTTCGAGGGTGGAAGAGCGTCGTGCAGCGGGGAAGAAGCAAAAGTAGCTCGGCGCCATCAAAAAGGACGCAATTGACGCCGCCTGCTTCTCAGTACTAAATTTATTGTTGAATATTTGATTTGCATTATTCATCAATGCCAAAATTCTATGATAAAGCACATAGCCAAATTTTGTTCATTCCAAAATATGTTGAGCATTTGCAATCATTTCTGCCACGATTTCATCATGAACAAATAAGCGGGGGCTACGAGTACCCCCTCCCTTCTAGCTGTGCGTGCAGACGGGTTGAAATCACGCGAAAGCACCTAAACTCTCTGATCTGCTCCCAATAGTGAAGCCGATGTGAACTCTGATCAATGTCAACTCTATGATCAGCGCGCAAGTACCCTCTATCGTGGATGAGGGGCACCTCAACTACACTGGCTCATTCATTCCTCTCCTTCTAGTGTGGTTGCATTTTGCAAATTGCCGCTTACGCTCCGCTCCCTCAATGCAACGGGTTCAGGGAGTTCAAATCAACGCGCATACACATCTTGTACGAAAGGGGGGGGGGGAGGAATTTGAGGTACGCGCATAGGGAGAGCGACACTCAGCGACACTCTTTGTTCCGCTTTGTTTCGGAAGGGTCCCTCCGGACCACCATATGCTCGTTTCTTGTCATAATGCCAGGCTTAAATTGGAGTCCCATGCGCCCGGACTAGTTGTATCTCTCTAGGTTGATCTCCTTCTCATGGGCGGCGGATCGCATATATATATATTCGCTGCTGCGTATGCAGATTATTACCTCATCTTGAAAGGGAGAAATTGTCCATTCACTTCATCAATTCACATGCTTGATAATTGAGATAATTTGACGTTCACCCAAGCGAAGATACCCGTAGAGACTTTCCTGCCCATAAAATCAATAAAAAGTGGTTGGTAAAGCAGCACAGAGCGCCAAGGGCCATACATTACGCGTTTGTGTCGTTTTGATTATCGACGCTTGTCCGAGCATCCATAATCGAAAGCAAAACGAGATGAACAAGATCACAGTCGAATGAGCAATCGAGCTTGCGTATACAACTGCATTTTTTAAAAATTTTATTCAAATATTGAAAGTGATTTTACAAATCAATTTATTGCAGAACTTTGCTCCTAGCAACGTACAGGGTCCAGCAAAGACGAAGTACACCGTACTGTCCACGACTTTCAGCCTGAATTTTTAGTTTAAAATATAAATGTATAGTATATAAGAAAAAATCACAAATACCGGGCAACAGCAGTGATGCCTACCACCGACGTGACGCTGTCGGTCATTGCCATGTTGAGCACTGGGACGGAGAAGGATTTCAGCGTCTCAAGCGTGCCTGAAAGCTCGTAAAGTTGGTTTATTACAGTATGACGATACCGTTTCAAAATTGCAGAAATAAGCAAAGCATTGGCGAGTAGAGCCGCCAAATCGACGGCGGCAAATATGGCAATGTGAATTGCATCTTCCTTGGACTGCATACGTTGAGTGTTGTCTCGTTTGCCCTACCAAGATACCTATAAGAACGCTCTGGACAGCTTTATGAAGGCAATGATAATATCAGCCATAAAGCGTTTTACAGAATGATGGTGATATAAAGCAGAATAATCAACCCCATTCGGACTGACGAGGACTGAGGCACTTCGTAGCAGACGTCGAGAAATCAGAAATACTCTGTGGCAATTATAAACCCGAAAATGATCAAAATCTCCCCCTCCCCTCTCCCGCTTATTAACCGAGAACTCTCATGGGAAGACCATTGAGCGGCCATTACTTGCTATTGGCAAAAAAATGTAACATGTTTTATTTAAATTTCCTCATCGATGAGTTTTTTTTCAATATGACAATTGTATTTATCTCATCCATGACGCATTAAGCTGATTGAAATATGAGAGGGTCGTCGCTTCGGATCCTGGCTGTTCGTTGTGTGCAGTTTTGAGCTTTGACTTCCTGTAGATAGGCGGCTGAAAAAATATGTGCTAGTCACAGATGTAAACACTGTTTGCACCTTGAGTCCCAGCTTCCTTCTCAGAGCGGCGATAACGCGCATATTGTTAAATTGTCGTTGCAATTCCGAATCCATGTGCAGCGCAAGATAGAAGAAAAACAGGCAAAATCTACGGATTTTCGATTAATTAGCAATAATTTCGAAACTCACAATTAGAGTGGCTGAAGGAAGGGTTCAGAAAAATCAAATACGGGCATGGTAAATCGGGGGTGAAATATACGGAGGTGTTTGACTATGGAATGTGTTCAGGTATTGGTTACCCTCAAATAAAAAATATGGCCATTGTAATGGTACACCTCATTTGCATATACATAGTCAATAATAAAGAAAATGCTGAAAAACACCAAGTTGGAAGGGAGGGTTTTTGAATAACAAGGGAGGATGCATATATTTTGACCCCGTTCAAAAGTGGAATATGTTCTTAAATAGATTTGGCATCGATAGGAATCAACTCTTCCATACTTTTCCATATTCATTCGCTCGCTGCGACCACTCAAAAATTTCGAAAATTCTTAAAATGGCCCTTCCTTCAGCTTCTCTACTCACAATGCGACAAACACGTCGAATAACCCGATTGCTACGTATCGAGTCAGTTCCCATTCGGCAGGTGCAAGTACGAAATAGCACGCCAATGTAATGCCAATAACCGTAGCGGAGCCAGCCGGAGCTACGAGGCTTATCAAGCACTTAATATATTTTAATTTATTAATTAAATTAATTTTTTTCGAAATAATTCATTCGTTCGTGGGAACTCAACATGAGACATGGACAAACCTCAATTATTCTGCAGTTCTCGCGAATTTGAAACGTTTTAGTAATGGAGTATTCGCTTCTAGATGTGGACATCGCGCGAAGCTGTCGTCGATTATAGGTGTATACTGTCATGAGCAGCTGGAAAACCGAATAAGTTGAAAGCAACTATCGTGTGTTTGAAGTGCTCAGCAAACTCAATGTGCTGGTTAGCGAACCATTGATTGTTTGGGAGAGAGGAAGGGAACAGGTAGGGGAGAGGAGAGCAGGTAGATCACTTGCCTCCTCCCGGCCTTTTCCTAACTCCGCCCCTCGAACGGTTGTCAAAAAGAAATAATCTCACGATACTAAAATTAATTACCACAAATCCTGTTACGGCAGTTGCAATCATTATAGATGCATTATAACGGTAGTCCCAGTATCCTGTAACCAACTGCATACTATTAGTACAATGTGTACCCTATTCACAACTATTCAAAGTTTAATCACAAAGACATACCGAGCATCCATCCTGTGGAATTAGCAGCAGCAAAAAATATGTTGAGAAATTCGATGAAAAAAACGACGAGTAAGGTTGATGTAGATTCGCTCGCATACCTGAAAACCATTTCTAAATTTAAATGATTATTTTTCCTTTTTTCCATTTCCAGAACCGTGTTGCCACAGAGCGTTCCAATGCAAAAGACAAAATCCTGAAACAGGTATTCGTTCAATTATAATTGTTTTGATATTTTGGTCAATAGTGACCACCACCCACATTCCGCAAACATATCCAAAAGAAATTTCCCGTGCGATGTTCGCGAGTAATAACAAATAGTCGTCTTCTGAATAATTAGATTATGCTGTTCGAAATACTCGCTCACCACTCAATGGCAGGTCGAATAGTTCGTAGTACAACAAAGTGAACCTCCCTGACGTACCCAACAAAAATATCGCTGACATGAATCGAATTTGGATACGAAAATTTCGGTGAATCACTCCTGAAGTAGAAAAGTCAAGCTTGGGGCAAGTGCACCATCATCATTCGTATCATTATGCACCCACCGGCATAATAGATGGCTTCGGAAACAAACGGCATGGACAAATATGCGATAATGTTCAGCAAAATCTGAATTTTCATTTTAATTTGTGCAGTATATAACAGTTTGGAGAACCTCGGTTGCGAAAATTGCATTGAATATGGTGGGGGCAAGAGCTGTTCGAGTAGAATTCAGCCACACCAGTTGCACGAACATGCAATGCCATCCGCATCGTGCCGATAAAAAACTCCGTTTGCCACTTTGTTTGTTTGTTTGTCGTTTGTTTGTTTTTTTTTTTTTGATACCACCATTCCACAAACGATCCACTCACTTAAGGTACTCGGAGAGAATCGTGGCGCTCTTGCACTCGAGCGAGAGCATGCCCACGATCTGAAATAAGGTCAGTTATCGATTGAATACCGTATCCCACCTCAAGTCTACTGTAGACCTATAAAACGCCACATATCGATTGAACACCGTAACCACGTCAAGCCTACTGTAGACCTAGTAAACTTCAATTACCGAGCGAATACTTTACCATCAAATTTAGCGTAGTATCAATAGAATAAAATTGTGTATCGACTACGGTAAACTAGCTCGAAAATGAATAAATATCACTACAGCTTCAATAAAGTCAGTTCACGATCGACTACCGCAGTGCGGTTACCGTACCTCCGTCAGTCGCTGCAGCCGATTGTCCTCTGACTGAAAGAGCTGTGCGTCGGCGCACGTGCACACCACGTGTAGGAACTGGAAAGACAACAATTACATTTTGAATTTTGAAATTTCGGATAAAATTTTGTTTTTTTTAGAACAGGAGGAGAAGAAGCTATCAAATTGTTGTATTGACCTGCGATAAAGAGCAGCTCTTGTAGCCGCGTCTCAACTGGTTGAATGAATTAATCAAAATAAAATGACTGGAACCTTAATATCGTCAGCTAGTTTTACACATTGCTTTTGGGTTAAGAACAGCACCAACAATCAAAACCGACTGGCACTCTACAAATGCATATTGCGCATGAAGCGTGTTACTGCCGGGGACCGAAGTCCCATTCTTTTTTCGACAATCTTCTACCCGACTAGATCTTTTTACATTCTCAAACAATCTAGATTTTTGTTCAATAACATCCATACTACGACACGGGAGCTTTAGCCTCAGATATGGCTATCCTCTCCGATAACTAATCAATTACCTACCTGCACTGTAAGGTAAGGGTCAAACATCAATCACACCGTATCCTACCGTACTCAATCAATAACATCTGCCCCGTATACCTGTTGGGCGTCGAACTGCAGCAACAACCTCAGATACGGGTACGCGCCCTCCTCCCGCCTGCCCACGCTCTCCTTCCCGTGCACGGACGTGATGCAGCGGTACACCTCAACGGCGTCAATAAATTTTTGAAATAGCGAAACATAAGTCCATTTCTGCATAGCGCCACTCCTGCGTCAGCAATATTAGTAATTCAAGGGACATGCTACAGAAATTCATCAAAAATTGACCCCTAAGGGAGTGTGTTTCACGGTGTATCATGTATTTCCTTCAGTCATCTATTTCCAATCATCAGTTGTCGAAAAGTCATGTCAACAGGATTTTGCCGTCGGGCACCTAGGCCTATATTTTCAAATGTTTTCGGGCACATAGATCTAAAAATGACAAAAATGCTTGCACACTTGGTTAGAACACTTGAAAATTCAACCCTTTCGGGCACATTTTCTAAAAATTTCCCCGACTTCGTCGGGCACTTCATGTTGATGTTGACATACTTTTCGACCACTGCCAATCATGTTTCACCATTCGGTCCAAATTTTAAAAAAAAATCAAAAATACCCTCAAGAACAAAAGAAAAAAGTGAGCAATCTTTACCGCTGTCAGAGATATGCTACAGCGGTTTATCGAAATCGGCATCTATGCATCTGTGCTTCACTGCTACTATAGATTCACGAAACCCACGGTATTTCGAAATGACGATGATATTCATCTCAATTAACCTAATTGATTTAATGTGCCTCGTGTGAACCAACTCTTTCAGTATACACTTCAACAACGGCACCCCAAGCACACCATACCTGCACGGGTACCGTGCACTGCTGGTCCTCGGGCAGCGTCTCTTTTGATTCTTGCTACCCAATTCAGCTCAACACCACAAGCGCGCCAATCACTCCGCACCTCATTCGCGTCAGCCACTTACTTGCACGGGTACCGTGCGCTGCTGGTCCTCGGGCAGCGCGCCGATGGGGTAGGCGGCGCCCGCCAGGCAGCAGTACAGGTACAGCAGCAGCTGCGCGCCTTGTTGCACCTGGAAGAGAAGGGTTATCGGGTGGTAAGGAATCATTGAGATAATTATGCCTCGAGGGGCTATTGACCACCCTGTGAAACACAAACGCTGCACCGAAAGAGAGAGAGATATTTTTCTAACATGCTCCAAGCAAAATTGAAAGAGAGCCAAGTCAGAAGAATTAGCTACCCTGTGAAACACAAAAGAAGTTCCTAGAAAGCTCAAATCGACAAGCGCGAGCAAACTAATTCTCAATATCTATTCTAAGGGCAGTCAAAGCAGCAGCTGCGCGCCTTGCTGCACCTGAATTAGAGGAATTACAACTTGAGTGAAACATGGAGATACTAATGCTCGCTGGCTATTGACCACCGAGTGAACACACAAAAGCTGCACCTAAAGAGATAGAGGAACGGATGGATCATTATGTGATGTAGTGAGCTACGATTGAAAGTGAGGTGAACCATGAGAAATTCTCTCCCTACCGTATACCCGTATCCCTCTACCGTATACCTCATGGTCCGACAGCAGGTCGCCGCGGCCCGAGAACGACGCCACCGTGTCCAGCATTTCCTGCGATATCGATTTATTAGGACGCGGGCTACCGTAATCTTGCAGTGACATCATTGGAAATTACCGTACAGTGATGTCAGTTAAACGTTTATTTTTTATCAGAAAAGATACCGTAACGTATTAACGTAACCATGGTCTAATCCAGATGAATTGTTGTAGTCCCCCCCCCCCCCACCATCTCTAATCTACTCTCTGCCTACCGTAACCCTATCGATCTGCAGTATACCTCGAGTGGGCCCAGATAGTCGCCCAGCGCCCGGTTCATCACGTAGATGACGCCGTCGTACAGCCCGTTCTGCCGGCACGTCGTCATCACCTGAGACATTACGGAAGGATTACGGTATTGATTGAAATGAGGGAAGAGTACGGTAGGATTATTAAAATTATCGATCGGTTACGGTCGGATTCTCGATTAAAGTTCAGGATGTTACAGTAAGATTATCGATTGACCTTCAGGAGATAACGATAGAATTGCCGATTGATACAACATGTGCCCAAGAAATATGTGTCGAGTAATTGATATTCGAAAAGATGGAGGTCCATTGTGATAGGGAGAACATTGGGCAAGGTAAGTGTCCCGTGAAACATCAATCGGGTAGTTCTAAAAAAATCATTGACGGATAAAGAAGACATCGATATCAGCAACCTACTGCTGGCAGTAGCTGATCACAGTCACTACCTACCGTATCCCCGTACCATACTTTTTAAATCAATCAGTCCTCGATCACTGTCTACCGTACCGCCCCCCCCCTCTTCCCTACCGTACCTTGTGCAGGTCGATGCAATCGATCGGAATGCGCACGACCGCCGACTGCAGCTGCGAGAAGTGGCCCTCGTTGATAAGGTTGCCTGAGGTGAGAAGAATACGGTAATTAGGTACGGTATCGACGATTTGCTTATCGACTCCTTGTTAAATAACGCACAATCAAACGCTTTTAAAACTTCATGAATATTGCGCCCACTGTGATGGATATACTGATGTTTTTGATGTGACATCAATTATGTCGACACGATGAAACGCTACGTAACCTTTCCAAATGAGCTCATTTGTATTGTAAACGACGGTTTGATGAATTTGATTTATGAATTTTTTGTTTGATACGCCGCTAAGCATCGATTGATAAATGAGATCCAGGACATGGTTGTAGAACGCGTGAAGCACACCTCAACCAGTACTTACCGCGGTCACTAGAACCTCCACATCCCTATTCAGTAAGCAATCTATAGCCCTACGGACAACGACAGCTGCTGTTTCATTTAAACGCCTTATCAATGAGAGCCTCATCCCGTTGGTTTGCGCATTATCTCGCCAAAAAATGTTTAAAATAAAACCGCCCCTCTTCTTCCATCGATGGACGTTTCAGCCCCTAGAAGACATAGGAAATTTCGACGCGACTCACTCAAATAATCCGACACAATGACCGGCGGGGGTCGCTCCAGGGCCCCATCGAGCACGTAGTCGTCCAGGTACTCCAGCAGGACCGCCTTGGACAGCGAGTCCTTCTCTAGCCTGAAAGACATTTGTAATTAAACCTGAACACGAACAACATTCTTGTATAAAGATAGAGAGAGAGAGAGTACAACTATTAGATAAGGGATAATTCTATGTAGCAAAGTTTGTGTTTCACTGCTCCCTCAAAATCGCAGCTCGGTGTCCACAGGCAATGTGTTCTTACCCGTCCCCGAAATAAATATAAAAAAAAACATATATCGCATTTCGTTCAATGAAATGTACGCCATCGAAATCATCGTCGCGTCATCACTAGGGTTCTCTTAATGGAAAAGTTACCGGAACTAAAATAGCGCGAACAAAGGATTCTCCATCCCTCTAATTTTTCAATCTCGCGAGCGGCGCTCGATTGTCCAATAGTTATTGGAATTCAAATAAGGAGCAATTGAACCATCACCGTCAACCCATTCTTTCCTTCCAAACTCACACGGGATAGATCTCATCGTAGAGTACGTCGAACAGTCGCGACCCGACCGACACCCGGAGCAGCACGTCGATATTCCGCTTAATTAGCTTAATTTGTTCTCTAATTAGCTTTATTAGCCCCCACAACATATTGCCAGCAGCTACTCCCTCTCCCTCCACTCTCGCCCCTCCCCTTCTCACTCGCTTCTCGCCCCTCCGCTACCAGTGCCCGGTTAGCTCAGTCGGTAGAGCACCAGACTCTTAATCTGGCTGTCGCGGGTTCGAGCCCCGCATCGGGCTGTCATGTTTTTGCCTCTTTTTCGCACCCATATCAGCACTTTTTACTGACTTTTACTGTAATTAAACCCATTTTTGCTGCATTTTTCACTATAAAAAGACCTACTCGACAGTACGCGATCAGCTCCAACACTCTGGAATCAACTGATTCCCTTTCGAAGAACTATTGATTCCCTTTCGTTTCTTTATACTTTTTTTCATGTATGACCCCTATTATTTTCTACTTTCGATCTGGATGAAATGATGATAATGATGAAAAATGGCGTACTCGATAGTGCGCGATCAGCTCCGCCACGCGGCCGCTGTTCACGCCTGTTGCCGTGTGGTCCAGAAGCACGCGCAGGCACTCCGCCACTCTGGAATTAATCAATAATTGATTGATTTTCCTTGCCTACCGTATCCACCAGCTACCGTACTCGAACTGATATCAATCGATATTTAATAATTATTTTGAGATACCACACAATTACGCTACATCAATTCGGACCCAAACTTCGGGTCACATAAACATTGTAAAACGGGAAGCCACCATGATAGTTCACATCATCAAACATACCGAAATCCTGCCTTTCTTCAACCCCATTTACCTAACCACTATCCACCGCAGCCTCGCTACCTCGCTAGCTAATAGATACCGTATCATTATCCTACCGTGCTTATTCCGCATCCCATCCTACCGTATACCTCATGTGGATATGGGCGATGAAGTGCGGGTCTCTCGCGTGCAGTCGACCCCTCACGAGGTCCAGCAGGAACAGCGCCGCCGAGATGTACTCGTGTCTGGAAATACACCTATCGATTACTGAAGACTACCGCCCCAAATTACAAACTCAGTGTTGAATACTATTCACACTTCTCTGGCCAGTGCAAATTGGTGATTGCCGTACCCTTCCCGTGGGTATCTAATTTATTACTAATTGATAGAGCAAGACGTATGTTAGTCAGTGTCTGCTACCGTGTTCTTTCAGTCAATAATCCACAGCACATAAAATCGATTACCGTACTCCCTGCCTACCGTAGCCCCCATTCAATAGCAAGCTGATCAATCGATACTCCTCACCTATCGTAGTACGTCTCCAGTTGCTGCTGCTCGTCCATTACCGTAAGCTCGTAGACGATGGATGGTCCCAGCACGAGCAGAGAGGCGCCTGAGGGTACGGTAGGCGGTTATCAAATAATTAAAAGTACCAGATTGCCTAAAAAAACCACGAGTCACTCGAATATTCAAACAGCTGATTGCGGGTTTCACTGCCTAACCATAGCGCTTCGTCAATAGTTGCGAGCAAAGGTTTTGGGGAAAATGGTCCTCTAGAAAAAATCAGGCAAATGATAAAGGATTATCTTTTTCATCAAGGACAACCATGGAACAATTCGAAAAATGTGACTACGTGTTTTCGCGAACTTGCCATAGGCGATTTTTCTTCTACTGGGTGCTATATCCTTGAAACCAATTGTAAAATACACACTGTAAACGAATGCCCCATTACAGCATTAGTAATAGGTATCCCGAAGTTATCGATTACTCGACCACAGTATCCCGTCAGCTATCAATTGCTCTACCGTACCTGCACGGACGATCGACGAATACGCTGCGTTCTCGGCCACGGCCCGCATCGCCGCGCTCACGTTGCCACCGTACGCCAGACCCTGAGAAGCGAGGATTATTGATTATCGAATAGTATTGTGGGAGTACGGTAGCCTCGAATTTATCAATCGTATTTATTTTCTACCAATCTAGTCACATGTTACTAACATTGCTTAGAAGAGAAGCTACGGGATTTTGAAACATTTGTCGACGAATACGCTGCGTTGTATGTGATGTAAGATTGAGAGGAGAAGGACGTAAACAGAAGGAAGGAATACAGAGAATGAGCCCGAAGATGAAGTGGTGGAAATTGAAAGATCCAGAAATGAGGAATGAATTTGAAAGAGAGGTGATCATGAAAGGAGCACTGGGAATAGACCCCCTGGACGAAGATATGGACGTGGATGAAGTTTGGACAGAGACTAGAGATAAACTTCTCGAGTGTGCGAGAAAAGTGCTCGGAGTGACGAAAGGGAAGAAGATGGTAAACCATGAATCTTGGTTTTGGAAGGATGAGAGTGTGCGAGTCGCCACAAAGAGAAAGAAAGAAGCATTCAGAGAATGGTTTCGAAGGAAGAGCGTCCAGACGAAAGCGGAGTACGAGGCTAAGAAGTTGGAGTGCAGAAGAGTGATACACGAAGCGAAGATGAAGGCATACGATGATCTCTATGAGATGTTAGATGGCCGCGAAGGAGAACAAGCAGTGTATAGATTGGCGAAGATGAGAGATCGAGGAAAGAAAGATATGAAGGAAGTGAAATCGATTTGTGACCGAAATGGGAAGGTGATCAGAGGAGAAAGGGAAGTGAAGGAGAGATGGCGAGAGTATTTCGAAGAATTACTCAATGTGGAAAAACCTCAAACACTTTTGAGCGATGGAGACCCAGTGGATTTACCCGTTCTAGACTGGAGTTTGGAAGAAGTGAGATGGGCAATTGGAAAGTGCCCATGGAGGAAAGCGTACGGTCCGGATATGATACCAGTAGATGCCTGGAAGTCAATTAATGAGTCAGGAGTGTGGTGGTTGACACGATTATTCAATAGAATAATGAAGGAGATGAAGATGCCGGAGGATTGGAGACGCAGTGAGATTGTCACTCTCTATAAAGGAAAAGGGGACATTAGAGAATGTGGAAATTATAGAGGGATCAAATTGATATCGCACTCAATGAAGATCTATGAGAGGTGTATTGATAGAAGATTGAGGCAGATTATGGAATTGAACCCCACCCAGTATGGATTTGTGAGCGGAGCGTCTACCGCAGAACCCACATTTATTCTCAGTCAGATGGTAGAGAGACACATTGAGTATCGCCAAGACATCTGTGCTGCATTCCTAGATTTGGAAAAAGCATATGATCGTACTCCTAGAAAGCAGATTTGGAGAAGTTTAAGAGAGAAAGGCGTGCCAGAGACCTATGTGACTTTGATACAAGAGATGTATAGAGATGCAGCGGCCCATATTCGAACCCCCTTTGGTCCAACCTCGGATATTACAATCAAAGTGGGCGTGCATCAAGGGAGCGCATTGAGCCCGTTACTTTTCATCACAGTTTTGGATTCGGTGATGGGTGACACGATGGAAAGTGCTCCGCAATGTCTGGCATATGCAGACGATATATGTCTAATAGACTCGGATGTTGCCAGACTAGAGAAGAAAGTGCACGCGGTTCAGAAGAGATTGGAGGCAGGAGGACTGACACTCAATACCGGCAAGACAGAGTTCATGATGATTGGAGGAGGGCAGGCATCGATGGCGGATGTGAAGGGAGAGTCCATCAAGCAAGTCAAAGAATTTCGGTATCTCGGATCGATGATTCACGAGGAGGGAGGAGCAGAGAGAGATATGAACAATCGGTTAAGATGTGGATGGGCAAAATTCAATTGTTGTTCTGGAGTTCTCCATGATAAAAGAGTGCGGAGGAGACTGAAGGGAAAAGTGTACCGAACAATAATCCGACCGGCCATTATGTACGGAAGTGAGCATTGGGCTCTCACTGATAATATGGAAAATAGACTGAGCGTGGCGGAAATGAAAATGGCACGATGGATAGTCGGAGTCCGTTTGAGGGATAAAGTGAGGAATGAGACTGTAAGAGGAAAGCTTGGGATTGCCTCTATTGTGGAAAAGATAAGGGAGAAGCGGTTAAGATGGTACGGACACATCAAACGGAGAGACAGAGATCATCCGTGTAGAGAGATTCTCCAATATATCCCTCCTGGAAGACGACCCGCCGGAAGGCCCAAAAAGGGTTGGTCAAAAGTGATAAAGGATGATCTGGCAACCAAAAGATTAACGGAGAGACACACGCTAAATCGAGCGTTATGGAATGAGAAGACGGCCCATCCAGACCCCGCCTAGCGTGGAGAGAATGTAGGCTACATACGACGACTACAACATGTGAATCAAGAATCTAAATCATTTCG
The DNA here is from genome assembly GCA_000180635.4 of Pristionchus pacificus. Taxonomy (NCBI): domain Eukaryota; kingdom Metazoa; phylum Nematoda; class Chromadorea; order Rhabditida; family Neodiplogasteridae; genus Pristionchus; species Pristionchus pacificus. The sequence goes on from CM026580.1 coordinate 13,779,819, forward strand.
TTTCATTGTTTCTTTTTTTGTACGACCCCCATTGTAACTACTTTCGACCTGGATAAATGATGATGATGATGATGATGATACAATTGTCCCCCTTAGCTTATTGTATCATAGTATGGAACATAGGGTGGAATTAAACTTTTTTTGAACATTTGGATTGAACATTTAATTCCACTCGCAATTTGACCTTATTCTCAGGCGTTCTCCTGAGACTAACCGTTCTACCCAGGCGCCACCTGAGATTGGAGAGTTCAAGTTTCCAATCTCAGGCGGACGCCTGAGAATAACGGTTAGTCTCAGGCGAACGCCCGAGATTAACAGTAGTTGAAAAAATGGGATTTTTTCTTAAAAACTGGGAAACACGTCGGTTCATCTGCAGCACGTCTTGTTATTAGAACGGATAGGATAATATTCACGACAAGTGTGGCCAAACTAACGGCGAATCTTATGACATCCGATATAGTACGCAGAATCTGGAGAAAAAACAATTGAATAACACAGCGTACCAAGGAGGAGGCAGGGGTGAAATGACCTCGTCACTAGTAGTACTGTTCGGAATCATAACTAACAATTGTGCAATTGCTGCAATTGTTATTGTCTTTTTTTTAATTTCAAAAACCAGGCTCACTCAGAGGAGTCACTAAACGCGCAGCTTGTATGGAAGTGTAGAAGCCAACCATGAACGGGTACGATATTAGCTGATAATTGATGAGGTAAAATACGCAGTTCAACAGTTCCTGAGTTCAATTTTACACTCTGACTTCAATTTCTTCTTTGCTCACAGTTATTCCATTGATAACGATGAGCTTGAAGGTGTAATTTTGCGAAAAGGGACGGATGCAAATAAGTTTGAGGTACACGAATACCGCTGATGGAATGGTGACAATGAGACAGGCGGAAATCACAATCGTTTGAAAAATGTCAAATATTTCGAGGGCTGAAGATATCCGAGCTAAATTTCCACTGATTGAACAGAAAAAATACACGAATGGAGAAATCAAGCTCCTGTCGAACGAAATTGGTGGTTTGATAATTCCCCCCGCCCTCTAGTGTGTGCTCTCTGATTGTGAGCACTGACTGCTGTCGCTGCTAATTTTAGTATTTCGAAATTTTTATTTTCTATAATCATATCTATTTGCAGGGCTGATCGCCACAGCGTTGCTATAAAATGCAGACAATCAAAGAAGATGGTTGTGGAGGCCGAAGGCTTGGATGTCCGATCCAGAACGCGTAGCCCTAATTCGAGAATCTCAAAGAATATTTTAGACGATACTTTTCAATGTGATAGCCCAACAGCTGGCCTACCAGAGGGCCGCCACCGAGCGTTGTCTTATGACTGGGGAAACCAACGGAAACTCAATTCGGAATCCATTTTGTCTTAGAAGACCGAAAAGACCGAGAAACATTCAAAAGTCGTCTTCAATCTTCGATTTGAGTATCGGAAAGATAATACGATGAGCTTCTGCGTGCGCAAATACATTAGTGACCAGTGAGCAAAAAATCGCACATCCCGGAAGGATCGCACATTTAAAGAATCAGGAAGAAGGCCCTTCTTCTTTTTGATATTTCCTCCTGCGAGAAAATTTTCTGATTTCAGGATAAATGTATAAATGTAGGATAAATGATTTGTTAATCCCGTTTTAATTTCATTTGAAAATAGTTGTCGAATCTCCACATGACTTACAATTAGCGCACATTCATTACCTAACTCGCTTTGACGTGCTTCCAAAATTTCATAAACGTTCTTCGTGTTCTCTCTCAGTGGCCAGAAATCGGAAAGATTGCATATAAGCGAGTGTTTCAAAATGAGTCAATCCTCCTTCTTTTCGGCATTAAACTCAGTCTTCATTCTCTGTAATGTCAGCGGTACATCTCGACCAAATTCTTCGCAGCATTGGAAGCTGTACTGTCGATGCAGAATCGCTCATCCCAGAGTCCCAAGAATGGCCTCTTCGACGCTTCCAGCACGGAAGGACAATGGTTGCGCCGGATCAAATGCGTCCGCGCCTCTACACAGTGCGTAGCTGCCCGCTGGACACGATCCATGATTTAGGACGGGAAGGTGCTGTGCAATGCTGCGATACTATAGAGAGAAGGAGAAGATCCTCGAGTGCCGAGCCCACGTTACAATTAGCAGCAGAACAGGAGACTAGGCGACGAAGTCACATCCGCGGAGCTCTCAAGGTAATATTGCATTTAGTTTCTTTCTTTTCAACACGAAGAAAAGAAATATTCGCTGTTCGCCATAAGAAGACAACAACTGAAATTTAGTGTTCTAATTCGTTTCCGCTTCCCCAATAACTAATGATTGCAGGTGCTGCGAAGGTGGAGGAGCGTAATTCACCGAGGGAGAAGGGGCGGCTCGGTCAGATCGACGTCATCCACGACATCCACGACGACTGCTCCAGCATCTCAGTGTGGAATCGATTGTTTTCATTGTGCTTGTGGTAGGTAGTATGCAGAGTGCACATCATTCGAGATAAGATTTACGATTTCATCTCCTTGTTCAGTGTTGTTCATTGTTGTTCATTTTCGAAGCCATAACAAGTGATAAAAATTCTCGCTTAGGATGTGTAATCTTCATTAACACATGGATTTTTCACAGCGGGTGTTCTTATACGTTGCTTGTGATATCATTTATTCAATATTAGTCAAGTAGATTCGCAATTATTCTAGGGTACTACCCCGAGATGTAAAGAAAAGTTCGGAAATATCATTTTAAAAACTCATTTCTCGTATTTATTAGTTGGAAAAATACTTTTGTGAAAGGAGACCGCTCGGAACTTGTGGAATGGGAAAGAATAAATTGGAAAGAGTGAATGAGAAGAATGAAAATGCAAATTATTTTTTGGGAAGTCTTTTTTCGTAAATTTTTTCTTGGAAGTTTTCTTTTGAGAAGTCAATTATGGGAAATATTGCAAGCACTAACGTGGATTTGAAATTCTCAGCAAACTCAATGTGATGATTTGCGAGCTATCGATTTCTGGAGAGGAGGGAAGAGGAGAGGAGACGAGGTAGATCACTAGCTTGCTTCCGGCCTACTTCTCCTTCCTTTTTCGCGAGCGTTTGCCTTAGGGCAGCTACGCATGGAATGGAAAAAATTCTCACGATATCAACTTTTAACGCTTGTGCACAAAGCAATTCAGTTCCGGAGACAAATTTACGAAAAAATTATATAATTTACTTATATTTTACATTTTCATTATTCCCAGACCATTGTTTCTCTAATTGAATTTTCGAACGTGATCATTCTCACTCTTTCTTTCTCGAGTGCGCGGTTTCGTAAATTGAACTTTTGAAATGAGTTTTACGACTTTGTTCTTTCTCATAAATCAAGTAGATGTTTTGAAAATATATTTCTGAAAAGTAAATTTACGAAACCAAATTTATATATCGGGGTAGTACCTATTCTAGGAGCCGACAGGATTATTCAATATCGTAACGGTCTGTCGGAGAATCGTCGTGGCGGCTGAATTTCGTCGCTTGTTGAGCGCCATTCGCCGAACGGACGGAGTGAACATGATCAGACACCTGCAATTTTAATTTTTCAAATTATACAACTGCTCGCTGCTAGTTCAAAAGTCGATTAAAATGAGCACGATATAATTTCAAATTTGATTAACACGTCATATAAAATGATCCGATCTATATTTTCCGCTCTACACACCAGAAGGGAGCAATCGCGTTGAGCCCGAGAAACAACCACTGAACGAATCCGCACACCATCACGTCGATGTAGCGAGCGATCACCTATATTTTTTAAAAAATCAAAATAAATTTATGCATTCACGTTATTTATGAAGTAAAGCATGTAGAAAGTGTAGGAGGCAATGCTGGTTATGACGAGACCCTTTTCACCGTTGAACCTGAATCGCTTCTATTTTTTGATCAACTTCCTTTTCCACGTTTGTATCTTCCTTGAAATAGTTCTCTCATCTGCTCATTACCTAAACCATGTTCTACATCAATTTCTTGCGGAGATACCTTTGACGGTCTGAGAAATGAAAAAAATTCCGTTCTCGGGTGATCAGAACAGATAGGATAATGTTCGCCACTAGTGTGGCCAAACTGACAATGAACCGTATGATATCCGATATTGTTCGAAGTGTCTGTAAGAAAAGGGACTGAACCTATCAAGTATTGTAAGTACATCATCAGTAGAAATATTGTTCGGGAGCATAACTAGTGCACCATTGAACATAAATGGCGAATATATGACAGTAGTCGTAATGGAATAATCAAGAACTGTGGGCAGTGCCAGTGTAATTGATACAAGTATAGAGATAATGAAAAATATGGAGTCGTTCTAAAATCTGATGAGCATGCTCAAACAAAGGGTAGTAAATACGCTTTTCTTTCGAATGAATATTATCGTCTTCAATCGATTCAATGCGACAAAAAGTGATGAATGGAGGCTGAGACATGCAAGAAAGACCCAAGCAATGGCTGCAATTTATATTGTTCATTTTCACTCTCAATTTCCAGGCTTACTCAGTGGAGTCACTAAACGCGCATCTTGTACGGAAGTGTAGAATCCAACCATGAACGGATAGGTAATGAGCTGAACATTGATGAGATAGAGCACACAACTCAGCAGTTCCTGATGCAATCATTATGTCCTTATGATTTCCTTATTTTCGTACTCACCGTTACGCCATTGATAACGATGAGCTTGAAGGTGTAATTGCGCGAGAACGGGCGCACGAAAATAAGTTTAGCGTAAACGAAGAACGCCGATGGAATGGTTACAATGAGACAGACGGTAATCCCAACAGTTTGAACAATGTCAAATATCTCAAGTGCGGAAAACATCAGCAACAAAAAATAAACCGAGGAGTAAAAGCTGGTGTGCTCCTGCCATGCGAAATTGGTGGTTTGATAATTCGCACCTCTCGTTTGTGCTCTGCGACTGTTGACTAGCATAATGGCTGATAACTCTCTCCTCTCTTCTTTATATATAATAGGCATTTTGTCGATATTCTAGGATTCCATCGTGTGCGGTATACAGTTGCTGATGGCTTGAAAATGGTTGAGGCGATAGCTTGGTTTGTTGGTTTCGAAAACCAAGCGCCGAACCGTGGGCGTAGAAGGCACCTGTGATCAAAGATAAGAAACACATTTGATTGTAAATGAAACGTGATAAGCTGCGTGAAATAGAATTTGGTGTATTCGATCCCGCACTAGAACGGAGAATGCCGAGAAAGAGACATTACGCGAATCCACAAATAAATATATCGAAATTGCGAGCCAGAGTAACGCAGTCATATTTATCTTCGTCGGTTTCCATTAGATGCCATATTGGACATGTTATGATAAATGAAATTATTCTAGGAATCGATCGTATTGTGGAGCGCAGCTGTTGAAGAATGACGAATGGTTGTTGCTCTCGGTTGAATAGTTATTTGCGGAACCAATCGTCGAATGGAGGGAGTGAATAGGAGAAGACACCTGGAACAAAAGGATTAGAAATAACACCATTTGAAATAGTGTTATATTCTCAATTTCTCACCAAAACGGAGTCATTGCATTGAATCCGAGAAAGAGCCATTGCGCATATCCGAAAATTAACATATCGAAGTAGCGAGCGAAGACCTTCAAACAAAGCAAGAATTTCTGGATTCTTTGATACTTTTGTACTGTGTTAACGAAATAGATCATGTAAAAAGTGTATGAAACAATGCTCGTAATCACCAGTCCCCTTTCAACGTTGAACCTGATTTGCAAAGATTTGTTGTAATTATGATTGATAAAACTTGCTTTTGTCTCTCTGCAAAGTTGATAAACTTTCGTTCTCGAGTGATCATTACAGAAAGAATAATGTTGATGACTAGTGTGGCCAGACTAACAAAGATTCGAATAATGTCAGACACCACACGGAGCGACTGAAAGAAAATCTATGCTTGATTCTATAGCGCTGATAACATTGTTAGTGAGTTTATTCTTTGGATACATTATTGTCTCATCATTGTAGGTAAACGAAGCGTAAATGATCGTAGTAAATAAACATAAATCAGTCACAGCCGGCCCAGTAAGAACAGTTGATGAGATAACAGAGATGAAAAAGAATGTAGAGTCATTCTATAATATTTGTTTAAAAAGTTGGCAGCTGAATTGAGCTGACATTGCGTAGCCTTATGAACATGATTGTTTTCAGTCTATTCAAAGCAATGAAAAGTGAAGTGTGCAAACTGAACCCGGCCAGGAAGCAGCTAGAAATTGCTGAAATGTCATACCATTTATTTCGTTTTATCGATGACGAATTTTACTCAGTGGAGCGACAATCCCTGTATTCTGCAAGAATGTATACATTCCCGCCATAAAAGGATACGAGATTAGCTGATATGCTATGAGGTACGCAATGCAATTTAGGAGCTCCTACAACAAAGTATTCCAGGCAGGAGAAAAGTAGGCCATTCATTCATCACCGTTATTCCATTAAGAACGATGAGTTTGAAGGTGTAATTCTCTGAGAATGGTCCAGTGAAGATCAGTTTGTAGTAAATGAAGCATGCGAATGGTATTGTTATAGCAAGACATAAAGAAATTCCAATTGTTTGGAAGACATCGAAAATCTCCAAAGCTGAAGACATACTCAGACCTAAATGTAAGAATGGAGGAAAAATCTTTTACTTCAAAATTGCTGGTGTAAACCTAGTGTAGCTTGAAGTTGGAACTAGGTTGCAAGAGTAAAAGTGTGAGATGTCTTCCTTTACACTACGCTAGGAATGAGGAAAAGACTAAGTGGGGAAAGAGACGCATAATGAAAATCGTCGTTTACTGTGATTTCTATGTTAAAGTAACTGTTTATCGCTCGCTTCCGTACTAAGGCACGATCGAATTGTTTTGTGCAGTCGTAGATGGCCGGAAAATGGATGTTACGGTAGTCTCTGCATTTATTTGAAATGCCACGCGCCGAACAGATGGAGTGAAGAGGAGAAGGCACCTGCACACTTTGAATTTCGCCGAAAATGCTCGAAAAAATCATCCACCATCTTGACTGATCCTACGTACCAGAATGGCGTAATCGCATTAAGGCCCAGAAACATCCACTGCACGAATCCGCAAATGACTATGTTGAGATAGCGCGCTAGCACCTTGAAAGGTTGATTTCATACCATTTTGAGGCAAACTAACGAACGCTGTTGACGAAATAGAGCATGTAGAATGTGTAGGATACAATGCTGGTGAGGACAAGCCCGCGCTCTCCGTTCAACCTGTCGTTTAATGGAGTAATTTCAAGAAAAATTCTCACTTCTGTCTGTCTGAGATGTCGAGAAACTTCCTTTCCCTTGCAATAAGAAAGAATAGGATAATATTGACTACAAGGGTGGCCAGACTAACAACAATTCTAATAACATCCGATACTCTTCGAAGAGTCTGAAAATGAAACAATATTGCGTAATGGACGAAAATTTATCTACCTCGTTGTTAATAACGTTATTAGGAACCATTATTACTGCGTCATTGTATGTTATCGGAATATATCCGACTGTTGTCCAGAAGCATAAGTCCAGCACTGCAGGTAATGTCAGAAAAGTTGAAATTGCGACTGATATTAGGAAAAATATGGAATCGTCCTGAAATTTGTTATGTATTTTATTACGTATTGTTGTCAACAGTATGCTTACACTTTGTCTTCTTATGAACATGATTGTTTTCAATCTATTCAGAGCGATAAACAACGATGTGTTAAGACTGACACCACTCGTAAAAGCGAAGGTGATTGCTAAGCTATTTGGTGCTGAAATTCTTATCATTTGGTCATGTTATTAAAACCTTTTTTGCTACCTGTTTGCTGCAACGACGTATAGAATACAATCATGAAAGGATATGAGATCAACTGATAAGCAAAGAGGTAGGCAACGCAATTTAACAGCTCCTGAAAAAGTGGATTCACAAATTCAAACAACATGAATTTCTCACCAGCAATCCATTCAAAACGATCAGCTTGAACGTATAGTTGTTTGAAAACGCTTTAAAGAAAATGAGCTTGAAGTAAACGAAGAATGCGCAAGGGAAAGTAAGAACTAGGCAGGCACAAATTGACAATGTTTGATCAATATCAAAAATTTCAAGGGCGGAAGACATCGAAGTTACTCCTTTTTCACTACTTGACACGAAATTAGAGGTGTGGTTCGAATTGCACCTGCTCAGAGTCAGACAGACTCGGCATGCCTGTTTCGATAGCTCGGGGGTTCTGTGAAGTCAGTTTTTCCGAAAATTAAAGTCAGAAAACACCTTGAATTCATCATATTCTTCAATACGTACTGGAATTAGACTTCCTGGAAGTTTGTACGCTGATTTAGAAGGCGTTAAATAATTTATTGGATGTTGTGTCACAGGCGACTCCTGGAGAACAATTATTTGTTCCGAAAACCGTGAGAATTTTCTGTATTTATTCTCAGTAATACGGCGAATTTGTTCAGTGAACCACTGCATTTCCGCAAACAACAAAAAAATGTATTTTTAGTGATAAGACAGAAAAAATTAAAAATGATATTCGACTCAGCCAGAATGGAGATTTGGCCACTGAGAGCTTCAAGCGGAAGCATCAGGGGGGAAACGTCATCATGCCATCAATGAAAGACTGATGAGAGTCATTTTCCCGAGTAACCGTCATCTGTAGAACGATGAGGACTCATCTGTATTCCTACTTTATTATGGTTTCATCACCAGCTCCCGCCGGAACCCAAAGCTGCTGAGATTTAAAGTATTTTAATGTTCAAGACTCCTTCAGATTTGATCGATTCCCACGCACACTGTCATTCGAGATACAAAAGCTTGCACACTGTCGTATAATAACTCCACCTCTGTTGTATTTCCGGATGTACCTAATTCCTTTGACACCAAATTGGATCACGATTAATCATCCTGGCTTCAATTGCAGGCAAGAATATTTTTTTAAATATTATATAAATGTTGTTTCAGTAAAATAATGCCGGCTGGTCCTGGATGGCACGCAAATGGAGAAACCAGGCTAATCTTCGGATATTGGTCTCTGATTTCCGGAATTATCGCCGAAGTAATGTCTTTTCGGGTTTTGCTAAAACCTTGAACTTATCCTTGCAGTTGCTCTACTTTCCCTGTATGCTTGCCCTCCGAGCAGAGTCGAAAAATTCGTGCTACAAGGTAGGAGCTCTGTTCATTTCGACACCGTGCTAGCAAAAAGCGCAATTAGCGATCCTTTTCCATGTAGTCTCTCACATTTTAGCGCAATATTTCTAACCGGCGTGACAGGGGATCGCTAGAAATAGCGAAAGAGAAATTGCAACTTCAATATGCTTTGAAGTGATAGACCAAAAAATAATCCTCTGATCTTCAGCCTGCACCTTTACCCTACTTGTTACAGATAATGTTCTGGATCTCGCTCGTCGACATGCTTACTTTGCTCTGTTGTTGTGTCTTCTACGGCATTGGTTTACTGAACGGGGATGTGTACTGTTCCAGGCCGCTATGGTACTTCTTCCTTGGCGCTTACGGACTGGGTGAGCCATTTCAACATCGAGAAAGAGTCTCAAAATATCTCATGAAAAGTTTAAAGGTTGTTGGACGGCATCATGTCTCGGTTGCCTGACTCTCGTCTGCAATCGACTCGCAGAACTCCTGGACAAGGCAAAGTTCTTCAATGTAGGCAATTCGTTACTTCCTAGTATCAGCAGTTATTCGTTGTAGCGTAGCCGAACATACGCTTTTCTTGCTGCATCTACTGCCTATGGATTAGTATTTGCCTTGTTTACACCACCACCACTATTCAACTCGAACTATCAATCCTTCTTCTTCAATCCATACATTGACGATAGCAATGAGGTTCCGTTTTCTGAATGAATATTATAGCAAAGACAAAACCAAAATTCAGTACGTGTATCGCAATATGCCGCATGCTATCAACAATCTGACAGTAGTCATTCTGTCCACGTTCCTTTACGTGACTTTATGCGCTATTATCTTCTTGGAACAAGTATGTGTTTATTGAAATGCGAATAACGAAAGTGATTCACCTATTTAGGGAGCCATGTCAACCGCAGTAGGGCGTAAGCGAGTGAGAGCTTGTCGTGCGGTAAGGTCCAACAAAATATCGAAGACGATTTCGAATGACAATTATACTCTCTCTCTCTCTCTAAGTGTATCTACAGGCGGCAGTAATTTGTTTTGGAAATTTCTCATCATCAATAATGTGAGTGCAAATAGAGACGTGATGACATTACGGAGTGACTAGGCACTCTTGTTTCTGCCCAAGGAAAAGTGCATCTCCTTCAAAGTTGGTAGTTGCATAGCTTTCTTTTTCTCCTCTAGAAGGTCGAAGATGATTATCTTTTCATGCACCCTCACTCCAATTTTTCAGACCAAAAAAAACGAACCAACAAATCATGAATCGGTCTTATCCATCAAATGTGAAAAATCAACATGCGACACAGCAACAATTGAGCTACATGTCAGTTTGGAAAACAATAGAATTTCATGGTTGCTTATTTGCATATCTTGTTAGGAATTGTTCCCAGTGTATTGTACAGAGCGCTGACAGTGTGCCCGAGAATTGCCGCAGTTGCTCTTTCTTTCCGCCTTTTGAAAACGAATAGGCGAACGGAAGGCGCAAACCAAAGGAGGCACCTGTGAGGAACGAAAACTATATAGAATGATTAATTATGCACTTGTAGATAATGAAATTTGATTTAGCTTTATATGAATTGGTCGCACTTACCAAAATGGAGTTATCGCGCCCAGTCCGAGAAAGAGCCACTGTGCAAAACCCGCAAAATATAATATCGAAATATCGAGCAAGTATCTGTATATTATAATATACTATTCAAGTTGGACAGAAAAGATAAAAAAATAGAGCGAAATAGAGCATTATTTAAAAGCAGTAGGAAACGATGCTGGTGATGACTAGTCCCTTTTCTCCGTTGTACCTCATATATATAGTACAATAGTTTGATTTTTTTGATTTCGCATCTCGATGCGATCTCACTATTTTCGCTCTGAGATATTAAGAAACGGTCTTTCTCGAGAGATTAATACGGAGAATGATATTCACTGCTAAAGTCGCAAGGCTAACCATAAATCTGATGATGTCAGTTAGTGTTCGAAGAATTTAAATGACGTTTACTTGAATTGAAAAGAGATTCTTGCTTACTTCACTGCTCAGTACATTGTTGGGAATTATGATTGTCGAACCATCAACTAGTATCGGTACGTACGTTACAGTAGTGAAGAAAGCGAAATCGATAACCGATGGCAACCCGAGAATAACTGATACAACTAGTGAAATCATGAAAAAGTTACTGTCGTTCTGTTTATTTGATTCACGTTTATTATTTTACTTTAAATAATTGCTTACGCGTTGCTTGCGTAGGTCCATAATCGTTGTAAATCGGTGCAAAGCGATGAAAAACGACGTGTGAAGGCCGAGGGCCGCAAGAAAAACGCTGATTACAGCTGCAATAAGCACCAAAACTAAGATTTCTAATTCTTTGAAATCGATCTGAGCGGAGTTACGAGATCCGTCTCTTGTAACATGAAGTAAAATTCGCTCATGAATGGAAACGATGTGAGCTGATTAAAGGGACCTGGTCATGTTGGACAATGAACTTTCTAATGGTGTAAAATCACCACAGAACTCGATCAGAAGAAATAAAAATAATTAAAAATTCAATTTAAATTAAATATTAATTTTTTAAAGTACGGTATTTAATAAATTGTTCCACGAGTACTGTACCCAGTACTACTCCGGATTAACGGGGAAATGGTGGGTACCAGGAGGGGGAGGCGAATGGGGGCTGGGCTTCAGGATTTCTCACACTTTCAACTTCGTTTTCTCTCTGTTTAACCGATTTTCACAGTTATTTAATATATTTTACGTGTTTACTTCGTGTTTGGCCACAGTCTCTCATAGAATCAAGCCCGATATATCGACTATTCTCTTCCAACTCACCTAGTTTGGGTTGTTTTGCGCATTGGTATATAAATGCAACATTTAACAGCTGCTTTTCGATTACAACTGAACGCGTTACATCAATGCAATGTGTTTGCAGGTAGTTCTACTCAATTCCTTCCTTCTCTCACTTGTTTCTCGCTATCAAGCCTTCTATTTTTCTTGTCTCGCATTTGTATTCGGTTGAGTTTTATCTAGTCTGGTTTTATGGTTATTCAGTTTATAATACAGCATTGGGTAATCAGGCGCGAAATGCTGAGAAGGCGATGACAACTCTCGCCAGATGACGACGATTGAAGGAAGAAGAGGAGAAAGGATCAGTTGCCAAGAGACCCCACGATACAAAGGTTATTATTATTCATGCATCATTGAGATTTTGAACATTTTCTTGTGTGTTCATACGAACTCTCGTATTTCCATTAAAAGTTTTTTCAGGATTGCGCGAATCTCTCCGACGCCGAGCGATTCCGTCGTGAAATTGCAAAGTAAGTCGCCAAAAATAGCCCTTATCTAGGTCTTCTTATTTATTAACACTCAAATTTAATAGCTGTTAAATAGTTGTTCCGTCAAGTCAATATTTTAAGTCTGTTTAATGTATTACAGACGATATCTATAGGCATTTGACAGCGCGCGACCTGCATTGCTCCTCACGTACCCTAGTCTTCGAAATATTGACCTTTGACGAAATAGCATTGCACTTTACTACCTATTTTCGTATTTATATATTAATATCGATATATGTACTATATTTATATTTAAATACTAGTTGTGTTATGAAACGCTTCATTGTTCTAGTATTAATTGTCCTGAACAGTGTGTGCCATGCAACTGAGTGATATTTAGAACAAGACGTCGACCATCGAGGAGCAGGCTTGCGTCTGCGCCGCACTCGTCCTTCAGGACGACGATGTAAGCTTGTTTTATAAACAAATATAATTATTTTCAAACGTTTATCTGATCGATGTTGTGTTGGTAGTGTTGGGTTTAAACCAGGCAAAAAATATTAGGCTCTGAGCAAAAATAAGGCTCATCGTTGGTTACAGAAGGTGAATCTGATTGTTACGTTTTTTTTTAAACTGGTAGTACTTGTAGTTTGAACGGTCTTTTTTCGCGCATTCGATTCAAACATCTGCGAGTATGATGTTAAAAGATGGATACTATTTGACTCGTGAAAAACACTAAGTTCGATGAATGGTTACTTTTAAAAATATTTTAAGTTCGTCAACTGCTCGTTATTGTGAAGGCCAAGTTCTTCTCCCACTCCGCCGAACAGAAGATCAAGGCTGCCGGAGGAACATGCGTCTTGGCTGCCAAAGGCACCATTACTTGTGTTGTAAATATTTTTTTTGCTTTCGCAATTATTGTTTTAGCTATTCCTAATATAAATCTTGTTGAACAAAGAGTTCTGGTTGATTGTGACGCAGTTGTTTGAAGAAGTGAAATGCGTTGGAAAGGAATTTCGGGCCAGATGATCGATTGATCAAACAATATTGTTGCTTATTGATTTTACACAGTATGACATGAATATAGACAATTACGGTAGGTAAAATCGATTTGTTTAGCATAGACTTGCGTACTCAAAATTATCATCAAAAATACTATTTTCGATGTTTAGTTCCATCATGCCATGCGTTCCCTCGATGCTGTGCCATCTCTCCCTCGATTAAACAGTGGTAAAAATACAGAGCATCTAAGACGTTTACATATACATCGTCCGCCCACAATGACCTATCGGTCTCAAAATAGGGCAGGGAATCAAGAATGGGTTAACTATCAAATTTAATGAACACTTTTTCGCTGCTATATCTAATGCAGGACAGTGCACGCAAGTTATCGTTCGAAAAATGTCGAGATCAGCACGTGTACAAGATAATTTCGACGATAACGGGCATGAACGCCTTCAGAATTGCGGCATTTTTGGAGGTGGGTAGTCCATAGGGCCTATTGAGCCCACGTAATAACAGAACTAGCGGCAGAACTAGCGGAACTAGAGGTTAAAGTATAATTATCGATTGATAAATACCGGAGACAGTTCGTGCAAAATGTAATTTCGACGATAACGGTCGTGGGAACCTACAGAATTGCGGCATTTTTATCGTGGGGTTTGCACATTGGGTGTATTTAACAGACGTAGCGACAAAATGCGCGGCCTTCGAGGATGAAGTATAATTAACGAGCGAAACAAGCCGGGATGGGTATAAGCAAAATCGAATTTCGACGATAATGAGCGCGGGGAACTATTGAATTACGGCAGTTATGCCGTAAAGGGTTGTCCATAGGGTCCCTACACCGAAAATGTTTAAAAATAAAAATAAAATAAGGAGAAATTGTAAAAATCGAAGGAAAAATCGATAGCACAAAAAAGAAACTCATTGTGCGCCGGGAAGTGCGCGACCGGAGAGTGCTCGATTCGACTGTAGCCTAAAGGACTGCTCCGGATTTAACTCCGGTTTTAACGGGAGCCGTCTGTACCCAGCCTAAAAGACGGCTCCGGATTTTTAACTTTGAAAACTCGTAACTCTTTAAAAACAATTTTTTATCTCTTTTTATTTTTCCATTTTTTTCAGAAAATGGAGTTCTTTCATCTGAACATCAATGTCCAAAGTGTGCCGGGTCCCTTTAACAAAGAGGTACACAACGCAGCTCAAAAGTTCCTGAAATGTGTTGCTGACTTGAAAACAAAGTCTGAACCGACAGTGATTCCGTTCGCGACAAGAAGTTTGAAAGTATAATTCTCCAAAAACGGACGGAAAAATAGCAATTTGTAGTACACATAAGAGGCAGTAGGAATTGTGATTACAAGAAAAGAACAAATTCCCAGTGTTTGAAATATATCGTAAATCTCCAGTGCAGAAGTCATGCTATACTAATCCAACTTCTACGGGTTTGGATGATTCTTTCTCTGGTCTAAATTGGCAGTTTCATGTTCTCGCCCACCTCCTCTAGCATTTTGCCATGAAAATTTGGTTTTTGTGGTTTTACATCATCATCAATTTACCAAATCTGGTACACCTCGCGTGGCAAGTTGTGTTCACAACTCAAATATTAGCAACAATTTATCTATACAATTGTTGTTTTTCGTTCCCAATATTTAAATCGCATTCAGTCATCTCGATTGCTGAAAGAAGTGGCAGTCTGCAGTGGGATCGTCGATACGGTCGTTTTTCCTTCCAAATTAAAGGCCAATCCTCGCACGGTTGGCGTGAACAGGATCAAACACCTGCAATTAGTTGATAGATTTGTGAATTTGTGAATTCTGGTCACAAGATTCATTTCAAAAATTCGCGAGCAAAAATGGAAACATCTGGAACTTGGGTGCAGTACGCACTCACCAAAAGGGCGTTATCGAATTGAGGCCAAGAAACAGCCACTGAGCGAATCCGCAGAACAATATGTTGGCATATCGAGCGAACAGCTAAATGATCTCGTTATCGAGGTCTCCTCATTTCGTGAGTCGCTTACGTTGTTAGTGAAAAAGAGCATGTAGAACGCATAAGATACGATGCTTGTAACGACAAGGCCTTTCTCTCCGTTGAACCTTGAGAGCCTTTTCTATAGATTATGAAACAGATTTTTGTCCCCCACTTTTGCCTATCCGAGTTATCAAGGTACTTTCGTTCTCGTGTGATTAGAATGCAAAGAATGATATTTACAAGGAGCGTTGCGAGGCTGACAATGAATTTGATGATATCTGCGACAGTTCGGAGGATCTTGAATATGGATTTCAAAAAAAAAATTAGTGGCACGTCACTTGATTGCTTGTCAGCGTGTTCGGAATAACACTTCCATTGAAAATGAATGCAACATATGTCACTTTGGAGAAGATAAAAAGATCAAGAACTGCGGGAAGTGTAAGCATGAATGATATGCAGACGGATATTCGGAAGAATACTAAGTCGTTCTGAATTGCATCAATAATTCGCTTTTGAATTTCATTCTAATGTTTACATTTTTATTTCGAATGTACAAGATTGTCTTCAACCGATTGAGTGCAATGAACAGTGATGTATTCAGACTGAGACTGGACAAAAAAGTGCTGAGAATCGCTGAAAGTTCAAATTATTAACAGTTTCTTAGGTAGTCTAACATAGCGGCGATACGGCACCAGAAGATAGTAAAGCATTATAGAAGTCGACCATGAAAGGGTACGTTGCGAGCTGATACATAATAAGGTATGCGATACAATTCAATAACTCCTGATTTCATTTTAAAATTCGAAAAGAATCGGGAGCTAACCGCGAAACCATTCAGCACGATGAGTTTGAATGTATTATTTGCCGAATACGGACGATGGAACAGTAGCTTGAAGTACACAAAGCATGCCGTAGGTATAGTGACAAGAAGGCAGACAATAACTCCCACTGTTTGAACGTTATCGAAGATTTCTAGTGCCGAGGACATTGGCGTCTACTAGTTGCGAAGGCGGAAAATTCGTTTTGCCTCAAATTGGCAGTCCCACACTTCTGTTTTCACCTGCTTTCTAGGAAAGAATGCAGACTTCGAGGTAGCTCTTTGATTTTCTAACATTTTTCGCAAATTGCATGCCTCGAATCTCCGTTTTTTAATGAAAATTCTCGAAGTGGGTGCACTGTGGAATCGCGCTGTCTCATCCACTTTTCTTTTCTTGAACGTCGAAGACGATTATGGTTTTTGATATATCAGACCAAACAGCGAACCAACAAATAGTGCATCGACTTTTCGGGTATACTTTTGCTTGATTCGTTTCAATCAAACGCGAATACTAATGGAAAACATGCTACATACAAGAGAAGGATGCTATGCACAGAAACATTTAAGAATATTTTTCATTGTAGCTCATTTTCTTGGCAGGAATTATCCCCAGTTGTGCTGATAGTTAGCAATTTTTGGCAATGTGTAATGTGTCCCATATGATGCATTTGTGAATACAAGACATAAACAAATTCCTAAACATATCGAAAACTTCCGGTGCATTAGACATTAGAGTTCGAAATACGGGGAATCGTCTCTTCATTCAGCGTGCTCTCTCACCGGTCAGACAGGCGAGAAAGTGTGTGAAATATAGAGACGATTATTTCGAACTCTAGTAGACATGTTATTTGAATTAATCTACTCTTACTGTATTTGAACAATTCTTCATCGTAGTTTCGTAGTTTCGTAACTCTCCCACCACCTCTCTCATGTTGCAGTAAAAATTGTTTTTTGACGTTATTATCCATTTACCAATGAACCAAACCCTCGAATATGTTTCAACGTGAGAATTGAGCTAGGAGTGAATGGTAGAGAATGAAGGCATGAGGAAAGAAGAAAAGATGATACATATTCCGACAGTAATCGATTTGAAACTGTTGAAAACACATTCTATTCTCGAATGTTCGTAACAATTTTTTTCGTAACAATTTTTGTGCGAATGTTTTTCATTTTTTTCAGTGCAAAAACAACATAAATGATCTCACAAGTAATAATCTATACAAGTGATTATTACTTGTGAGATCATTACTTGTGAGATCATCTTGTGAGCTCACAAGTAATAATCTATATGCTTCTCGATTGCTCAAGGAATTGACGTCTGTCGTTGGATCATCGTTGCGGTCGTGTTCCCTCTCAAATTAAAGGCCATTCGTCGGACGGACGGTGTGAAAAGGATGAGGCACCTAGAAAATACAACTAGGTTTATCTACTCATGAATAGGAAATCTGAAATCAAACACCTGCAGTAAGCACCAATTGGCACTCACCAAAATGGCGTAATCGAATTCAGTCCCAGAAAGAGCCACTGAGCAAATCCGCAGCACGTTATGTTCAAATAACGAGCAAGCAACTGAAATGATGAGAAATGAGAAGTCAAATCCTTTCGAACATCGCTTACATTATTGCCGAAATAGAGCATGTAGAATGCGTAAGATACGATGCTTGTCACGACGAGACCTTTCTCTTCCTTGAACCTAAGGTATGCTGTCACGTAAAGTGACAGCGATTTTTGAATCATACTTTTGTCTATCCGAACTATCCAGGAACTTGCGTTCTCGAGTGATGAGAACAGATAGAATGATGCTTACAACGAATTCTTACGAGGCTAACGATGAATCGGATGATTTCAGCGGCAGTTCGGAGGATCTTGAAGGGCATAAGAAACGCTCAAACCGTCTTACCTGATTGCTCAGCAATGCTCTCGGATGACATTAAAGTATAATAAACGGGTACGTTGTGAGCTGATACAATAAGATATCCGACACAATTCAATAATTCCTAAAAATTTTCCAATCGTTTTATGAATTACATAAATTAGATAAATGGACTCACTGCGACTCCATTAAACACGATGAGTTTTAATGTGTTATTTTTCGAGAAAGGGTGAATGAATAGCAATTTGGTATACACTAAACATGCCAAAGGGATCGTAACAAGAAGACAGGCAGTAATTCCCGCTGTTTGAGCGTAATCGAAATTTTCAAGCGCTGAGGACATTTGAGAGACTACTAATGTGTTGCGAAGTGCGGAAACTTCTTTCGACGGCGGACTTTCCACTTGCTTATGAATTCGTGGACTCGAGGCGGTTTTCAGACTTTCGCTAATTGATTCCCAGACTTTTATTTGCAGATTTCAGACAGGATTTCTCATATTTTCCCGAAATATTTTCAGCCTCGAAGTGGGTAGACTTTGGAATCGCGCTGCCTCATCCACATGAAAAAGTCAAATATTCGTTTCAGGATTGACGAGAAAACTAACTTCACGAAGGAAACGCTGGGTGAAGTTCTCACAGCGGGAACGGTGATAAAGACTACGAGTGGAATGCAGAGAATCGTCGTGACATCGAGAATCACGTAGACGAACATCACAAACTGAGCAAGAGCGCCGTCACTGTGAATGATTGATCGAATTAGGATATTGTCTCTTCAATTCGTGTGCACTATCAATCTAGCGGGTGAAATAGTATGAGCAGGAAATTCTCATCACACACCGCACTTTTCTGCACATGTCCAGAAAAAATACAATCAAAAATAATGAATGACTTAAAATCACTCACATTACCGCTCCCTTATTCAACTCCAGTATGATGTTGATGATTGATGCGAGCTGTATTTATTTTTTGTTTTTATATTTTCGTATAATTTATCACCCCATATACGGCAAAGATTACGAAACCGTGGAAGAAAATTCGCCATTCGACGTGTTGGTGCGATTGTATGTTCGGAATTGCGCTAAATATAATAGTAATTACACTCAAATCTGCCGTCACTAACCGCCTTTTGACCATTAGCACAAGCGCCGAAATCACGTACAAAGAAAGACAAAATAGTGGTAAGACATCGTAGCACGTCACTACTATCTGTGATCATTTTCCCTACTTTCAGTTGCATGTTTAGGTCATACCTGACGTATAATTATGATGGGCCCTAGCCAATTTCCAAATTTTTCATTCCATAAAGCTTTGTAGTAGAATAGATTGAAGCAGGTGTCGTACATACGCTTATCGTCTTGGATTGATCTGATAATAATTTGTAATTTCTCTGCGAATGGTGTCTGACTAACCTCACACACTGGCCAATTCGAAAGACTGTTAGAACGAAGGCTAATAATAGCCAGCATATTAGCACGAATGCAACTTGGAGAGCTCTGTACGAGTAAATATCAGATTATCTTGCTTCAACTAACTTATTCGAGTGAATGAAACAATTCTTGGGCGTTGCAATGACGAGCAGACGATTAATGGTCATCAGGGTGATGAAGAGAAGAACGCCTAAACACGTCAGATATAAATGATAAATTCACAACATTTACCAAAATCAAACATAAGTTCGATTGAATAGAGATCGAGAAATGTCAACCCAAAGTAGGAGATTGTGCGAGTCTGCGAATTATAATAAAAAGAATTTAAAAATTGAAAATTAATGCTCACCAGAATCTTGCCCAAACCACACAAGATTATCTGCACTAGTGTGATAGTGAATGAAAACTGCAAGCGAGAATTATATTTTTTAGAAAAAAATCAAGCTCACTGAGAAAACTTCTCTATTCACAACTAGAACGATCGGGAAAATTAGGCAAGTAAACACCGTAAGTCCTAAACGGCTCGCATTTCATGAAACATTTAAGAAAAAACGCATCCCACCAATCATGATCGTGTAAATGATGAACAGTGCTGGGTCGAGTACATGATCTGATAGATAAACAGGCTCGAATCTCATCGGACTAAAACATTTTTTTCGAAAATCAATAACTTAAAATGTCTTACTTTTGGTCATCCTCAAGGATGACGTCGAGCATCTTCATGATTTCAGAATAAAAAAGAGACGAATGGGCGCTCAGACAGGAGCCTGAAGATCAGACTTTATCGCACCCTGCAATTGCCGAGATCGACAGGTTCAATAATTGCTATTTTCGTCAAGCATAAGGAACCAAAATGCGCTCCACACGTGACATGGTGGTACAAATTGCGAGAAAAATGGGGGTACAAATGAGTGAAGTTGAAATTGGTTGCTGACTCACTGAATCGACTTCTTCCGACTTGCTCGACTTCTCTCATTTCACAAATCTCCGGTCTCCGCAAATTCGCTTTGCGGCCTCGGTCGATTCGCCCATTAAGCCAGACGGCGAAAACATTGCGGGGGTTATGTCAAATTGATAACGACTGGATACGGAGGCGCGTCTGTTTCAATAATGAAGACATCAAAACATAAATTACCGGGTGTCCCAACAGCTATTACATGAGACGTTCAGCGCACGTTGTTTGTCGTTGTAAGTTAGGTGCATCAGGGGGAAAAGGGGGGATAATGTGCGCGGCAAAGGGGCGGAAAGTGCGCGGCACAGAGCGACGAACAAGATAACAGAGTGTAATATTGAAAGGGAAGTGCAAAGCGATCGATGGCTGTTTGTCTCGTGTGCGCTCAGCCCATTTCTGCCACACAGCTGGGAGTGAACGCGTGTCGGTTAGTTTCAAATTTGGTTCGTCTCTCCGTTTTGCTTACTCTCTTGTAGTGTAACGTGCGCGCTGATGCTCTGACATTGTTCACAATTAGTGTTGCTTTTAGTGCCTGCGCTGCATTTTTCAAACGCACTCAGCTAGCAGGAAGGAACTTCATTTGTCGTCAAGGAGACAAAAAATGCTTGGTGCAACTGAGTATGCGTTTTCGCAGTGTTTCCGCTACTGATGATGCTATTGTAGAGAACAAGTTCGCATGTCGCAGTTGCCGATACGCGAAGTGTGTCCGGATCGGCTTGAATTATGATAACCCGCAAAGACGCCAGCCTCGAAAACCCCGTTCAATCTTAGATCAACTTTCCGAGGCTTACAAGTTTTTGGGCTGGGTTACAATTTATGATTTCGAAATTAAAGAGAATCTTGCGAGCGAAGACTGACAGCAGAGAAGAATATCGTTCAAAAGCACAAGTTGGAGCGACTGAAAAAAAGTTCGGTTAGATTCCTCGAAATTCGCTCAACCAAAAAAAATTGCAGAATTACTACAAGAGTACCGTCTGTTCTTTCTGGGAAGTGTTTCGGCAGTTATCACATGAGTCTGAATTTCTGTTTCGAAAAGTGTTATCAGGCCGAGTCACAGAGAATTATGCTGCTGAAGTGAGCGTACTATGCAAAATAAACGGCTGAAACGTGCACTCCAGCATTCAAATCGTTTGTGAGCAGATTCAATATGATTGAAAATTTCTACCTGTCCCCGTTATATCTCACTGGGTCAAAGTATGTTTACCGCCCATTTTTCACGTTTTTTCACTTCTCTAGCTCTGCGCTTTCCCTGATGCAATACATAGATTGTGCGAATGTCGAATCGTGGTTAGCCAAGCGAAATAAGGAGAAACGAAGAGAAGATTTGGAGAGGTTTGCTGACTTGCTTGCAATAAAACACAGAATAATCTGATTCGTTCAAGTACATTTCGCGGATTTGCACGCGATTTTGCCGACATGATCGTGCCAATGCGAAAATTGAAGGAGCCTGTCACAGAAAGGGAATTTCATGCACTTGTTGCTCTTGCCATATTTGGTTATACCAGTCAATCACATAGAATAAGATAATAAACAAATTAATTGTAGATTCGATTGCTGACTACGAGGAAGTACGCGAAGAGGAGATGTGGAGACTTAGGAAGAAAGTGTTCACCGAGCTGCAAGAATATTATCGCACTGAGCTCGGATTGCGTGACTTCTCGCGACGGCTCGGCAATCTAATGACCTGTTACTACAATGCTGCGGTGAGCGATTCTCATTTTCTACAACGAATTGTTTCTGGGAAAATCAATCATTTTCTCAACAAACCAAAACGCCTCTTTTCCTCGCTTCTGATGTTGAATTTGAATGGTTTAGCTGTAATTATTTCAGGAAGCCGGACATGTACAACGACAAGAGTATCGCATGTACGCGACCATGTTCAACGTGCTCGCTGTTGACCCAGTGCTGAGCGGCATTTTCCTCACTTAGAATTCGATTTTGCCATGATAAATTATGTTCTCGATCACCACACTTATGCCATCTTCGCATGCTCGAAGAATCGTATGCTAATTATTAATTGAATAAAAAAATGAAATTTGCAAAATAGCATGCATTCCAAACACTCAAGCAGTCAATCTCAATAACGATATCATTTTCTTCTCGAACTTTTGTTGATAAAGAAGGGCTGTCTCAAAATGTGTATCGAAATTCGATTGAGCGTCGTCGAATGCGACTGATTGCTATGGTAGATCGAGATGTCTAAAGGTAAACGAGACATCGAGTAAGACTGTCCAGAGGACCCGAATGTCCACTGATCACCGAAAGCGTGCCCTAGAAGGTATCAGGGATATCAAAAACATTCGTTTTAGTCCGTATTTTGATTGCAAATAAGAGAATAGTAAGAGAGAAGGCGGAGCGCCATGGAGAAAAGAGGGAGAATACTATCCTAACAAGCGCCATTGATGTGCATTACTGTAAAAAGGGCAGAATCAATTCAATGTTTTCCTATGGACTTCATCAGGTTTTCAGAAACGTTTTATATTTGATCAATATGCATGTTTAAAGACAATCCTTTCGCTATTTGCCATCGTTTCAGTAATTGGCAACGGCTTATTCGTCTTCCTTGTACTTGATCGACAGGTTCGAATTTTAGAGGCCTTTCAAATCATTTTCCCTGTCTTTTCAAAATCAAAAGCTATGCATTGACAGAATCGTTCAATGGGAAGCTACCGGCTTTTGCTGGTTGCGTTCGCTTGCGGAGACATTCTCGTATCTGCGTATCACGCTTTCGCCTTCCCGGTATTCTTTAGCTCAATCTATGTATTGATAAGTCACTCGATTGAGCTCCCAATATCTGCAATTATGCTTGTTTTCTATCTATACAATTGCCTTTGCGTTTACGATGCCCAAATCATTGGCATAAGTACGGCTTTTAAATTTAGTTATTTTTCATTCATTCTCCCTGACCGTCCGTGAAGAACTTTGTGCTGGTGCTCTATCAATTCGAGTACGGCATCATTGTTTTCACAATGGCTGCTCTCCAACTGCCTGAATCAATTGGGTTCTACGTGAATACAGCCTACGCTATTCTTTTCTACGAGCCATTCATCCTGCTCGCCTTCCACTTTGTCTATCGTTACTTGGTACTAGTCAGGTGAGAATTAGGGAGACGAAGATGCCTCTTCATTCTTTTTGCTCTCTATCTCTAGTAAAAAATATATAAATATCTAAGTCATGAGAAAAAAATATGAAGGCCGCGCATCATACAAGAGCACGGATGCGCCCTAACTGTCCTCGCCGTAGCTGTGAATATTTTGTTCAACTGCAGCAGCATCGGAATATGCTTTCTGTGCTGGTCAGTTTCACTATGTGATGTAGTGTCACGATTGGTAATCTCCCGCAGGAGACATACTGCCTTAAATAACGGGAACATTTTGACAGAGGGTTGTTTTATCATTTTTAGGTAAAAAAAATTGTTAGTGCTTTGTGGTCTGATTACGATGATTGAAAAATGCCTGATCTTAAAGGACCTGTGGTGACTAAGATCATAACCTTTTCAGGTACAAGGATAAGGTCGTAGTCAACATGCACCTTCGGTCTAGACCACACGTCTTCGGAGCGCCCTACTGTGTCAGCCCTTTTACTCGCAAATGCCAATTTTTACTTATTCCTCTGGGTCCATCCAATTCAGATAGAGCCCATAATATTGTTGCAACAATAAACCACCATAACGAAGTGTGGTTGCCTATCCGAAGACGATTCGAAGAGTTTTTGTGACGGAAGGGTTAAGCACCCGGAAACAGAAAGTATTCATTTTCAGCGCCAAGGCCGCGGCCTCAACATGCGCGTCATCTTTGCCGTCTGCATCGCCGTGGAGTCCACGTCTTGCGCCTTCGCCGTGAGCGTCGTGTGCGCTGTCCGGATCGTCAGAAGCATCTCGACGACCTCCATGTCCGCAGTGACGAGGCGGCTGCGGCTGCAGCTGCAGCTGCTGCAGGCGCTCGTTGCGCAGGTGGGTCGCAAGTTATACATTTCACCAAGACCACAACACCTTCCGTGTGCGGTTGAGCAAGGGAAAAGTGAAAAGTGATAGAGAAGGGAAAAGTGATTATGATGTCGACTGCGATCCGGGCCCACCCTAAACCCTTTTCAGCCCACCCTTTTCAGTTCACAGTGCCTCTCATCCTGTGCATCATCCCAATCGCCTTTATCGTGCTCCTTCCCTTCACGGGCCGTCGCTTTGGCGATACCGGCACCATCATGGGCACGGCAGTCGCTCTCTTCCCCGCCATAGATCCGATCGTGGTGATAATGTTGATTGCGAGGCGATTGCATTATTGGCCTGGACATTTGGCAAGAGAGCTTATCTGAGAGGATATTTTCAGACAGACAACAAACAATACTTCCTGAGATTTCAACTACTTTTAGGTTCCGACTGACGCTGGTCCAATACTACGTCCGCGTGATGGGTAATGTGCCTGGCGTCACGGCACTCATGGCTGCTCTGTCCACTTCGGGCATTATCAGCTCGAATCGAGCATGATGTTTTTTTGCGTCAAAGTCCTTTTTCGCCTATCCTATTACAGAGAAATAAATATAAAAAAACATCGGTTTTTCTACATGTCACTGCAAAACACAACACATGCACAACGTGCACAGAAATCGCACATTCGGTGTGCAGCGGGTGTAGTACAGTTATTGAGTTTGGGTCAGCGCCGGCGCGTTTTCAATCCGGCCAAACCAGTGGGCCACACCTACAGCGGCTAAGAAACGATGATTTATGGCTGCAAGCATACTATTTCCACCACCTTGGAATCTTGAAAATCTAGATTTGCGGAATGCGTAGCGATATCGATACTGGTATTATTTCATCCAAGCATTCAGTTCACCGCCCCTCTCGTCCTGTGCATCATCCCGACCGCCTGCATCGTTGTTCTTCCCTTCACGGGACGTCGATTCGGCGACACGGGAAGTGTCATGAGCATGGCAGTAGCCCTGTTCCCGGCGACAGATCCGATCATGGCGATCGTGATGATTGCGAGGTAAATGTAATTATTAATGTTCAGAAAAATGACAAACATGTTAGAAAATTAGATGAAGTGAAACACATTCCAACTCTATTTTTTGCAAGTTGAATCGATAAACGACTTTCACATCTTTTGGGCGCATTCTATTACACAAAGGGCATTTTATTTGGCAGATTCTAATGTTCGTGAAGTTTTTTTTAAGATTTCGACTACTGCTTTTCCACAGCTACATCCGACTGATGGGTCATGTTCCAGGCGTAACGAGATTCATGGCTGTACTTCGGGCATTATCAGCACGCAATCGGGTGTCCAAGCTAATCCTTTAGGTGTCAAAGTCCCTTTTCGCCAATCCTATTAGAGAGAAATAAAAAAAGTTGCGAATCGAAATTCAGCGAGGAGAGGTTTATTATCGGTCAACAGAACAGCGGTGAAAGAACGAAATTGCATGATTTATGACGGGCGTGCGATGGAACGGGCTCTCTCGGGAAAGAGGGAAAGGACAAACAATTCGGGATCTAAAAACGGGTGCAGATCTAGAGAGGGTTAAAAAAACGGATCTTGATTATTAGGCTGCATTTTTACTTTGATGGTCAAAGTTGATTGTACAGACAAATACAGTTTTCGTAGGCTTGTGGCAAAGAGGGAGTGGTGAAACGTATTGCGCGGTACTCAGGAATGACAAAAGCCGACGACATGAAAAGAAGTGGATGATTGCAGAGGAAGCTCATGGCGAGGGGCAGTAATGTGCCGAGGGATTCCAGAGGGTCCAGTGGTGTTGTGGAACAATGAGGAATGCGGGTGGGGGAAATAGATTAAGGGTCCGAAGCGCACTCCAATCGCGTGATGACGATATTCGAGTTGAGCCAGGCTGTGCCGGCAGCGTTGCAGGTGACGGTGAAGCGGGCGACCATGTCCGTTACGCCGTCGTCAGCATCGGAGACGACGCCGCCTTCTTCGTTGATCTGAAATGGTATTACCTTATTCGATTGATTCACCTTGTTTTATTTCAATTGGCTCAAGAAATAGAGGTTCCCAATCTGACCAGACGGAGAAAAAAGCGCCCTAGACATCGATCGATGATCATTGAAATACAATGGGATCGGCGATACTCTCTTTCGTGCTCTCTTTTGCTTTACTTATCTGATGGGAAGGGCGCCATACGAAGTCGCTTTTGTTTTCGCTGTGAAAGCCTTGATGACTGTAAAAATGCTAGCGCGAACCTAGTATCTACCGGCGAGCTGCAGTTATAGGTCTAAATACGCTAGCAATTGTGTGCATTTAGAAAAATCATGTGAATTTCCTAGATCCTTTGTTTTAGCAAGTGAAAGTTTAGGAATGAATGTAAATATGGCCGCAATTATCGTTTGGGCTATTCGTGTCCTTCACATTTGATTGATTTGATCTCCTTTCTTTCTTTTTTTCGATGTTTATCGGATCGAAAGCGCAACATACTTCCCTGTTTTCGCAACACAGGATTGACCTGATCCGAACGGCAATTCCATTCTTTCACTTACCTTCTCAAAGCAATCAATGTGAGGAACTCCATGAATGGTTTTCTAATTTTCTGGGATAAAATGGCTATAGCATTTGACCGAAATTACATGCAAACGTTTTACAATTTTTGAGCGCTTTTAGTCATGCAAGGTAAACCACTTTTCACAGTCTATTTCAAAATGCAAGTCATATCTCCTCAACTGTTTCAGGTCGTTCATACATTCCAGACATAATGGTGCCCGCTCAAAATCTCATCATATCCCTGCGGCGATACAAATCTAGCTCTGCCTCTCGCTCTCCTATCTGATCGGAAGAGCACAATTGCCTCGCATTGCCACTTACAAAATGTCAGAGATATGAAATTCAGCTTCCCCGATCATCGTTAGGAAAAGAGCGTGAGGGTGTTCAATGTAGACAAACGGTTCAAAATAACTCGCTTCAATGTTCGCGTTCAGTCCAGTGCAGGTGAGGGTGCGGACTGCGCACGCGCCCGTTACGTCCGTCGTGTCAGTGGCGAACTCCTTGGCTCCCGCTGTCCGAGTCGTCTTCATGATCAGATCCTGCGAGCACATCTTGCATTCTGCAAATTTTACAATTCTGCAGAATATGAAAAGTTCTCAACTCGTGTTCTGAACGCTGCAAGTTAGTCTAGGCGGACTGTGCGTTATTCTATCCGAAACTAGCATGTATTACAATACATTTTGTTACACCTTCAATGTTCACAGAAGAGTAAGTGATATTTCGTCATCTTTTTAGTGAAATATTGAAGAGATCAATAATAGGTCTAAGATCACGTTCGAATGCTAGTGAAAGCGAGCCGACTCTATCTCCCAACACTCCCTTACCCTGCAAAAACAATCAGTGATCTCTTAGGCCGGATCGCCTAAGCTCATCACTCAGAAAAGGACTAGATCTATGCGCGCGGGGGAGGAATTAAAAAGAAACTTGGTTTACAATTGAAGGGGAATAGAAAAACTGCTAATTGACACAAAGAAATGAGAAAGACTTCCTAGACTAATGCGGCTGGATGTTTCGGTCCATTGGGTCGCAGACACCCAACCGCCTCACGAAGGGTGGACCTCGTCAGTACGACGCCCCTCGCAAGTGGGGTACAAGAGAGATATGGGGAGAAGAAGATGAAAGTAAACAACAAACAACTAACGCGAAACAAGTCAATGTATAGCTAAAATGAACTAACGGATGTATAGCGAAATTGAACTAAGGGGACAGTAAGTATCTATATTGGCTAAATGGTGGGTGTGGAATAAACCAATCTTGACGATGAGAGAAGAGACATCCGATCGTTGGTTTGAGTGATTGCTGTCAGGGGAGACAAGGGAAGCGATCAATATACTGGGAGAGGAGAGATCGGAGGGTCAACAGATCATTGATCTACCCCCTGCCGGGAGAAGGGAAGATAAGGAAGGAAGGACAGATGCTTCAAATAGTGAATTAGTGGGGAAATATCATAGTTTTTCGATAATATGCACGCATATATCATTATTACAAACTGCGTATTTCAGGGATATCGCAGGAGTTTTGTTTAACGTTGAATACAGTCTAGAGCACAAGATTTCCTTTGGGTATTGAATTTGCAGGAAATAACGTGCAAGTTGACGAGTTCTCTCCAAAAAGTGTTCGAATAGAGAACAGTTTCGGAAAATGCGAATTATTTCTCCATGTAGCGTGTTTAGACCCATACTAATTGGAATATTCGATTCGTAATGAGGGTATCTAACTACTGAGAATGAGTAGTCATCGGTCTTATTGTATAGTGAGGTTTGAACCGCACCAGTGATGGTTACTTTAATAGACATGTCAAGGAATGCTGACTCTTTTGGGTTTGTATTAGTCTGTTCCAGAGTGAGTGAATGGTGATACATATCAGTTGTAATTCTTACGAATTCGTCTTTTTTGTCCGAAATGTGGAAGAGATCATCAATATATCTAAACGTTCGGTTAAGAGAAAAAGATAGAGGATGTCCACTATGGATGTTATTGCGAATATATTGGTATTCCATAACAGCAAGAGTGAGATCTGCTATTTGGGGTGATGCATTATTGCCCTGAGGAATTCCTTTATGTTGTTGATATAGATTTCCACCGTAATAGGCAAAGGAGTTACGTAGAATAAATTCAATAATTCCTTTGAGATCGTTTTTGTGATATGATCTGCCACTGGTACTCGAGTTGTTCCGATCATATCTGACATTAGTTCCTTGAACCACAATGTATTCAGAACCAGCGTTTTTGAACATTAAGTCGATGAGATAGTATAGTTTTTCCTTCACTACATTATGGGGAAGGTTTGTAAACAGTGAGGAGAAATCAGCACAGAAAATTTCAGAACGTTTGTTTTGAACTGTATTTAGTTGTTGAACCACTCGGAATGTATTTTGTATTGAGAAGAATCGATTAGTTTTATCATGTCCGGTAATACTGTAACAATACCTTCTGAAGTGACCATGTAAAAATCTGAGAATTTTTTGCAATTCAATAGAAAGTGGTTTTAGGGTGCTGTCATGAGCTCCAGTAATGAATCTGAATTTTATTGGATTCTTGTGCATTTTGGGAATTCCGTATATTTTAGGTAGATTTCCTTCTGTTTGCACAGCAATACCGAAACTGCGTGTGAACCTCTCATGATTTAGTTTGATGCTAACTGGATCAAGTCGATCTTTGATTTCGTAGGTTTTGCCATCATCACTCTGTGTATTGAGTTCTTTTTCCATAAATTGAAGATACAGTTTTTTACAAGTAAATGCGTAGTTTCCTGATGCTTTGTCAACCATGGTGACCACGAAATCTCTGTGTAATTCTGATACCTTTTTTGTAAGAGATTTTATTTGGACGTATTCATGTTGGCGCATTCGTAACTTGTTATTTATAGTCTCTGATATTATTTTTGTGAATGCATCATGATTGTCTTTTATTTTAGTCTTTGCTGTTTTATGTTTTCGTATGAGATTAGCAAACAAATTTTGACATGAATCTTGTACAGTATCTATTATTGTTTTTCGATCGGTGAACGATCTAACTCTGAACTTGGTTCCCTTTTCGAAGATATTTCTTAGATCGGAATCATCAATTATATTTATGTTACCCGAGCAGACATGTTTATAGTGTGGATCCACAAAGTTCAAATATTTGTAACAGTTACATGAGGAGTTCATGATCGTTTCAATCTCTTTGGGGTTCAAGTTTCTTAAGAATTTTCCATAATTGCATAAAAACTGTGAGGTCGAATTGTTTAGAGAATAAGTGATTTGCACGCGTGGTATTTTCTTCTCATCTCCGGTGATTTCTTTAAAGATGTCACGTATTCGTTTAGAATTGAAAAGTTTCGAGAGCTTCAATCTTTCCATGAACTTTCCGAAGTACTGTAGTTTTAAAATAGCTTTAGGTTGGTCATCACTCTGTTTTTTTTCTTTTTGGATTCCCAATAGTGAGGACAAATAATTGAGAATATCTTATATTTTAGCTCGTGATGCAAGGTGTTGAAATCTGTTGAAGCGGTAAAAAATTCCAGCTTTCGGAGATCGTGATGTTTGAGTGATCTACCATATATGAACAATTCACGCGTATCTCGTATCTCAATTTCCCTTACAATATCCTGAGCTGTTTTAGTGCATTTGTATGCTGGTTTTCTTCGTGTTCGTTTTCGTTTTCCTCTGCTATTTCTTGGGAGATCAGAAATCGGTAAAGTCTGGTATGGTTGAGATGATTTTTCGAGAGGATTTATTCCTTCAGAAATATAACCAAAGTTTTTAATGGAATCATTCAAACCAAATGGATATGCTGTGTTTAATGCTCTAATCCATAGAAGTTCCTTCTGTAGTAGCTCTGTCTTATCTTTTCCGTGGTCGAGAATGTCTACAGTGAAAGAATATCTATCATGTAGAGGTTCTTTAAAATGTTGACTGAGAAAAGTATTTAAGTGATTACTCTCGAATGAATAGCTGTGTTGTGAGATCCTTGTCTTCAGATTCTGTGTAGTTTCACCAACATACTGCATGGAACATACAGTACATGTGATTAGATAAACCACATTCTTTGTCATACAATGATCTTCAGCTTCTTTATTAGTAAGGAAAATGTCTTCCGTAATGTTACTAGTGACTCCAATTCTGAAATTAGTTTTTGGACAGATTCGGCACCGCTTATTAACACAAGAACGACCGGTGTGTGAGGTGTGATTTCCGAGAGTGACGAGATTTCTCCCATACTCTCTTCCAATAAATTTAGAATTTGATGATTGTTTGTACGCGTTTTCTGTGTTTTTAGCGGGCTACTATGAGGGGATGCCCATCCCTTACTATGATTTCGATCGACGGACATTCGGTGGGACTGCCACCGTGGCGTGACCCCTCTATGGTGGGAGAACCACATATTTCTGGCTCGACTACTCCGCCATCTCCTCTCCGCCGATCTATGGATCAGAAGAGACGACGATCACTGTAGTCTGGAATTACAAGATAGATAATTAAGATGTGATTTTTGTGTTTCAAAGCCAGTTGAATCTATTCGATTACGATTGATATTTGTAAGTATGTGAGGGTATTAATATATTTGGAGGAGGAGGAAGGATGAAATTTTGGGAATTGAAAATTTGGGGATAACTTTTTTCGAAAGGCAAGGAAAGCCTATGCGCATGGAATTCAGCAATTAGTTTCAAAAGAAGATGGTGTCGGGAACCTTTTGCTCCCTTAATGTGAACGGGAGGAAGAGAGAGAAGGCGTAGTAGGTACAATTTGTGACACCAGTTTCTTTTCTGCAGATGTGATAGGAAGGAGGTTTAAGCGGCTTGACTAATAGGTAGAATGGAGTTATTATAAGATCAGTATTTGGTGAGAAAGTTGGATAAAGAATGGAAAGTATGAATTATTTTGAAGAAAATGAGAATTTAATGTTTAAGAAAATGATTAATGATACGTATTAAAGAATAAGATATATTCAAAATAGTATACAATAAAAAGTTGTTTGTTGTTGGTCTTGCGAACAACATTACCGGCGAGCTGCAGTTATAGGTCTAAATACGCTAGCAATTGTGTGCATTTAGAAAAATCATGTGAATTTCCTAGATCCTTTGTTTTAGCAAGTGAAAGTTTAGGAATGAATGTAAATATGGCCGCAATTATCGTTTGGGCTATTCGTGTCCTTCACATTTGATTGATTTGATCTCCTTTCTTTCTTTTTTTCGATGTTTATCGGATCGAAAGCGCAACATACTTCCCTGTTTTCGCAACACAGGATTGACCTGATCCGAACGGCAATTCCATTCTTTCACTTACCTTCTCAAAGCCATCAATGTGAGGAACTCCATGAATGGTTTTCTAATTTTCTGGGATAAAATGGCTATAGCATTTGACCGAAATTACATGCAAACGTTTTACAATTTTTGAGCGCTTTTAGTCATGCAAGGTAAACCACTTTTCACAGTCTATTTCAAAATGCAAGTCATATCTCCTCAACTGTTTCAGGTCGTTCATACATTCCAGACATAATGGTGCCCGCTCAAAATCTCATCATATCCCTGCGGCGATACAAATCTAGCTCTGCCTCTCGCTCTCCTATCTGATCGGAAGAGCACAATTGCCTCGCATTGCCACTTACAAAATGTCAGAGATATGAAATTCAGCTTCCCCGATCATCGTTAGGAAAAGAGCGTGAGGGTGTTCAATGTAGACAAACGGTTCAAAATAACTCGCTTCAATGTTCGCGTTCAGTCCAGTGCAGGTGAGGGTGCGGACTGCGCACGCGCCCGTTACGTCCGTCGTGTCAGTGGCGAACTCCTTGGCTCCCGCTGTCCGAGTCGTCTTCATGATCAGATCCTGCGAGCACATCTTGCATTCTGCAAATTTTACAATTCTGCAGAATATGAAAAGTTCTCAACTCGTGTTCTGAACGCTGCAAGTTAGTCTAGGCGGACTGTGCGTTATTCTATCCGAAACTAGCATGTATTACAATACATTTTGTTACACCTTCAATGTTCACAGAAGAGTAAGTGATATTTCGTCATCTTTTTAGTGAAATATTGAAGAGATCAATAATAGGTCTAAGATCACGTTCGAATGCTAGTGAAAGCGAGCCGACTCTATCTCCCAACACTCCCTTACCCTGCAAAAACAATCAGTGATCTCTTAGGCCGGATCGCCTAAGCTCATCACTCAGAAAAGGACTAGATCTATGCGCGCGGGGGAGGAATTAAAAAGAAACTTGGTTTACAATTGAAGGGGAATAGAAAAACTGCTAATTGACACAAAGAAATGAGAAAGACTTCCTAGACTAATGCGGCTGGATGTTTCGGTCCATTGGGTCGCAGACACCCAACCGCCTCACGAAGGGTGGACCTCGTCAGTACGACGCCCCTCGCAAGTGGGGTACAAGAGAGATATGGGGAGAAGAAGATGAAAGTAAACAACAAACAACTAACGCGAAACAAGTCAATGTATAGCTAAAATGAACTAACGGATGTATAGCGAAATTGAACTAAGGGGACAGTAAGTATCTATATTGGCTAAATGGTGGGTGTGGAATAAACCAATCTTGACGATGAGAGAAGAGACATCCGATCGTTGGTTTGAGTGATTGCTGTCAGGGGAGACAAGGGAAGCGATCAATATACTGGGAGAGGAGAGATCGGAGGGTCAACAGATCATTGATCTACCCCCTGCCGGGAGAAGGGAAGATAAGGAAGGAAGGACAGATGCTTCAAACATTCCTCCCCCTCTATGCGCGCGGGGGAGGAATGTGGGAATTGAGGAGGCGCACAAGAAAAGAGATGAAGAGACAATAGGTATAGTTGCGTTTGATCTGTCAGCCATATCTTTCAAATTATATTTGTCAGAGAAAGGGCTATGACCTTTTTAGGTGACCTTTTTTCAGTGACCATGCGCAAAACTATTTTGGAAGTGGCATTTCAATTTGACCTTTCCATTACCGAATATCTTTTCTTATATTCTAAAGAATATTGTTCGCTTTCGAATCGAAAATTTCCAGGAAAGTCTCATTTCAATATTTCAAAATATCAAAATGTCTTACAATTAGATAGCCACTGAAAAATAATGAAAAATACGCTCTCGTAGAAATAACCATAGTTTAGATGTGCATTGGTCCCAAATACGCGAAACGCATTCGAACAAGAAACTACGCAAATTGAACACATTGAAAGCGTATTTTGCGAAAGAATGAAATTATCAGCAAAAACAACTTACGCGTGGCAGGCATGCCTGGAGTACCGGGAGTCACTTTCATGCATGCATCGGCCCACGAGGCCAGAAGGGCAGCAACGATAACGGCGCGAATCGAAGTCGGTAGCATGGCGGAAAACGTCAGAGCAATCGCTAGCTCGTGGCTGGGATATCTTTGACGAGGAGGAAAATGAGGCGATGAGAAAGGCTCGCCTAATAAGATGAGAGAAAGGGCGGATGGACCAGCCAGCCGATCCCTCCTATCCTTTATTCCTTTATTCCGGCGGGCAAAAACAATCCCCGCAATCTCCGCCCACTCGCCTTTCCCTTCCCCGCTTCCGACCCCAATGTATTGTGGCCCAGACTTGGGGACACTTGCTCGCAAACGTAGATGTTCCTCTCCCTTTCGGCAATAAATGTGCAGGATGTATGGAGGTCAACAGCTCGTTTCTCATAGTGAACTTCAATGCGGTGTTATTGCAAGTAGGGGAACTGCCATGCACCGGCGCGGGGTCAGACCAATAAAGTAGCGAAACACACGTGATTTTAATTGGCCAAACAGCCTTTTCCAGTCACCATGCGCTAATGCGAATTGCTGCTGGATGAGGCAATTAGGATTAGGGTGAAAATGGAGCTGCAGGAACGTCACATTATACTGCTTTCTGACTCAATTCCATTGCCGCATGCTGATCTTTCGAAGTGAACCTTGTACATTTTTTGTTGAACGTATTGATCTTATGCTGACCTCCTCCTCACACCTTTCCCTTCCTCCTCCACCCTAACGAAACAAACAGCGGCGAGCGAAAAGGACAATGAATATCGAAAGGGAGAGGGACAGCGAAAGGGAAAGGAACGGGTCAGTCGAGGAAACGCCTACGCATTTCGGTATATACGCGGAATAGGTTATGCCCGCGGCCCCCGTTCCGTATCAAATTCATGCACTGTTCGGTGGTGTGTTGTTGTCTACATGATCCATAAATGGCAAAGGTGGGACTGATTCTCATTTTGCAATTGTGTTCTCAAGGGATCTCGATATACGCAGATTCATACCGACCATTCCAGATGCAACATGTTTTTGAACATCGCAGTTTATGATTTACATAAATACCACATTTGTACAATTAAAATATTAAGTCATTCTAGCTTGTGATGAATTGATTACCGATCATTTTTCAATTGTGATCTCAAGGGATTGCTTCAGCAAAAAATTATGCTTATCTGTTTGCACAATAAGCAAAATTGTTCCCACAAAGATGGAAAATGAAAAAAATTGGAACAACAATTGTCCATAGAATAGAATTGATGAACCGTCCCTGGCGATATAACTGAGTTAAGAACAGTTTTTGGACCCTGGCTGGGTATTATCGTAGAATTGTCGAACTGTGTAGTTTGCGTTGCGCCTGAAAAAATTAAAACTATTGTACACGATAGTTGATCTATATCAACGAACGTCCAGATATTTTGAAGATATGCCTTCTGAACACAAGAACTGTGATTCTGTGATGGACATTCGACTAGTTTAATCTTTTTTTTGTCAGTTGCCCATCCATTCCGTTGACTAGGCACCATGCGAAAGAGGTGAGGCTGAATAGCTCCCATTTGTTCCTTGCAAAAGAAGATAAAATGAAGAATGTGAGGAGTTCAGTGATAAAACAGACACCTTGTAGAGTAGCCTAAATGATAGAGGGCGCGGTGGCGCAGTGGTTGTGTGTCAGGAATGCGATTCGAAAGGTCACGAGTTCGACCCCGCCCGCCCTCAGATCAAGGGGGTTAAGAAATAGGTCAGAAATCCCCCACCACGTGCACACAACACGGGCGGATAGTCCTCTGTGGGAAGTCGCTGAGTTACTCAGGATAGACTAACCCCGCTACTTGGACGCGGGGGCGGCACAGCCAGCCTTGTCTGGATAGCGTCGTAATCAAGCTTTTTTTTTATTGCCTTCATTACCTGAACATCCTCTGGTACGTGAACGGAATACAGACAGCGACGAAACGGTTGTGCGATATATTAGGTTGGTGCATAAGTTTCTGTGGTTTTGTTTCGCTTCAGTATCGGCTTATCAGACCCGCCTGTCCTAAAATCTTTCATGGCAAATTTTAGGAGGATAGTTGGCCACTACCATCGTCATATTGAAATGGATCTAAGTTGCTTAGTATGCGAGAGAAAAAATTTATGATAGAGAGCATACCACGAATTGCAATTATCCTAACTGTTTAAGGTTTGGAATATCAAATGTTCCCATGTATACTAGTTATCCCCTAGCTTTGCCCGACAAAGCAGCAATAGTGGACTTGTGTCTGGCTCCGATGAACACTTAAGATCCCGTTTTCAAGGCGCTTAGGAAACAGGAGGCTTCATGAAGTGTCAAAAACTCAGACCAAATTTAGTAGTGTTTCTTCAAAACTTCATATCTCCAAAAATAGAAATTGATTCTCCGTCTAAATAAAATGGTTTACTTATCAGCATGAGAGCTTGCACATCCCTTATTAACAGATTTATAGGTCCATCGGTAGGAAAATAAATTGATAAATACTGGTTTCGATCAGATTCTGAGAGCCATGACAATTGGAAAGTTTCGAATTCTTACTTGGCCGAACGTCTCACATCTCTTAGATTTTTATTTTAATATTGATGACGCTTTAAATTAGAGACTTAATTTTGACATTTGTTTTGTCCTTTGAAAAGTTAAAAAAATTTCAAAACTATCCACTTTTTTCGACTCCGCCCTCGTTAATTTTTCATAGTTCCTTTCTACCCAGTGATATTCAGGTGCTCTGATGCGCGTCAGATAGTGCGTCCACGTCCCCATATAATACAGAAAAGTATGAACTGATTGATCAAATAAGAAGGAAGAGAGATCTCAAAACGTTGACCTTAGAAAAACCTCAGAAACTTTTGCGCCAACCCGATACATAAATGCGAATAACAACAGATCTCGCAAATATTATTCATCATAGAGTTAGAATTCGCAAGAAGTACTTGACATGCGGTGGTCAGCACAATGTAGCCGATTTGATCGGAAACTGCATACATCCAGCTGTTTTGTCTAAATTATCATACATCGCGCCCACATTGCCGAACAAGTGAACATTTTTCACATTTTTTTAAAAAATTTTTAAAAGTCTGCGGATTCGCATCGAATATTCCTATTTTTTATTCATATTTTAAAAATCACGAGTGTGAAAATCACGAGCCGTCATTGCGAAAAGTGGTTACGAAAGTGTGATTATCTCCGAGCCGGTTTGGTTTAGGTGTTATTTAGAGCTAGCTGTTACACGTTCACTCTTTCGGCCAAAATTTTTCACCCATTTCACAAAAGACGATTCTCTTCTCCCTTTCGAGGATAGCGAAATCTGCCGGATGTATAGAGGTAGCCCTTTTTACATTGAACCTGCAAATGTCTAAGCGACCGGAGCTCGCTTGCGGGCAATTAATTTCACCAGAATTCTTTGAACAAGTTCTCAGGTGCAGCGGTGTCCATTTCGTGATAGTTCCGTTGTACACTGAAATACATGCCTGATTTGAATGCAATTCGTCGGAAAATGTAATGATCAATTTACATATGACTATTATTCTTAGTTTTCTCTGAAACGGCCATAATTCAGGCACGGAACTATAAAAAAAGTAGGAAATAACGTGATATATTAAAGGGAAATAACTCTTTCTATGGGCCTATAAAAACTGTGAATCGGGATTTCTGCATACTGCATATTTTTGGTAAACATCGGATCAGTTCGAATAGTTTGACGCCACTTCTGAAGCTTGATAGTGGCCCTTACAAGATAGCGAATTTATAATCACTCTTGGCTGTTCATCACGTAATTATTGGTGTCATTTCAACGATTACCACAGTTAAGCGCCATGCATTTCGGGAGAAATTTGCAATAGAAAAGACGAGCGGGGGAATCGAACCTAAGGGGTGAGGAACGATCGGCAAACGCGCTAACAGTGACATCTCCCACAAGACCTGGGAGACTAGCTATGTTCCCCTCTCCTCCCAATCCCCCGAGAAGAGGCATAGACATCCTTCATTGAATTTGGGTAAAAATAGGTGTATTTAGATAGACTAGGTTTATTTAGCAGTTCATCGAGGACGGTAGTCGAAGCGTCCATATCAGACGATAGTTGGCAGCTTCAAATTGAATATTACATTGACTTATTATATCTTTTTTTCTGAATGAGAAGATGAGCAATACGATGTTGATCCACTTCCCTTGTGCAATTGCCAGTGCGTTGAAACTCATTAGCAACTCGATAGAATTGGTGAGAAACTAACAGTGCTTTACTTGTGGGGCCGGCATAAAGAGCACTGGTCTACGGACCCTAGGCAAGTGAATCGCACCGACTTAAGCCTTTTGGGCAAGTAAACCAGTGAGAAAACGTATTCGCGTTTTCGCCTGTTTGTATTTAATCGCCAATATTTACAATCAGTTAAGAAAGAACCATCTAGTTCAGGCTAGAATCTGGCAAGAATTTACTTCCTATTCGCCATTACCGATAGAAATAGACAGAATTTAACATGCATAAAACCTAATTAAACATGATAAATATAAAACGAAAGATTAAATTGGTGTGTGAAAGTAGTCTCACCTGTATCTCCTAACGGCGTCGATTCCCCAGCTCTAATTGACGTCCAACGTCAACGCCGACCTTAACACAAATCGATTAAATCGGGTTTCCTGTAAGAGTGTAGCAATGCCATCCACTAGAAAAAACTTTGGGTCCCCGATTTCCATGAAACTTGGTAGGTATGTACCCTCTGGGGTCAGGAGGAGCTCCATCTACTTGGTTTGGTCAATTATCGATTTTATCGATTTTTTAGAGCTGAAACTTTGAAAGGCCATAACTACCTTCATTTTCATCGCACAGCGAGCTGAAATATACCATTGGATTCCTCTCGAAATTCTCTACAAAAAGTCGAAAAAGCACATTATGAAAAAATTTAGTCTTCGGTCTCAAAAATCGATAAAACCGATTTTTCGACTATAAAACTAAGTTTTTCTCGAAAATTAACCGGAAACACAAAAGGTTTTTTTTCAAAAATAGTTTTTTCAAACCCATTATGAAGTCACCACGTCGATCGTTTACGATATCTCTGGCCCCGGGAAGTCGTTTACTAGTAGAGCCCGAACATAGCCGATTAAACACCTTTTTGATCATAACTTGCTTCAAAATGGACGAATCAGGATTTTAAAAAAAGGGAAACGTAGCTTTCAGTAAGCTGAAAAAAAAGTTTTTACTCAAAAAAATCATAGGACTTCCCGTTTTCAAGTTGTTCAGGGAAAACCGCTTTTTCAGCTGGATTTCTCACTTTTTGACGGCGGGAAAACGCTTTTTGTGGTTTCTAAGCTTCGATCAATTTTATATTATTTATTTATTTTGATATTTTAAACACTCATTCCGAAATATTCCACATTCCGTTCGGTTCGTCCCTCATTCACCTTTGCCCTCTTCTCCTCCCCGGGAACGTGGAAACCGGAAACGTTTGGACGTGGGAAGACACAAGATCCGACCGGAGAAGATCTCGATGTACGATTTCGCTCTTGGAACTTTCAAGCGAGTTCTTGAGGAGGTTCAACAAGGAGTTGGCATTGTTCTTCCTGAGTCCTTCAAAGAGTTTACGGAGGCCCCGAAGAACCCCAGACCGAAGGGATGGGCTCTTCGATCGACGAAGAAAACAGGGAGATATGATCCGGTTGCAAGGAAATTGGTCGATGATCTCTTCGAACAATACTTCAGCAATGGAAAGAAGCTTCGTCCCGATGAAGCTGAGAAGAGAATGAGAGAGCGAAATGATATTCTGCCTGCCCAGAGAATGACCTTTGATCAAATCAGAAACAGAATCACGACTCTCCTTTCACAGAAGAAAGAACACCAGAGGAAGGAGCATGGAAATAGACAGCAGAGATACGTGAAATTGATTGATGATTTCGAGAGAGATTTGGCTGAGGAAGGAATATCATTGGATGACATTGAGGAGGAAGTTGATTTGGAGAGACCCCTTGATGAGGATGATTTGATTATCACCTCAGACGAAATCTACGATTTAGTTCATTCTAATATGGAATTCTTCGATAATCCATCCGAACCCGTCTTTTCTGATTTTGGCGAATTCGAACAGTAATTGAAATGATTCATCATGTTCTCTCAATATGTCGGATCTTGTGTCTTCCCACGTCCAAACGTTTCCGGTTTCCACGTTCCCGGAGAGGAGAAGAGGGCAAAGGTGAATGAGGGACCAACCGAACGGAATGTGGAATATTTCGGAATGAGTGTTTAAAATATCAAAATAAATAAATAATATAAAATTGATCGAAGCTTAGAAACCGCAAAAAGCGTTTTCCCGCCGTCATAAAGTGAGAAATCCAGCTGAAAAAGCGGTTTTCCCTGAACAACTTGAAAACGGGAAGTCCTATGATTTTTTTGAGTAAAAACTTTTTTTTCAGCTTACTGAAAGCTACGTTTCCCTTTTTTTAAAATCCTGATTCGTCCATTTTGAAGCAAGTTATGATCAAAAAGGTGTTTAATCGGCTATGTTCGGGCTCTACTATTAAACAACTTCCCGGGGCCAGAGATATCGTAAACGATCGACGTGGTGACTTCATAATGGGTTTGAAAAAACTATTTTTGAAAAAGAAACTTTTGTGTTTTCGGTTAATTTTCGAGAAAAACTTAGTTTTATAGTCGAAAAATCGGTTTTATCGATTTTTGAGACCGAAGACTAAATTTTTTCATAATGTGCTTTTTCGACTTTTTGTAGAGAATTTCGAGAGGAATCCAATGGTATATTTCAGCTCGCTGTGCGATGAAAATGAAGGTAGTTATGGCCTTTCAAAGTTTCAGCTCTAAAAAATCGATAAAATCGATAATTGACCATACCAAGTAGATGGAGCTCCTCCTGACCCCAGAGGGTACATACCTACCAAGTTTCATGGAAATCGGGGACCCAAAGTTTTTTCTAGTGGAAATAAGAGCTCTTTTTGCTACACTCTTACAGGAAACCCGATTTAAACATAAATTAACACAAATACGACAGTGCAATCATAAAAACAGTCGATTAATGCTTGAGAAACGAAAATGAAACTGGAGCCGTGCGCCGAGCCGGCAAAAGGTAAAAATTAAATTTCTTACCGTATCTCATTGTTGCTGATGAAAAGTCGCGATGGGAGGCTAAACTATTGCGGGAATGAGTTTTTTGAATGAGTGGGCGGAGCTTTCTCATTGTTTTTGAAATGCATTGGGACCTGCCTTTTCTTAATACTGTGTTACGCAATGAGAGATTTGTACACTAACGTGTTTTTGACACGACAAAAATACATTAGCCGTATTGTTTTGTCAGGTTGATATATTTGTACATTTATGTTTTCCATAAGTGAGCAACAACCTTCCTGTTCGGTTTTCTAACAGCCCTCACCATGGACCCCAGAAATTTCAGTTATCGCTTTGATCTGGATCGTGACTATTTCATCGATTTCAATATGAGGTCGGTTCGTTTAGTTAGTTTCACTTGCATTTGCAACCAAACTTGTCTCCAGATTCCAATCTATTCTTCCCTTCGTAACTCTACTGACTATGCGACCTCTAATAATTTTGATTCTCATGAAGAAGCGTGATTACATGTCATGGGATATTCGGCTGGCGTATGCAATCAATCAGGTACAATGTTGTACTGAGATTCCGAGTATTTTAAAGTTCAGATCGCAATGATGATACAAGAGTTCAACTTCTGCTTCCTTTTTCGAGTTCACGACCTCGCTCCTTACGCGGGGCTTTACTGTGACGGGCCGATCTGTAGGGCGGGTATACCGAAACCATACCTAATGGTGAGAGTATGACAAGCCGGCACAACTCACAAAAACATTTCCTAGGCTATTCTCTCCTTCACCACCATCGGAACGGTGCCGACGTTTCTCATTCTGCTCCTTCGTATGCACCAGCTAATCATCGAAACGACCGATTCACAGCTGAAACTGCACCGCCGGTAAATATTGCAAGGCATATCGATTCTAAACCTGCGAATATACAGCACTCAATGTGGCATAATTCTTTTCCTTACTTTGCTTCTGTCCCCGAATGTCGCGGGCTTTTATTCGTTTGGGCGCGATTGTAGAGAAGTTGAGGAAATGGAAAAGGTAAGTCGTATTTATAATTCAATATCATTGAACAAAAAAAAACAACATTTGCAGCTTCCGGATCTTGCATGGCTGAAGGACCGTGGTGGAACGCTGTTCCTTTTCGGACCCCCAGGACGACCCGAATTCTTCAAAATAGGTTGTGCTCTTTATTCGCCTGCACTTTTGATTGGTATTATTCTCAGAATTGATCATGCTCCTCTGCTCCATCGCTATTATTTCGCCTTTCGTAGCCGTTGCATCTGTTCATTCGATGAAGATCATGCGCGAACAGAAAGTGAGAGTTGTTTTTTTTATTATGAGAGCACATGAATTACCGACAAAAAATTTTGTTGTCAGCTTCGTCAATCTCTGGCATCAAACACACAGCGCCTACAAACGCGCGTCGTTCGCGTTTTCTTTCTTCAGGTTTGCTTTCGTAAAACTCGGGTTGTTGTGAGCGATCCTTAGCCGCTATAGTTTTCGCGCCACTCAATTTTTGTAGTGCTCTGAACTTGCATCTTGTTTGTATAGGGGCGAGCATGTCTTTAAATAACAGCGTGACGTGTACTACGTTTTTTAATTAGTCCGGACATAACGAAATTCCGCGTACTCAAATCGTTTAGGTTAGATTTCTATGCCTTTAATCTATACTTTTTAATGTTTTTCTCTGTAGTCAGCTAAAAACAACTGTTAGGAAGTATTAAAATCCATTTTGGAGTAAGGGAAATCTATTTGAACGTATTTATAAGCATTTGGTGTGGTCGGGCGCATTTTTCGACAATCGTCAATTTCCCCATACGCGCGTACAAATCATTTGTCAAGTTTTGTGAACAACGTAATAAAGATAGCTC
Source organism: Pristionchus pacificus (assembly GCA_000180635.4). Classification (NCBI taxonomy): domain Eukaryota; kingdom Metazoa; phylum Nematoda; class Chromadorea; order Rhabditida; family Neodiplogasteridae; genus Pristionchus; species Pristionchus pacificus. The sequence continues at coordinate 13,822,843 of CM026580.1, forward strand.
CATTTTCACGATGCCAGTCACGCTGTCGGTGCCACTCGGAATAATCTCGTTACCACTACGAATGAGAAATTCCAGTTATTGGGAGTGAACTGCTTCTACATTTGCCCTCTATCGTTCATGCTGCTCCACATGGCGATTGATGTCTCGTGGATCCTTCCTCCCTGGATGTATTCCATCGCCCGCTGTGCACTCATTGTATATGTCTTTGTAAAACGAAAAAAAAGATAAAAAAACAATTTAAAAATTAAAAAAAAATAAAATATTTTCCAGATCCCCTTTACACTCGAGAGCAGCCAACTGTCGCTGATTTTCCTACTGAAGAATCGACAGGTTTGTAACACCTCCATTTCCAGCTCCTCAATAGTTCCCCTCATTACAGATTATCAGAGATGCAATTCTGCAGCTCTCGCTGTACAATAAAACTAGCAATACACACGTCTCAATTGTTGATCGTAATCCAGCATGGGCTGATGCGAACGTACCTACTACTAAATCTCGAATAACCGATTGAACAATGCATGTATGTCGGTACAAAATGAAAATGTCGGAATAAAGAAGCTTTTATTGGCGCTAGCAGAGGCAGCCCTCTCGAAATATGTACAGTAATTTCATTGTCCATGATGATGTTAGACCCGCTCCAATCGGAAATTTTGCGGCTTGGGGAAGTGGATATTCGTGTAGATTGGCTCGAGGTCGATCGTGGAATCGGGCAGAGGAAGCACTCGGAAGTTCTGAATTCGAAATAGTCACAAAACGAAGGGCGCCACTCTTGGTTTATCTCGCTCTGTCGCCATTTTTCTATGTATAATTAATTAGCCTTGGGATTTTACCTGGTTCAGAGAAGTGAGCCCGATGAACAGTTCCGTTCTTGCCAGTCCCTCTCCCGCACACTGCCGCTTGCCGATGCCGAACGGGATCGTGCGCTCCACCAGTTCCTGAAGGATATTCGTTTCGAAATGTCGAAATGTTATGTGAAATCGGATCGCTGAGAATGAAAGCGGGTTGAAACACTCACCTTTCTCAGCGTCACACGGTCCTCGGCAATGTATCTCTCGGGCCAGAATCGGTCCGGTTGCTCGAAGACGGCGTCCGTCTTCATCATCTGATGCACGTCGCCGTTGACCAGCGTGTTAGCGACGACTTTGTGGCCCTGGAAGAGCATTTTCTCAATTTTCTATAGTTATCCATGAATCTAAAAGGGGTGTCAATAGAAAGGTACCATGACACACACAACTTCTTGACGTGAATTGCAAGCATATCACGCAGACACAGTTGGCGCTCACCCCTATCACCGTATCGACGGTCGTCTTGTGGAAGAGAATCGGATTGGGCGCCACGATGTTCGCGCACCGTTGAACCTCGTTGATGACTGCGGAGGCGTACGGCATCTTTGCCTGCAGAAGAGTATTAGGATTATTAATAAATTAATAATATTTGTAATTATAATGTTCATTCTTGACAAAATTTCACACCTTATCGGCCATAGAAGCGATGCGGTCTCGACCGATATGAGCGTGGATTTCGGAGCGGAGTTTCTCCTGAAAATTTAAAAACTGTAAGCATGTTTATGATTTTGAAGGTGGTATATTCACGACAATGCAAGTACACTATGATTACCTGCACTTCCGGATGCGCCGCGAGGAAGAGCATCGACCACCTCAACGTTGTCGTCGTCGTCTCCTGACCGGCATTGAACAGATCCGCACAGCACGCAACCATCTGCTCGAATCTGCAACGACCGAATTGGCCTCCAAATTGCTCGGCAAAAGAAACGAAAAAACGGATGATTAGAAACTGACCGCTGGTCTTTGTTGTTCTTTTTGTATGCTTGCACGTAGCAGGTCGGTTCCTCGGTAAGGTCGATCTTTACTGCGGATGCCGTTTCGCGGACGTAGTCAATCATCTGTAAGTGTGTCGTTGAGCAAAATTAATTTCATTTTAATATAAATTGTGAAAAATCTTCAACGCAAAAAGTGAGCTTAGAAAGTCATAAATTGCTTGATCACTTATAATAAGTAGCGATACGATCAACAATCGTGAAATTATTTTTCGTTCCACTCGTAGTCGACCTTTGACTACCGTTCGATATGCGGAGTTAGGATGAGGCCGAGAGGAGGCAAGTGACCTACCTGCTCTCCTCCCCATTACCTCTTCCCTTCCTCTCTCTCCCAGACAATCAATACGCTAACCAGCACATTGAGTTTGCTGAGCCTTTGAAACGCACGATAATAATAATAATAATAATAATTTATTCATGTCAGGCGTTTACGCTCAGATGAGGATAGGTCGAAATTCTTCATAAGTTGCATTCCACCAATGTGCGCCAATAGCTCGCGTTAGGTCGTCCCGCCAGCGTGTCCGAGGATGGCCGGTTGGGCGTTTGCTGTTGTAGGGGGTCCAAACAGTGGTGGCGCGGCTCCATTGCTCCATGTCCATTTGCCTGATCTTTAGAGCCCAGCGCGCTTTGCGTTTCAGTCCTTCCCGGATCCAGTCCCGTAGCTTCGTACAATCCCGCACGCGCTCGTTTGTCCAGCGGTCCCTTAGAGAGATTCCAAGAATCTTCCGCTCCATCTTCCGTTGGGTCACACTTAGTCGTTCCTTGTCACTAGCTCTCAGTGCCCAGACCTCCGACCCGTAGAGAACGGTGGAAGTCACACAGCTCTCAAAAAGCCGCGTCCTGGTCTTCATGGGAAGAAGGCGGGATGTGAGGAGGGAGGAAAGACGAGACCATGCGAACCATCCCAGTCGAATCCGGTGTTCAATCTCGTCCGAGTGATCCAGGGGGAGGGAAATCCTTCCTCCGAGATAGGTTGCTGAGGAGACGAAGTCGAACTTCATTCCATCGATCAGGATAGGGCTTCTGGTAGTGGTGCACGAGGTGAGGAGATGGGTCTTTGATGCATTGATCTCCAGTCCCACTCGGCTGCAGGCCTCCATCAATTTCTTCAACATCCTTTCCAGTTCCGGTCGGTTCTTGGCGATGAGTGTGACGTCATCCGCGTACTCCAGATGACACAGATTCTTCCCATCGATGCGGATTCCATCGGATTCCCAGTCTATTTCGTCCATTGCCGCTCGCAGAACTACGTTGAAGAGGCGAGGAGAAAGGGTATCCCCTTGACGGACTCCTCTCTTGACTGTAGTGCGAACGAGATCCTCATTGACTCGGATGAGGGTTGAGGAGGACTCGTAGATGCGACGGAGTAGAGTGACGAGGATGGGATGGGCTCCATACTTCTCGAGTGATTGCCAGCATGCGTTCCATTCCACGGTGTCGAATGCCTTGCGGAAATCCACAAAGGCGAGGTAGACCGGGATACCGTACTCCGATGCTTTTTCTGCGACCTGCTTGACGGAGTGCAGGTTGTCGAGGGTGCTTCGCCCGCGCCGGAAACCGGTTTGGGTGGACGACTCAGTCTCTTCTAGCATCGCCTCGAATCTTTTCAGAATGCATCGGGTGATGACTTTCAGGGTTACGGTAAGCAAGCTTATGGGCCGGAAGTTCCCGATGTTGGTGGGGTCTCCTTTCTTGTGTAGTAGGGAGACTACGGCTTCCGTCAGCTCACTAGGCACCAGGTCACCGGCTACCAAGCGATTGAGGAGTAGGGCGATGATGGGCGCGAGGTGGTCTCGAGAGTGGAAGAGCATCTCGGGGAGGATGCCATCGGAGCCAGGGGAGTGTCCGCATTTGAGGAGGGACATCGCACGACACGATAATCAAGTACAAAGCTGCAGGGCTCATCTTAGGTAAGAACAGACCGTCTGGAATCGCTTGTGATGCTGCGCCCAGTAGTAGCTGAAGATGGGCAGATGCCGCGTCCACGGCAGCATGAAGATGATCGGCACGATTCTCGATCTATAAACTTGTAATCTTCCATGATTTTCGAAAATCCGCGCTCATAATGAATGTATGCTCCAGGCAACTAGCGATAAAGTCAGCACATACCTCGATAGCTCCGAAATAGCATCATTCAGTCCGAGCACAAAGTTCATTAGCTTGCCGCAGTCTTCGTACGGATACTGAAAGCCGAAGAGAAACTCGTTGATGATGTTGGAAACGAACACCTGTGATCATTAGGTCTCTTCATTCCTAGTGTTCTCTCGCCTGTTAAAAAATTAGAGTACGAGTGATGAGGATTTTATGATGTTGCGTGCGTTTTTGGCACAAAGTGTGGTTATTCACAGTCGCTAGTTTCTTGAATCTTACTGTCATTTCACATCGATTTCCTCACCTGAATGGACCATCGCAGATCGATATTTCCCAGATCCTGCTTGCCGATGAACTCGACCATGTTCTTCGCCGAAAGACGAACCTGGAATGCAATTCGTCCTTTTCAGTTATCGATTTATGCTTGCTTACAAGACATCGGAAAACAGACAGAAACGAAAAATATTAAAATGTAGTTGAAATTTGATTCGAACAATGCACAAGTAATGAGAAAACGACATACTTTCTCCTCCATCAAGTTCTTGCCCATGCCAAAATCTCGGAGCGTCGCAATTGCGAAGCGGCGCTGCTCTTGCCAGCTGGCGCCCTGCGATGCGACGATGCCTGAAAGAGGATAGCATAAGAAAAAAGAGCACCAATGCAAATTTTGAATGGGAGCAGGCTCAGTTATCGATTGATAAGTGGAGACTGTTAAGCAAAAAAGTGAGTGTGATATTTACCTCCGTTCTCGCAGGATCGAGTAACCTCGATGAGCACGTTCTGCATGCGGCCAGTGACGTCGTTGCCTGTAGGTAGTATAAATAGGTGAAGTACCGTCTACATTCAAGGATTTTATAGAATACGTGTAAATCATTGGCCGGATACGCGCGGTTTCCAAAAAAAAAATCAGTGGCGAATTTGAATCTTACACACCTCTGAACGTGTCCCTGATCGTCTCGAAGTCGGAAATGTTCACGACTGGGTATGGCAGATGAACGGTGAAAACCGATCCGAATCGGCCGGACAGCCGCTTGAGGGCAACGTGGAAGTAGGGCGGCTTGACCTGAGAATTTCACATCATTATCAAAAATGCGTCGATCAAAATACAGCAAATTTGAACAGTTTTTGTGAAAGAGAGCGCGATGATACCTCATTGATAAAGTTGCCGAGCAGCGGCACCGCGAAGGGGCCGGGAGGAAGATTGGCGCATCTCCGGTAGAAGCGTAGCGCTTCCCAGCCGATGAAAGTGAGTAGAAGAAGGAATAGTAGCGCGAACATTGCTGACCACTGCCATCATTTCTCGATCTCTTTTTTATACTGAGAATAGGCGTGAGGATTAGCACACGAATGGCGCACAGTGGTTGCCCGCACACTGATAGTGCGCGCTACAATCACTGGCGATCGACGGAGAGAGAGGGCGAAGAGGAGAGACGCCAGACGGAGAGAGGGGGGGTCGACGGGACCATTGGTGGCACGGAATTTGTGCCCTCAAGAAAACAAAAACTGGCAGTGAAATCGTGCGATAGTCACGGATTTTGGGAAATACTTTGGTTTGTGAAAAATTGTGAAGAAAATGATAAAGGTATGGGTTCGTTTTCATCTTTGAACCAGATTCGATAGATTTCAAAGAAGGGGATACACTTTCCCCTTTCTTTGCGAGATGTAAAGCAGCGATAGCGTGCGGATTCAAACCCTTTCAAAGAGCAAGGAGAAAGATGCGAAAAAATCGTCATTCCATTTCAGACTTGATAATTTATTCAGAATATTACAAAACTGGTGACACATTCTTTGGGAACAGATTGACCATTTTTATGAATTACGTACTATGATTGATGGAGCGATAAGAGGAAGGGAAAAAGGGGAGAGTTACATCTACTCTGCTCTCTTTTTCAAGCATCCTAAAGAAAGGTGGAAGAAGATATGGATTAAAGAAGTTTTCATGGGCTCCTGCGTAGAGATGGTGAAGGAAGGGTTATTTTGCGCTTTTTCGAAATCTTTGAGCGGTCGTACCGGGCGAATGAGTACGCAAACCTAGGGAAGAGTTGATTCCTATCGATGACAAATCTATTCAAGAACGTAATCCTCTTTTGAACGATCAAAATATTTACATCCTTCCCTTTTATTCAAAAACCCTTCCTTCGAACTGCGTGTTTTTCTGCATTTTTCGGTTTATTGACTAGATTATGCAAATGAGGTGAACCATTCCCGAGATCAAGCGCTCTATTTGAAGTAATACAACACCTGAACACATTCCTTGGTCAATTAACATAATTCGTTCCTTCCCTAGTTTGTGCCGTCCAATTGAAAATTTTCTGAACCCTTCCTCCACCATCTCTACTCCTGCGCATTTATCCATCACTCGAATCCATACATCCGTTCGAAAAGAAACCAAATATCGAAGCTAGTTCAAAATCATTCCAGTTTTGTTTCAGACAAGAAAGCGTGCACGGTACGCCGCTTTATCAAGCTATTTTAAAATATTTACTGAAACTAACCAAAATACAATATTGAAAAGGTCGAAATGAAAAATATATCTATGAAGATCTAACAAATGGAAGCCGGGGAATCCCGATTTGGCGAGCCTATCCGATTAGGCGCAACCAACACGATTTTTAGGGAAGAATAGTGCTGTACTTACGCATCCCGTTGAAAGATTTCGATCTTGCGATCTCTCAAGATACAGTGGAAGGTAGTCTCACGTTTCTCGAAAGACGCTTGCTATTTTTTCTTGAAGCGAATCCTTTCCCAATATTCATTTATTTGAGATTATCACTTTTCAGATGACAAAGGCAAAGCGGCCGGATATTCAAGGAATACGAGGTGATCTTTGAATCGGGTCCATTTTTTTCTGTAAAATTTTTTTGTAGGATTGGCGATAGCGTCCGTATTGGGCTTCCATCTGAAAGGAGACCAATTTCCAGTCGGTTTCGTTGGAGTCGACATGTAAGATTGCGTTATCTTATTTGTAATTTTCGCTCAAATCAGATTCTTCGTCCTTTCTGGTTTCCTCATGTCTTCAATCCTCTCAAGGGAGAAGACTATCAATTTACAAGGTAGTGTCTATCTAGGTTCTGTTTGATAAACCAAATAAAAAAGTAGTTTGCAGTGCTCTGCGACTTCTACACTCGCCGCTTCAAGAGGATCGTTCCTCTTTACGCCCTTCTTCTTCTCGCCCTATTCATTCTCGTTCCACTGCTTCTTCTTGCCAGAGACACAACAAAGTAAGGATTCAATCGGTAATAAAAAGAGATGTAAGCTATTATAAGATTCGTCTCTGACTCCATCTGGGCTGCTTTGTTTGCAACAAACATTCACTCGCTGCTGGAAAAATCTGATTACTTTGCCGAGGTTCTCATTTTTCTATTTTTTGTGACAATTTATTATGACTTTCTATTCCAGTTATTCGATTCCAATCTTCTCACGCACACGTGGTCCCTTGGAGTTGAGATTCAGGTTTGATATTAATGATTCTATCGATTCTATTTTTATCGGAAACTTTTTTATTTCAGTACTATCTCATCGTTCCTTTCTTGATGTCCCTGAAACGATTTTTGGGAACTAAATTGGGATTGCCATATTTGACGGTGATAATTGCAGGTATGTTCATTGGTTTTCCGAATTCCACGCAGTGGTCATTTATGAAATATATCCCAGGTGTTTCAGCATCATTTACATTTCAATGTTGGGCGAGTGCGAATGTTTCCTTCAACGCGCTGCCCTCTCGCGTTTGGCAATTTTTAACTGGCGGAATAGCGCATGATGTAAGTAAATTGCACATTGATATAAACTAGTTGAATTTGTTCAGTTGATCTTACTATTGTGCAGTTCGCCGGCGAAGATTCAGGTGGGTTCTTTTTTCCTTTCTTTTTTTTTCTCAATTATATAGGGTAAATATTTCTGAAGTGCGCCGATATTCTGTATGAAATTTGTAGGTACTCGGCAATCCTCACGCATTTTCATCCGAAACCCTTTTTCTTCTTGAGGCAGAACAAGTGATAAATAAAGAGGAATTAGAAATGGAAATTGAAAAAGCGTCATCACGAAGAAAGAATAATTTACGTTATGGTATGCTTTAGTTTTCGTTTCGTTTGCAATGTGCCCCAAAAATAAGAATATGCTTCAGTTATCTTGCTAAGCTTGTCTGTACTATTATCAATCATCCTCTTCCTTCTTGCATTATCGCCCGTCCGGTTGCTAAATAATCCGGGTAAGGAGCGAAGTAGTGATAAAAATTGGATTTCATCAGACAGAGAAGCGAATAATAATGAGGAAAGAATTATGTGTCTCCACTAAATATTCTTCCACTTGCCATACTATTACTCGTAATTTCAGCTCTCCGGGGTTCGACTGTCGTCCTCACTGCAGCACTAATTGTATTAGGAGAAGTGGAGGACCAACAGTCGGTACTATTGAGCAATCGGTGAGCCAGTAGGGGAACTTGATATCAGAGTTCCATGGTTCCAGTCCCATCGTGTACCTGGGCGACATTTCCTACGTGGTGTACCTCGTGCACTGGCCGGTTGTGGTCATGTGGAAGAGCTACTGGGACCTGTTGGTGATGCCTGTGAAGGGTGAGTCAAATTTTGGCCATGATTGGCCATAGGAGGGAAAATAATGAGAGTCTGACTGGTCTATCATGTTTCAGATATCCATCTCTGTCTCGCCATCACGTTTCTGATCTCCATTCTCGTTCATCACACGTTGGAGAAGTGGTTTATTAGGTGAGTATTGTGCATGAAAAACTGAAAACAAGAAAAATAGCTTCAGCTCATCTACCACTGCCTCAACGATTATCGTGGGCCTCATCTACTCGTTCATCTGCTGCGCCGTCATTTTCAATCTGCCTCTGAAGCTCAATCAAGTAGCCGAATACGAACGTTAGCTTACGGCAAACAATCAGCATTTTCATAAAATTGCATAGTTCAGTGCCAACTGATCAGCGGCTGTTGGATGCGATCAATTGGAACGAGGATCAATCACACTTCCAATACTACAGTAGGCAGCGGCCATTCGAGGTGAGGAAACTAACGTCCCCATGTATTTTTTTGCATTTGATTCAAACTACCCACTTCCCCCCCTTGATTCAAACGAGTTGAAAAGAAGAACTCTTCTTTCCATGAGCTCTTTCTCTATCTCTTCAATCATCCATTTCTGACTGAGATGATTAGTCCGCTCTTTTCAGGAATGTCTTCATGACCCAGAGGGTATTAGAATGCGAGATGCATTCGTCAACACGCAGCCGTTGTACGAGTGTCTATGGGTAATTCAGGTCGACCATATCCTTTAGAAAATATTTTTCAGACTCCCAAAAATTCGACCGGAAACGTTAGCGTACTTGTTGTGGGTAATTCTATCGCTCATCGAGCTACCCAATTACTCCATTCAATCTTGAAACACAACCCGGACGTCAAGGAAATGAGACTGTTTGCTCATGCTGGTTAGTTAGCCAAAGTATTCACAAATGCATAATGAAACAACAATTTGAAACACTTTATGTGCATGTTTGCGTGAATTAAGATGCATTTTTCGTTTCAGCTTGCAGACCTCTGAAGAATTGCGCTCGCTTCTTTGGAGCGATGATGAAATTGGTCGAGCGAATGAAACCGGATATCACACTCCTAATCTATGACGAGTTCGTACTTGTGAAATATTTTCAGGACTTTTTTTGATCTTATTCAAATAATGAGCTTTACTGTTCAGCTCGGACCATCTCCTAGCGCCTATCGAGGATATAACAACGGACAAACCGCTTGCTGATTTCGTCAAATTTTTAAGACCACTTAGGTAAATGTTAACCTACATTTTCTATGAATGCCTGAAATTTCAGTGAAAACTCAAAATTCCTTGTCCTGGATGAATTTTACCCAAAAACGGGAACGCTTGCAGGTCGGAGCTTCTTTTTTTGCACAGTCTTAAAATTATATTGAAATAGGTGTTGCACCGAGTATGTACAAGCGACTTCTGCGGAATCGCTCATTGGATGACCTCAGAGAGCGATATCAGGTTAGAACATGGGCTACCATGATTACAAATCCATCTCTGACGACCCGGGTTCTCAGTCTGCTCTCTGACCGGTCACTGCAGAGAAAAGAGATTAATTAAGCAGCTCTAATGAGAACACATCAGGCTTATTTCGCACTTTTAGACTTGGGCTATCAGGATGAAGAATCCGTATGTTCATTCCGCGTGCTCTCTCAATGGACCGAGATACGAGAAACGCATGCGAAAATGAAGAGACCGATTCTTCATCCTGACAGTAATCGCCTTTGATCTCACCCCAAGCCACCTTTCCCCTACCCATGCCCCCAACCGATTCGACTACACCTCCGTTTCCCTGACTTCCCCTGATTGAATTGAATTGAAAGCCCCATTGCAGACCTTCTCCGATGCCTACTCGTCCTACTTCAAACGCCTTGATCAATTTCCTGCGCACTATCCAAATCTCATTCGGCACAATACGAGCGGCCCAATTTGCGCGGATGATCCGGGATGGTGCTGGTGGTAAGATATTGCTCGTGCGGCATATTCAACTCATGAAGCCTAACCATATCCATTTTGGGCCACATTATTTCAGGTACAACCGGAAGAACCTGCATGCATACTACACTGATCATTCGCATTTCACGGCTGACGGATTGGAAATGTTAAGGAAATCGTACAAGGAGATACTCGACAATCTGATTCAGCGATCGAAAAATGAGCACCAGCAATAGGAGTTTCATCATTTTATTTCAATTATGGCAGACTTGTTTGTGAATTTGATTGTTTGTTCAGGTGTTATAAGTCTCATTTCGATACACATGAAACACAGATGCATATGTTCAGCCAATTACAGTTTCTAAGTTGTTTTCAGCCACTCTCCAGTCTAGACCCTAACGCTTCCGTATGCATTCCAAGCCATAGTGTTTATTGTTGAAGTCCCCCTTCAAAGAAAAAAACAGATAAACGGCTACAATGGCTCACCTAAAAGGCCCTCGACAGTGCAAAAGCTAATAGACGCAATGTACGCTATCATGGACGGAATCGAGTGGATGAGCTAAGGATTGCAATATTAGTGAGAAGGAATGGAGATTGTGCTCGCGCACAAACCACAAAATCATCTCACTTCATTCCTACACATTTGTTTTGGTAAATTGTTAGTGTCAATGAGCAATAACAAATAAGTTGGTAAAACATGCGAACAAAAACGTTTGCCCAAGACCTATTCTGGAATAGGCATGTTTTCCATTCGTTAACATCGCTTGTGTCAACCTCTTTCCCACTCTCAACAATTTGTCAAACATCATGTCACACGCTTGCGCAGCATAGAATACACTGAATCGCACGACATATTTGAAGTTTTGTCACCGCAGATTCCTTGCCAACTGACTGTTGTAAAGATTCAGGAACGAGTTAGACCGGGAATATATGTAATTTTTGCTGAACCTGGGAGCTCACCTGTGTGATTGTCACACTTCTCTTTCTTTGCAAAACAAATGAAGCGATTCATTGCACATGCACACCCTTTCATATAATGCGTAAAAATAGCATTACGGAAAACATTACTGCATTACGGAAAAGCTATGTTTGTAGTTGTATGACGTGTACTGCACTCTCGTTGTTCGCTCACATAATTCTAAATTTCACCGTCATTTTTTTGATGAGCTGTCTGTATGTGTTATGCACTCATTATGAGGATTCCCTAGTGTTTGATCAGGCTAATTTGTGTAGTGCGTGATGAGTAAGAGAAGAAAACTAGTAAGAGAAGAAAGTGTTGTCAACTATGTTGTTTCCGATCATCTTTCATAAGGTAATATTTTTTTTCATTTTTAATAAAACATGCACATTGCAGGCATTTGTTTACTCGTTGGCGGTAATTTCCCTTCTCGCCAATAGCACTCTCTTGCTTTTGCTTCGGCATGTCACAAGCAAGCCTCTCGGAAACTACAAGGTTCTTCTCTTCGCGTTTGCAGTAACGGACATTTTCATCTCGCTATTCCACGCGTGGTACATACCGGTTCGCGTTACACGACATTTCAAAAAAAAAAAGAGGTTTTGGATAGATATTTGTGCTCGGCGATTTCGGCTATGCATTCTTTGGCTATGAAACGATGTACAAGGATGGGCCGATATCGTCAAATGCCGATTTGATCTATGCAGTTGTGTTCTTTGTTCCGTTCTGTCTGCTCTGTCTGCATTTCATCTATCGTTACTGTTCGCTGGTCAAGCTTAGTCTTCGCTCATTTTCGGGGAGTCATCTTGAACTTTGAAGACCGGCATTGACAGCGGCGAGGTTTCACATATTCGCCGTCTTCTGCGCCCTTTATATTATCATTTACACGCTAAGTGTTCATTGGATAACATCGATAGGGTACGTCTGAATTGCAAAAAAAAACAAAAACGAACAGTTATTCCAGAACGATAAAGGGCATTGCTGAACGGCAGCGCGGGTTAGTGGCAGAATATGAAGCACGGGCAGGCGGGCGGGAGCTGCATGTTCGGTCTCTCAACTATTTGGTTAGTCCCTCCTAGGATTACACGCTCGTGTACCAAAGGTTAGAAATGACGAATTGCATGTCAAAATGAGCAAGTCGGGGTCCTGAACTTGTCACCCTACACTTATCCGTGATTTTCAAACGCAGGAAGACGATGGGCAGCGAATAAACAAGATTCAAGTCGTGAAACTGTTTACCGCCAGCTCCATAGGCCGTCATCATATCACTGGTATGTATCTACAAAATATCGAGAATCTTCGATAAAATGTGAGACTGGCTCATCTGATTTTTCATAATTTACATGTCATAGTGTAATGGAGATCAGTGTTAGACGGCTACACGTGCATCTATTTCGCGCACTTATCATACAAGTTAGTATCTTGATATTATTTTCCAGTCTGCTCATAAATTCCGAACGTTTGCGAACGTTCGAGGGCGGTGAATGTGCATACAGGATCACATTCCCTTCTTCATGAAGGATTAATCAGTTTCAGTTCGTAATCCCGGTCATTTTCTCGCTAATTCCAATGACGCTCATCTTCGGGCTGCCCGCCACGGGCATATACCTCGGGCAGTGGGGCAACGTCTTCGGTCTCCTATCGTCCGTGTTTCCCGCTCTAGACCCGATACTGATCATCCTGACGATTGGACGGTGAATTTGAGTTTTATTTCCTCAGTCTTCTCGGTAATCACTTGAGTAATCTCTCTGATGAAGTAGCGTGGTGAATTTGAGTTTTATTTCATATAAGTTTAGCTTTCTAGAGTCATCACAATGATGATGGTGCAATGCGTAATTGTTATTTTGTGCAGGTTTCGCTCGACACTCTTGAGATGGGTAGACATAATGATGGGCACGACGGCTAGACGGAACGAGAAGAGAGCAGAGGCACAATCGAAGTCGCACTTCTCAATGATGATCAATCGATCGACGAGGAGTTTGTAAAAGTATAATATAGAACAATAACAAAAAAAACTGCTCACATTAAACGAATACGAAATTAATGAGAATCACGATAAAACAGTGAATTTGAGAGAAGAGTTGTATGGGGAATTTGACGTTGCCGAGACCGGGAGCATTATTAATGGCGTAACGGGCCGACTTCTTGCCGATAGCCCGGCACAAATCGCCAAGCATGTCGCCGCACACTACCACAGAAGATGATGAGCATTACGCACGGTGCGGTCGAATAGCAATTTGAGAGTACGATGTTGCCGGCGAAGAAAATGCGGTAGTCTCGCTGAAACATGAAAAACAATTTTGGTAAATTCATTTTCGAGAACCTGGTAGTTGACCTTATAGACAAATGAGAAAAAGTAGGCGACACAATATAGAATCTGAAATCAATTTTTAAAAAAATCAAATTTTGTTTTCACTTCAACCTCACCTCAATAACAACATTGCAGAGGGCCAAAAGAAATAGAGCAAATGCTTGCTTGCTTTCCGTAGAATCGAGCCATTTTTTATTCATCTTGTGGAAGCTCTAAAAATGTATTTTATCGTTTGTTATTGTTCACAAAGTGCATCAGTGATTCAGAGAAAGTGATTTCCCTCGTGCGCGGTTCTTGTTTTGAGCTATACGTTGAATTCCGCTAAGTTAGCACTGATTATTCCACGAATGCGCGCGATTGTCATCGTGGGAAAATGAAAGCAGTTCTTACACTGAGTTGGCGCCAAAACTGGCAGAGAATGCCCATATACAGAGCTGTTATAGACAGTAAGATTATAACAACCGGGATGAAGATGGCGCGCCAAAATGCGTACAGGGCAGAACTGTGCTTGGGCTGCAACACGCAACCATTTCGGCTGTTGCTTCATTTTTTTACAAATTAATTGCGTACCATTGCGTACAATTGTCCCTGTGGATAATGCAGCCAATGAACACCAAAAGATGCGGCCACGCCCCCGATTGCCACTGTGCTAATGAGCTGAATGCTAATACACGACGGGAGCAAAAGTCGACTGGTCCAAATCTGAATTGTCACGTAACGAAATCTATTTACCACTCCGAGCGTTGCGTTTTCGAGCAGAGTTCTCACGTTCTCGTGTCGGAGCGGGAGAAGAATTGCGCTCGCACGATTTAGGCATAAGAACAGATTTGTGAGACCTTGACCGACGCGGGTAAAGTAGTTGAAGAAGAGGCATATCTGGACGAAATAATGGTCCTCGAGAGCAGAATGCGCTTACCTGTGCCGGGTACGGTGATATCGTGAAGAACAGCGCAAACCATCCAAAGCTGGGTATAGTTCGAAAGATCAGAGTGGTCACGAGCGCGATAATGTCGTAGGCGAGTCCGACCTAAGCACTCGTTTATCGATCCCTAATTTCTAATCAACTTACCTTGTAAATTAGAAAGAATGAGCTGCGCGAGTATGCGCGTTCTTTCAGTAGCAGAACGAAGATCAGAATGACGAAAGGGATAGATATTGCCGAGAAGAACAACGAGATTTGATTTATCCACTCGGTGATAGTTCCGATGAAAGCATCGTTTTCTCCTCTTGAAGAGCGATTGAGCACAATTCCTTCCATGAGCAGCGAACAAAGGAAAGAGGAAATGTGATATGGTAAGTCAAGCTTTTACTAGTAGTCATATTTGAAATACTGCCTGTGATTAATCATTTCCGCTCAAGAATGGGAAATCATGGTGGCCAGCTAGGAAAAAAGAACACAGTTCCCAGAAATCCAATGCTAACGAAAGGTTAAATTATCGCGTCCAAATTGAACATGGAAGACGTTGTTTTGGAAATAATTGAGTTGATCGGGGAACTTAGCAACAACCAATACTCAAGACGGATTGGAATGGTTGTTATTCAACTATTTTTTGCTCAGTATTCCCTCCATTAACGTTTTCGCCTTGCTGCACTTTCAATCATTAGTTAGAGATAGAGGATATATTTTTGAATTTGAGTGAAAACAATCAAAATAATATTTCCAAAATGAGTCAGTTGTGTATTTCCGGGTACACGTGTTCAGTAGTCGTCTCATCAGTGGCGCGAGTTGGCTCTAGCTCTGAATAAAGCCAATCAGAGATTGGGACGCGCCAAAACACTAGTTGTCTCAGATCGCAACATCAAGAAGATCTCTTCCCCTTCCATTTGTTTATTGCTTACACTTGTTCATTGCATATCTAGGGGCCACAACCATGGTAGCCGATTTTTCACAATGCGATCGTCCAAACAGCTCCTCATAGTCCCAATAACATCATGCTTTTGGCCGTTTGTCGATATCTTATCTCTGACACTGAGCTGCGCTAGAGCCCGAGAAGTACGCGCGCAACTCATTGGAGGAGAGGAGGGAAAAGCGAGACGAGAGGGAAGGGAGCGGCGTCTCTCTTGTGTGTGTCTCTCTCCCTCTCCCCGCCTCTCTCGCTCCCCTCCGCCCGCCTCTCGCGCGTCCTTTATAAATCGTTAATGCACAAGCCAGGTACAAAAAGCTAAAATTCTAATTTTTTCTCTAAAAACCGTAAAATATTCAAATGCGTCAGAAAAACATTGTCCGAGCAGAATTTTCAAACTTTAAGCCATAGAAAAGTCTCTTTTCGTCGAGGAGCGACCCTATTCTCTACGATTAAGTCCAATTTTGACCTACTTAGTGATGCAGTGCATTTCTCGGACAGCGCTCTATCGATGGGGGATAGAAAGAGCTATCCATAGCAGTTTAGAATGAACCTTGTGCACTCCCCGTCTCGCTTTTTGGCGAAATCGTGTCACACCAAAGTGGGCGGAGCTTGCGGCCCCTATGTATATCTTTGACATTTTTTATATTATGCTTCCACATTACTATTTCTTCATTATAGGGCTGTGTACGATAAAGAAATTTTGAATTTGAATTCTGTGTATCCAATTTAACCGCTCTTCACAAGATGCTGGAACGTGACGTTGTAGACATCAAATTTGTATAAGGAAGGGAGGAAGGGCACTTGCAAGCCCTTCACCAAATTGCTGACTTTCGCCCCTTCCTCATATCCCGCAGGCATCCAGCTAATCCATTGCGTGTTTGATCTTCAGAATATTGGGCAAAGAAGGGATTATTGCAATCGACACGACTCGAAAGGGGGGCACATCTCGTACGCTTCTATTCTAGCTGCGTCTAACGTCTTCTATAGTACAGTCATTGATGCGCAGATTTCGTGAAAGCCCTTTCATGTATTGTGTCTAGGGGACTTTCAACGATCACATCAAAATCCATACCTCTTGGTCGTTTTTTTATCCAAGCAGTGCTGAAATAAGTAACGATTTAGTTCAATTTAACTTACTTCTCCAGTGCATCCGATGGATTCATGTTGGTTTTATTCTTCTCAGAAATACGGGTAATCGTCTCTTCTCCCCACACTCTCTCACCAGTCAGAGAGGAGAAATGAAGAGATGATTACCCGTATGTCGAACTCTAACGCTCAATTTATCATATTTGTAGGTGTTTGTCTTATTAACAGCCATTTCTCTCGTAATTTACACGGGTTTTCGACTGCTTTCGCTGACGATCTTCGACAGAGTTACTTTAGTCAGTATTTTTCACACATTCAATACAAAAGTGATAAAAAATATTTAAAAACGAGCAACTAAGTTCCAGTGGCATCTTCAAGCTCTACTGTTTATGGTCGGCTCATACAGTGTTGGCTTTGGCGTAACCCAGGTGCGTTGGGATGTAGTCTCGAAAAGGTTTCTAAAATGTAATTTGAGGCATCGCACATTATCGCCCGTGAGATTGCTCCCACGCCATGCGTTGCGCAAATTCCTAAAGTGAGTCTTTAGTCGAAACATTATTACAATAGGAAACTGAAAGAAATGCAGAAGAAATCCCGGATTGGTATTTGTATTTTTAAAAAAACAAAGAAAACGTTCCGGAAAACCGGGCTCATATCTCGCAATCATACATATTATGGCTCTGAATTGTCAGCCCCAATGCCTGGCCTTACCAGTGTACACCACCAGGCATGCTTGCCTACAGACAACTATAGCATCGCCTCATTGATTGTGGAAGCAACTTACTACCACATATTCAGTCCCTATGCATCTTCCGGATGGGAGCAGCCGCCGTCACGCCGGCCTTCGTCCTCATACACGCCTCCCTCACTGTCCATCAAGCGCTCGCCACGTGCGGATGCTCGCCGCTCGTGCAACGTGCACAGGCGATTGTGGCTATGCTGCTCACGGTCAGTTCACCTTCGTAGCGATGGTATAATTCGGCATGTGCAGCTCCGCGATTTGTGCTCTCAACTTACCGTTTAGACCCCTAAGCCTTCTAGGCGTGGCGAGAGTTTGCACGGAATAGATGTGAGACAGTTTAGTTTTTTTGTCGATAGTCGGAGAGTGGACGTAGCGTGCCGAATTGTCGTCACTGATTCACTACACAAATCACATTGTATTCAGCTCGGATACGTGGTGCTATTCGGCATTTTCTCATTTTACGAGGAAACACTAACTGGGAAGGTGCAGCTGTGCCCATTCTTCAACGAGAAGGGCGAAGTAGTGAGCGCTCTTGTAATCAACAAGATCAAAAAAGAGAGTTTTCACCCGTGCAACAAAGTTATAGGAAAAACAGCTGTCCCAGTCTGTGAATGAATTGATTTTTTCCGCCATATTTTTCGCTTTTTTTTATTCACTCATTAAACGTTGAAGATTTTCTAGTGGCAACAAGAAACAGCTGCAGCATCCAGACCATAACTTTCAGTTCATCATCGTCAACCTCAATGCGATGATGGCTTTGGACATTGTGAATTTCGTCACCGCTCAGCTTCTGCTGAAACACAACAAGAAGATACTGGCGAAAGAGTGAGGCGCATCACAAAAAAGGGATAGAACATAGTAAACTGCACTCCTCATTCTGAATGCAGTCTTCCCTGGCCTATGAGAGTACCACTGACAAAGCAGATCATTGTCTTTGTCTGAATAAAACCAAAAAAAATAGAGACAAGACCTTTCACAGGAGGAACGATTACGAACTGAAGCGAACCTTTCGACGGGTGCAGAACCTGAAAGCCATGGAACAGTTCATTCCCATGCACGCGCTCCACTCAATCTCGCATCTTGCTCATTTCGGTGCTCATTTCGCTAATGACAGTTTCAAAAAAACGGTACTTGCAGGCCTTTACTCATTCTTTTACTATTGCCGGCCGAGCTATTCGGAGGCGGAATTTATCATCACTTTTGCCGTTGCAAACGTAAGTTTACATTGTTTTCAGCTTTATAATGAAAAATGAAAGATAAACAGGTCATGCCGTACTATTGCTTGCTGAGTCCGCTGGCGTTTCTCATTTTGACGAAATTAGGTTTGATAAGATTTATGGAATACATTAATTCCATCGGATTCAGGTCGATTCCGACGCCAAGATGACGTGCGAGTTTTGATTTCTCAGAAGAGCAACGAGACTGATGTGCGTTTTTTTAAAGAAGATTTTCCCCTAAACAATTCCTTTCAGACTTATTTCAAAGACCTTCGAGCTGCTTGGAACTAATTCAGTCTTCAAGGGATACGTAATTTGAAATAATGATCGCACCCTGCTCTTTGCAATATGAATTCATTAAAGCACAACATCGAATTTTCTCCGAAATATGGAACTATATTCATTTTATCTGCTCTATAATGCTCGAAGCAGATGAATTTTTTGATCGATGAGTTTGCGTATAATCCTGCAGAGCAGGGCAACGCAAACCCTGACAACGCTAGGACCTTCAATGAAGCTTCGAACTCTTGGAAGTATAAACCTGTAATCCATGACAACGAATGGACCTTCGATGAAGCTTCAAAGTCTTGGTACCATAAATCAAGCCAAATATAACTCCATTTTCAAGCTGCGAATTTAATAAATTTGTCCAAAACATTTATGCAACGTGTAGTGTACACCGGAATATATTTACGACAATGTTGTCATCTTCGCAGGAAAATTTTTTTCACTTGAATTCCGAATCAACTCGAAATACTCGAAATTCATGGTTGATGTTTTGAGGAAAAAAATCGATCTTTTTCATCTGCTCAATTATTACCGTAGAAGTTTATGCACAACATGGAACACTGTTTCAATAAAGACAATTATCATGTTTGATGTTTCTAGGGAAATTTTGCGGATTTCATCTGCACTTATTATCGAAGCAGATGTTTTGACAGGGAGTAGGAGTTTACGCAGTCCAAATTTCAGTCTCTCTTCGCTCACTTTTGATGGTTATTTTTCTTTCTTTGGAGAAACAGCACAGCGTTACTGTGCACATCCACATAATGTCGGCAATCTCGGCCTCACTCAACATCACGTCCCTGCTCTTGCTTATTCTGAAGACCCCTGTCAAGTCAAGCCGCAGTTCGAAATTATCTTATCTACATTCAGGTTAATGCGTGATTAACGAAATATTATGCAGCTCCATGTGCAGATAATTTTGACGATGATCGATTTAAACATGGAAGTGCTCTTCCATCCGGTTCCCATATTTCCGGCAATGGCGGGATACGGGCTGGGATTGCTAATTATGGCAGGCGTGTCCATGATCGTTGAAGTCGTGAGTACGAATAAGACAATTTCAACCTATACCATACGACTTTCATTTGCCTAGGCATGACTCTTCAGGCAATCACTGTATTCCTATACTCTTCTCTAGGCGCATCTTTTGTTATGATTACGCTGTTTCGGCACCAGACAATCGTGAGAGAGAATAAGAACAAGGCAATGTCTAATGTCGACATGCCCGTACCTAATTGTAAGATATTCTCAGAAAGTGTATAATGCAATTCGAACAGCAACCATTATTTTTCCATTTCTTGCCATATTTCTTGGACTATCACGGAGTGACTTCAGTGAATACGTCAGGGTACATTCAAGGTTGCCTTTCGGAAAGTGAGCTAAAATTAATTTCATTTTTATAAGGACGCTCGGAACATTAGTCGGATTCGCGGCAGAGGCCCGTACATCGCTATGGAGCTCTCGGAAACTGTCCATAATGTGCTGTTGGGCGCCCCCACTGTAAACTCGAGAAACGCTGTGTCATGTTTACAAATAGAATTGCAGGGAATCACATTTGTAATTCTCTTCGCAATTGCCGTTTTTATCCACATGTTCTATGCGCTCAGTAAGCAGGTGAATTTGGAAAGAGAATGATTTAGAGACCTGCAGGGAATCAACGGCAATACTATTACGAAAGAATGATGAATGAACTTTTTACTGATTTCATTGCAGGTATCAAAGAGAAGTCGCCTAACAGTACGGGCTACCAGGCAATCGCTGGTTGTGCTCACGATTCAGGTGAAATTAATAAAGCAAAATCGGTGCAACAAACAGCGTTCAGTTGGGCATTCCCTTCTGGCTCTTCGCAATACCTGGACTATTATGCATGTTAGGGTTGTTATTTCAGGAACTTTTCAGCTTCGGTGAGACTCTCAAGAAAATGCAAACGAAACCTATTAATTTCAGAAACAATTTTTCGCGTGAAATCTTATCTTGCCGATTAACTCGGTTGCGCACAATATTATTCTGGTGCTGAGTACCCCTGCCTATCGCAATTTTTTGTTCACTCCCATCTTGCAAAAGTTCGGCAGCAGCAAACAGGTGAAAATACGATTTATTCTTTTCTTGATATAAAGAATATTTCAGGCCGTAAATCCGTCAGGAGTTGAACTCAGAACCGTACAGTCCTTGGTTAGGGGAAACGGAACAAAGTTTAGATTATGATGCAAGAACTGTCGAGTGGAGGGAATTTGGAAATAATTATGTCCTTCATTCACGATTTATGCTTTTGTTCAAGGCACTACAGTTCTGTTTTCAACAATACAATAACAATGGGGTCCACGTTTTTGTTGTTGTTCTTGATTAGACAAATCTCAACGATGAAATTCTTGTAACTAGGGAGTACTAGTACTAGTTTAGAAAATAAAGATCATCAGACACCTAGAACCACACGCTATAATCACCTCTTTATCCTTTGAAAGATTATTCAGAAGCCAGTCGATAAGCGCTTCCTGTGCTACAAATTTAACCCATAGAGGGTGATACCAACAGACATCGCTTGCCGACAACATGTCAAGCACCCGACGAGCACAGTTTTCACCCGGGGAAGCTTATGATAACAGTTGTCATCATAGTTTTAAAGAGGGATCGATTGTGAAGCTATTCACAACATTCAACAGGCCCCTTTCAATGCGCCATTGTTTATCGTTGTACAGTTGTTTCTACGCATGCATTCCTTGTAGGTGTCTTGGATGAGATCGATAGTCTTTATCCTCGGAGTTGCCACTATTGGTGCTCACGCGCCGCAGCCTCTTCACTATCACGGAACGGCGAAAATACTCCCACCAGATACCGTATCGTCAACAAGTGAGACCAGTGTTACTCTCGTATTCTAACAACAGGCGATAATGCCAAACTATCCAGATTATGACCATCGATGCGAAGAAGGCTTCACTTACTACCACGGCTTGTGCATATACCAATCATCTCAACGGTTCATCTACAAGGATGCTGCCGCAATTTGTTCCATCATGGGACTCTATGTACCTTCCATCCACAGCCAAAGTGTAAAATTCTAAATCTAATTTTTATTCTCAATTTTATGCTAATAGGACATCGACTTTTGGAGGCCCATGGAAAGTAACAATTGGTTCTGGCTGAACGCGTACTGTCCTGCTGAAGGACAACCGTTTGCTTGGAAGGACAACACTCCGACGGATTACTACGGACCCAATAACGGTTCGTACCGTATCACATTCAATCTGTGGAGCATCTATCTGTAATCATTTCAGAGCTAAGATATTGCTTTATGGACCATGGAGTGGCAATGATGAGCTACGGTATTAGTGCTACGTCTATGAGTTTTGACGGTAACGTTCTCTGCTTCTACAATGCTAGCGATGCTCCACCACAGGCGACCAGCAGTGCCCCAACAGGTATAATAATGTCATGAAGCGCTAGAAGAATAATCGATTTTTCTTGTGTCCTGATGGAATTATGCAGTTTCGCACAGAAATACAGTTTCTTCATTTATGGGTTCCTATCAGCCTAGAAAGATTTCGTTCGGAACCTTCATATCTAAACCAACCTTTCCTTGTATGAACAGGCGATCTGATTGAAAACTATACAGGAGACGTCATTTGTGCAGAAGGCTTCACCAACTACAGGGGCTTGTGCGTATACCAATCTTCTCATTCGTTCATCTACCAGGATGCTACCGATGTTTGCTCTAAAATGGGGCTACATGCACCTTCCATTCACAGCCAGAGTGTAAAATTCATGATAGATTATTTCTTTCCAAGGTATACTTATTATCAGGATATCGACTTTTGGCACCGTCTCGCAGAAGATAAATTGTTCTGGCTTGACGCGTACTGTCCCACTGAGGGACAACCGTACGCTTGGATGGACAAAACTCCGACGAACTTCTACGGACAACACAGTGGTTCGTATCCCTCTCCCTTCAATGGAGTGTGCTTATACGCATTTTCTTCTTTCAGAGCTAGCTAATTGCCGGATGGACTGGGGCATACAAATGTGGGGCTTCGGTCTCGCTGCTGTGCCCAAGAGCTTCCAAGCCAGCGCTCTGTGCTACTACGACCCTAGCGATCCGCCAACGACGAAGCGGCATCTCCTTCATCTATTGACCACTCCGCCAACTGCAGCAACGACGACGACAGCAGCTGCAACGCCGCTGTCCCATGCGACACCGGCGCCCAGCCGTGCCATAACAGGTATAATAATAATAAAAATAATAAATAAAAATAGCTCGCAAGTTAGAACTATTTTATTTCGGAATTAATTCACATATTAATTTTTAGCAGCCCATCCTGGATCTACCAAGTCTGCCGAAAACGAAGACACTACAGCAAAATCGGCGACATCTCAGCGAATATTCACTCCGATCGTCGCCCTATTGTTGTGTTTCACTTTGTAAATGGTAGAACCGTAAATGAAAATCACCATTTTACGAGCGAGTCAAGCTGTTGTGAGTGCGGGATTCGGTCAATGTGGAATGATTTTTTGCGTATCACTATTTTGCACACCGAGCATCGAACCGATCACTGATTGTGAAGCGTTACCCACTCGAATAGGACGATCGGAAGCGACTTTCGGTTATTCCGTTTCAGCTATCTTTACAGAAAATATGTGCCTCTGGTGGCAACCGCCAAACGATAGTCCTGCTTCAAACCAACTTTTTTTTTTAAAGTTTAGTAGATCCTCTTCAGCGGGCGATGTCGCGTGGATCATAATTCCGCCAATAACCTTTCCTGAAAAAGATCAACTAATTACTGATTGAATTTTATGCTTTCCGATCTCTTTGCTGATAAAAGCTTACGTTTGTCTCATCCAACTCTTTCAATGCACACGACAGATTATGCCGCACACATTTCTCCTATTGACGCATTCATATCCGGTTGGCGTGAATCGTCTAAGTAGCTGTGATGATATTATAAGAAACACGACGGTAAGGTAAAAAGGTGTATCCACGTCAAGCGATTTTACGTCGTAAGACAACGCTAGGCGTCTAACAGCTGGCCTTACCCACTGGTAAGGCCAGCTGTTAGACGGACTACATATCCGGCTGTCCAGAGCTTTCTCGGGTAGCCTTACCTTTCGCAACCGAAGTTGCTACCAATTCGCCGACCCCGGGAGGATGGCAAGACTTGGTTGGCCACGGCGGGGGGTTGAACTCGGCACCCTTCGAATGGCGAGCGGCGCCTTACACCACTCGGCCATCCCGCCATTCGAAGAAGCACGATTCCGTGAATGAAACCATTGGTTCAAGAATGGAAAATCTAACTAAACTTACTGTTAAACAAAGTCGAGATGAACTTATAATTGACGTGTCAAATTATACGCGAATACACATTTGTCCAGGTCTGGCACACCGTCAGTCACATGTTATTTATCATTTGATAGTCGACCCCTCCGATAATGGCGTTTATCCGGCCGTTAAAGTCAGCCCAGGAAGAATCATGCTATTACGTTTTTCATAAAACTTGTCAATTAAATTGTACGCGCGTATGGGGAAATTGACGTTTATCGGAAAAGGCACCCGACCACACCAAATGCTTATAAATACGTTCAAATAGATTTCCCTTACTCCAAAATGGATTTTAATACTTCCTAACAGGTATTTTTTGCCGGCTACAGAGAAAAACATTAAAAAGTATTGATTAAAGGCATAGAAATCTAACCTAAACGATTTGAGTACGCGGAATTTCGTTATGTCCGGACTAATTAAAAAACGTAGTAACAGATATCAACGATATCCACAAATAATAGCTCACACCTCTACGATTCCCATTTCCCCTTCTTTCTTTTTGTTTAGAAACAGGAATATGAGGGGGCAAAAATAATGCCATCTCGAAAATTTGAATTTGTGGAATCATATTTCTAAATATCTTTTCAAATTGGGAAATATTTCGGAAATTTTAGAGCAGACATCTAACGGAAGCCAGCGAATTTCGCAAATTTCAAAACAAGCAATTGCTTGTTGCGCTATTTGTGGTTACATTCTATCAGATTTGGTGCAAATATGACGCTCATTTGGGCATCTTCTTCTGGCTCCTTTCGATTCCTGGCTAGCTGGGCTTTTTTGAAATGTCATAGAAGAATTCAGCTTTGGTAAGCAAACCGCATTTCAATCGGCGACTACACTTTCTCAAAAATATGTTTGCGGGAATTCTTGTCTTGGAGTTTCATTCGGTTGCCCACAACAATATTCTCGTGCTGAGTTCACCTGTCTATCGCAATTTCATGTTCGCTCCTGACTGGTGAAAGTTTGGGTGCAGCAAGCAAGTAAACAACACGGATTATGCTAAATACAATTATAATTTGGTACTTCTTCGGTTTTTGGCCCAGCCTTTTCTCGCAGAGTATTCCTTCCCCTACCATTCTCATTCCCCACCCCTCCACATTCTGAGCGGTTGTTGACTGGGCCAAAAACCGAAGTAGTTCCGATAATTTCTGGTTGTGAAACCGTCGAACACGGAACCATTCATTTTTTATGAATTGATTATCATATAATTAAAAGGAAAATATACTTCGATGATTGATAGAATCTAACAATGTATGACAAGTCGATCATATTAAATCAATTAAAATATTTTTTTGTTGGAAAACAGGAGTTGCCAAAATTAATTTTATAAAATACAATTGACGACTCGGGAACAATCCAAGCGCAATGAGGTACGATGTATTTGAGGTGGAGGAAGAAGTTCGGGATATTAAAGCTGATTATTGGTGATATTTGCTTGAAAATGCAATGTCGTTTTGGGTCGAGTTTGCACTACTTCTCTACTAGGATGAAGAGTAGGGGGTGGTGGAGCGCAAAGATCGGTGAATCCAATCTTCACTAAATTAGACACGACCTTGCCTTCTCCCAACTCTTGAACTTTTTGACTTGACGGCCGCTTCTTTGAAAATTGTAATATAAACAACAATTATCTCTATTTTCATTGCCTTCTTCTTACGAGTGTAGTGGAAAATTATGAATGCAATTCCAGCGAATATCATCAGCAACAGCAGAATTGAGAAAATGGGAATGATCACGAAGCTGAATATATAAAAAAGTGAATTTTTCGACTTTAAAAACTTACATGAAGTTCGCTGAATTTGATTGTGAGTTTTCGTATTTGCTAAACAAGGAAAAGATGTTGAATATCGCAAGCACTAGTCGATTCATGAGAGACTTCGAGACTGGTAGCACATGTCGGTGGGCAGTGAATTAGTTTTGTCCATTTTTTTCACCTGGACCTTGCACCCAGACTGCCGGAAATACATGTCGTGGTGTCCGATCGTTTGGCGCGAAACCTTGACAACGAGTCACAATGTTCCTCGGTGATCTATGGTCTCATACTCATTTGAAAACTATTGCCAGCCGGTTATTGCATCTCCCCCCCCCCACTTTATTCAGTGTTCTGCATTCTGCTATGTGCATTATGCGCAAACCAGAAGGCGAGCAGAATATTCCTTACACCTATTTCGAGTGCGTAGTCATTGTTGGGTATACCATCCCCCCCCCATCCTCCTCCGGATTTGTAACGACCCAGCAACCAACACAAAAATCCAGTGTGTTGTGAAGCGTTAGCTTGACCGGGCGGAAGGGCCGAAAAAATAATACTCTTGGAACGCAAAATTGCAAAATAGAAGGAGTCGTAATTCGCTTGCTTAACGGAATAACGTCACTTCAATAATGTGGCCAAAGACCAAATTGCATCTCACACTTCACGAAAAATTAAAATTCATAAAAATATTATGAACATTGGTGGGTTCACCAGTCGGTGAATTGCAGTTCCGTTGATTTGGTAGCACCGTTGCGGTCGCTTGTTGATTGTTCTTGTTGTATAGTCAGGGTTGGTTCCCCCCTGAAAACAATCCGGCCCGGCCGGCCCCGACCGGCCCCAAGCGGCTCCATGCCTTTTTGTGGCTCGTACAAAGAGAAAATTGATATAAACTCAACGGCGTTGTAAAGCTCGTGTAATATGCTATCGATTTGGTTTAGCAAAATTTTTAAATATTTCTTTCATTAAATAGTAAATTGGTGGGGAACTGTCTTCAGTATTACGAAAAACAGGTCGCAAGATTACGGTAAGTAAAATCGTCAACCTGATTCTTTTCAACTTTTTCACTTTTTCGCAAAAGCTGACGCGCTTCCACACCAATTTACTATTTATTGAAAAAAATATTTAAATTTCTGCTAACACATATCGAAAGCATATTACACGAGCTTTACAACGCCGTTGAGTTTATATCAAATTTCTCTCTGTACGAGCCACAAAAAGGCATGGGGCCGCTTGGGGCCGGTCGGGGCCGGCCGGGCCGGATTGTTTTCAAGGGGGAACCAACCCGGACTGTATGTGTGGACTCTGCAAAATAATTCAGATTAAAGGAGGAGTAGCATTAATATTTTGGTGGCTAATCTGTAAACGTCACATTGTAGCAATCCATAACCATATTTGAATTCCGAAACTCCTGTGTTTCCACGACATCAATGAACCGAGCTATAGCGAGTTGGCTTAGTGCCAGAAGTCCCCTGAGTCCAGGCAAAGGCGGGGGTTTTGAACAGTGGATTTGATGGGAAGAGAGTGCGCCTTGATCTACCCCTGTCTCCCCCTAGCCTCTTCCCATCGATCGCACCCATTCCTCTCTCAATCGAGGGACGGGAGATGGGAATAGGGATTTTGGAAAAGAGCCAGCAGACAACTACTGTAATTGCAAGTCTGGGGATTTCGTTGTGGGAGTCTCTGACATTCATTCCTGTTACTCCTTCTTTAAGTAAGATAAGTTGCGCCGTTACCTTGTCCTTATTCGTCTCCATCCTCAGTCTTCGAATATACAAAGCGAATGAAATCGTTGTGATTATCGTCAATGTCATTAGCGCAATGACTATAATTCCGAACAACGTGCTGAACAACAACATCCAAACAGAAGTGAGCGGTTATTGAAAATTTAGAAAGAATGTTTACTCACTTGAGCCAACCCACACAGGTTGATTTTCCGCCGCGGTAAGGATGGACAATAGAAGCCATTGTTGAAGATTATTTTGAAGTAGATACGCAAAGAGAGCGATATCAGGGGTTGCTAAATGGAATTTGGCACTCGCGATTGCACCTGCCAATTTCCTCCCGAAGCGTTGAATGACTCATCGGCTAGCGCCGGTGTGTAGCGCAGCTTCTAATCAAATACGCCAGCTAATGTTCTATCTTCTTACCGTATTCTACAATCCATCGACGAGAAAAACGAGCCATATACACCCTCGAAAACCCGAAAATACGAAACCGGCAAGCTCTTTATATTTTTTTGAATGCGTTGCCTTTGCTTGCTTGGACGATTCTTTCGCAAATATTTCAATTTATTATAGGGTGCCGTATCATTACCACAGATCCCCATTGTGTTTTCGGTGCATTGCTCATTCGCATGCTGTTGAACACAGATTTATCACGAGGTGATTCCTTTCAGCTGTACTCTAGACTATTATCTCCCAGTGCATTCGCTCTCCTGTATCTCCCAGTGCACGAGGAAGAAGGCGGCATTGGTGCCCGGCGGCGCCCACTCAATCGTCCACTTCTGCAAATAACGGTTTTGTTTCATAGGAACGTTGATATTTTCATCCCCTGACATGGTGTGGCGATGTGTTAGCACGTGATTGAGTGCCAAATCAACACGGACCATGCTCACCTTTGTGCACCCAAAGTTGAATCCGCTCGGACTGTCGTGGGGGCTGAAAGACAGGTTTGTATTGCTCCGTGTAAGCAATTGCAAAATAAAGGATGAGAGCTGATTTGCTTCAGATTTTTGAATGTACGTAGAAAACCAACTGAATGCCGAAGGAGCTGAACAGCAATTTTATTTTACCTAGTGATGCGAAGGGCTCAAACCGTTTTGTTTCTGCATCCGTGCGCACCTGGAGAGCCGATGAAGCTGGTCTTGTGCATCTGTATCTGCTTGCTCGCTGAACACCACAATGTGAGCAAACCAGCAGACGCGTGTCAAAAGTTTATTCTCAAAAGGTAAAGGTAAATGTGTATCCACGTCAAGCGATTTTACGTCGTAAGACAACGCTAGGTGGGACCCACTGGTAAGGCCAGCTGTTAGACTGTTAGCTGTCAGCTGTCAGTGTTAATGCGGTACCGCTTAGGTATTGATGTATGCTTAGGTATTGGCCAGATGCATGCACATTTCAATGAAACTCACTGATGCCTATCGTAGCGGTGAGGTGTGGCTGCGGAAGTCCTTTGTCCCAGACAAATGAGATTATGGGTCCATTGACCTCCATCGACAGGCCGGATAGGCGGTTGTTCGAGCAAAAAAAGAATCGGATTGGCACGATGAAATCTTGGAGTAGATAAAATAAAAAATATTATAAACTAAACACTCACTCCTTCTTGTAAATACCCGGGCAGTCAAGGTCGTGCATGCCATCGAATCCTGTGAGCGTTACGCGCACTGGACCGAGTGCCTGAGAAGGATTCACTTTTACGTTTTTCGGCGTTTCCGGGCGGTGCACTAGAACCCTCCATATTGGGCCAAATATCATCATTTGATTTGAGAACATCACTCGTGAAATATTGGCAGTCATCCGTGGACCCCTCCCAAACAGGTACGTTTTTTCATGGATGTTAGGGGTGAAAACGCACCGCTTCATCATCATCTTGTATGAGTGTGAACGTCCGGGCACTCATTACCGTCATGAACATCGGCTCGGTGATGGCGAAATCCAGCCCGTCCGCCTCGAACACACGCCCTGCAAGGAGCTTGACAGGTTGCGCCATTGCGTCTAGTCGTTGCGTTATGTCCAAATGTTGCGTTGCGTTGCACCTCATTGCTACGTATCACAGAATCTATGAACGACACAGTCCGACGTAGTTTTTTTACCATGAATAATCGAAAGTGTATGTGTGTGTGTAACAGTGAATCTCCAAGCATTCCGTTATCTGGGGAAAAAAGTTAAAAAAATATACACGAAATTCTGACCATCATGGCTGCCCTCGACGATGTACAGCACGAGCGGGCCGGCGTTCGCATTTGCGTTTCCGTTGACGATCTTCAGTTCGTGAGTGGACTGCAAAGAGACGAAGGGGGACGGATGCTCAACGCGGCGCTTATGGTATTCAATCTCTCTCATGCTCATTCCCTTCCATCGTTGACATGCAGAGCGGTCGTAGCATGGGCCAAAAAATAAAAGCTTCTTTTCAAGAGTTGCCCTCAGGCGGCGAATCTGCGCACTAGTAGGGGCTTTCCGGTTCGCCATAGCGACGGCTTGCATAATAGCAATTTAAAAAAATATATTTATACAGACCAAGCCCCCCCCCCCCCCGTTTTGGGAGTGCCACGTCCCGAAACGTACCTTGAGGACCAGCGACAGCTTCTCGTTCGTTGTTTGGTTCTTTCGATTGGCGAGATCGCCAAGACTGGAAAACGGCACCATTGTGGAGGTGTTTCTAGGTGTTTTGTGGTAGAAGTCCACTCGAGTTTCTCAATTGATCTTATTTATTGATGTGATTCTTTATATAGCCATGAGACGTTTCACACTCGCGAACAGCAAGAGACTGAGCACCCTGACGATCATTTAGGAACCGAGCAAGCGACTGGTACGGTAAGAAATATCGTCGTCTATATACTTCTCACAAAGGGATTAACACACAGATTATGACGCCAATCGAGATCGGTGATTTCCCCACTCTGTAGTATAGGCAAATGTTGACACTTGTCACGAGGTCGAGATGTCCTTTTGTCCAAAAGATGAGAAATTTTTAAAGAATTTTCTTGATTTTTTTTTGAAATTCAAACTTCATATTTGCGTATTTTTAATTTTTTAACCACGCCAATTCCTCACGGACTCGAATGAGTCCGAGTGCCTAACACGAGACGTGTGTCTATCGAAGCATCATTGGAATAACATCGAGCCACGTTATCGGTTCGAGTGAGGCAAGATAGCCGCTTGCGGAGTGGAGCGAATTGTTCGAGATCATGGCAACTCATATCACTCGCAGCAGTTGACGCCATCTGGTCATGGAGACTTTTTTGGGAACTGATCAACCATTCTGCACAACTGAGATAGCGATTGTAGTTCGCCAAATAGGATTAAATAGGAAAATCTCAAAATCATGATTTCTGATCATGATTTCCTTGCGATTTTTTAACTGCAATTGTTGCCGATATCCCTATTCGCCGTTAAACTGACGGAGGCGACTATGAGAACAATGATCTGATATCCCGTAGGTGCATGCGTTGAAACAAGCGATTTGTTTTCACCCACCTTCCGTCTCAAAATGCGGGTGCACATCAAAAATAGCAATTTGGAGCATAGTAACAGCATACTCGTCAAAGGCTCGTCTTGCTCGTTAACTACTATGCCTGTGCCTTCGGATATTTCAAGATATTTTCAATATTCATTTGTGTACTCTTTCTACGTCATTGGTTCCATATCATTGGTGGTTAACTCGGCAACATTATTTATCATACTGACAAAAAGTTCGGCGCTAACAAGGGAAGTCAAATTGCTGACGGTGTTCCAGCAGGTGAATATTATACTTTCTATTTCGGTGTAAGTGCATTTAAAGCTATCCTGCCTGCTGTCCAATGCGTTCTTCACGCTTTTCTTCATTCCCTTCTTCTACCTTCAGATGGGTTTGCAGATTCCTTTTCATTACATACATACAATCTTATTGAGGTGGAGGATACTGCATGGGCATATTGTGCTTCGTAGTACCGTATCAGCACTTACTAGTAAGAATATTTCACAAAAATTCGACAATCAGTTCTTCAGGCAGTCCAAGTGTTTCTCATTATGTGCATGCTCTCATCTTTCGGAATGATGCTGGTTGCTCGTCAACAAATGATAATCTGGGACACCTCAATTTTCAAGCTAATAACGCCCGTTAAATATGGTAAACTTTACAATTGCTGTAGTATGTTGATGATATTCAGTTATCTATGCCATTATCATTGGCGTAACGCATCAATGGACGGCAGTTGCAATAGTACTACTCTCTTCAAATAGAGCGAAACAGAATTCGGAGCTCGACGCGGTGAGCGAACCATGAAAACAATTGAATATTTATTTTCCCTTTTTCTGTACTTGCAAATATCATGGCGTCAGCGAGGCCTAAATTGGTTCATATTTTACGGGCCAGACAATCTATTACTGGACAATTTATCGTTCTACGGAGCCCTTGTTCAAATTCCCGTGTTCATTGTGCTGTTTGTGCTCCCTTTCGTGCAAATGCTCTACATCGTTCTACGGCAAGTCGGAAATAAGAAATTTTTTTTTATGGTACATATCATCTTTTGAGAGCACGCGGGAAGTTGAACTCTGAGCGCAACAGAGATTTACACATACGCAACGCAATTACGATCATTGTTCAGGTATGAAATATAAAGTTTTTAAAAGAATTAAAGATACTGCGCAGTTTACAATCTTACTCGTTTTCTTCATAATTCCATTCATTCCGGTGACAAGAACGATTTCCGAAGATGACGTTTACAGATCAACCCAAAGTTGGTGATCTTGGTGTTTTTCAGGACTGACTTTAACGCAATGTCAGTGTTCGAAGAAATAATGTCATTTCCAGCTGCTGTCGTCATTGCTGAGGGAGTGTTCGGTTGCTCGACGCTTGTCAACTCGATCGTGATCGTCACTCGTAATCGAGCGTACCTCGCCGCTCTATCCTCTAATTTTCGTCGCAAACCTCCAACAACGCAGCAGCCTTGCATCGTTCCGCGAATTTCATCCGCTGTCGAATAATAATATTTGTTCATGTTTGGGCTCAATTGCGAATAATTAATAATTAATTTATTGCTCAAATGTGCGGAAAAAAAGAGGGTAGATTAGGCCACGACTGTTGATTGATCCGCGTCTGGTTTAGCCGCCGCTTCAATGTCTCCAAGCGCTTGCAGTTCTTGTTCAGCAGGAGCTTCGATCTGAACAACACGATTTGCACAGCAAAATTTTAAAAAAATCTATGTATCGATTATAAACAATCGAGAAAAAATCACATTTTTCCGACAGAAATAATCGAAAAAAATCACACTTTTTCCGACATGAATAATTGGAAAAGATCACATGTTCCTTCCGGCAGCAACGGCCCTTTCTGCTGCAGCATGTGCCGACTATGACGGCGATCAGCGCAAATGTGGCGAGGAAGATAATGATTGCCGATGTGCTGACGCTGCAAATCGTCTACATGTCTAATTCGAACATGAAGAAACAAAAACTCACTCAAACACAGCCCAAAAGCCTTCCGGGTTCTTGTTGAAGCTGGAGAGGGCTGACAACAGAACACTTGAAACATATTGAAAGCGAAACGAGCAGACCTCTTACAGCCTCTGCAGCCGGAAATTGCGGAGGAACAAGGAGCAGTGCAGTGAGGAAGGGCGAAAAAATTGGCGTTATGGGCATAAACACTAGTCGAGCCGAGCGAAACGAGTGTATGTTAGGGCGTGTGTTGGGACACGGTTGCTATGGATTCATTCAGAGTTTCCTTCTCTCTCCCCCTCTCGCTTTTGTCGACGTCAGTGAGTGTAGAAAAAGGTGCATTCACGGGAAAATACTAAAATTATGAAGAGTACCTCAACAAAGTGAATTTTTTATCTGCTTTTCCATGTGACAAAACAAAACAGCCGTTTTCTTAGAAGCATGAGCGCTGGCTTGTGGAAAGAACTGAGTTATGGGCTGCTGCAAATCAAACTTTCTCACTAACAATACGGAAAGGAAAGGAACGGCGACTAACACGAACACACCACACACATGTCCGTAACGATCCTATTGCTATTGCTATCCCGCTCACGACCCTCGTTCTCGCTGTGCTGATGAGGCGACAAGCCTACTCGCGCAGCCCCGTTCTTCACTATTTGCAAGGTTCGTGGAAATTATCTCAATTTTAAAGTGAGAATGAGCAGGTCGGCATGGGGTTCGACATAGTTTCATTGCTGACTCAAGTCGTCTTTCGAGCATTTCCCAGCTATGGATGGTTCGCACCGCTCTTCACGACAACGCCGTACCCAGCCAAGGTTTGAGTATATCAGACGCTCAAAAATGAATACATTACAGCTTACATCTTTCCTCATCTACTTCACGCGCACCGGTCAGGCAATCACCAATCTGTTCATCTGCTTGGATCGAGTTACCGCCATTCTCCTGCCGCTATTTCACGATGAGGTACGAAATAATGTCTAAAGAATATCATTGTGATGAATTATTGCAGATTTGGCACAACGCTTTCTTGCTTCCGGCCTGTATTATCTCCGAACTGGTCATTTCTGCAGCCCTTGGCTTCATGGCCGGCTCATTCGATGTTCATTGGTTTCGCTACCCGCAAGGACAGTTGTACTCGGCGGTATGCCATTACATGTGATTGTAAAGCAAAGTGTCCACGTAATATTTAGGTGTAGTTAAAGTAAGACTCTTTACGAATTTGAAATCGATGAACGAAGCTACTTTACTGTTAATTTTCGATCAAGTATCGTATTCAGCTGAAGCAGGGAGCCAACCTGCGCGTATTCTTACGCGCCATATTCGTTCCGGTTCTTGGAATAATTCTAGTGATAATTGTGCTTTACATCCGCATCACCTATCAGATTTGCAGCAGAAACATGGTATGCGACATAAAATAGTGAAATAGTGTTCGCTAGCTATCACTTTATTCAGTCTGTTCACAAGAGGGAGTCAACAAGTTCGGTAGCAAGCTTCTTCCCTGTTCTACATAGCTGTTTGTAGCGTCGCAATGGAGGTAACCGAAAAGCAATTCATGTTTATAAATTCGTCTTTTCTTGCTCGCTCACCGGCTAGAAAGACGAAAGAGCGTGCAAGAGTAGAGCCCCGATAAGTCAACTCTTTCCAGATTTTCTATTTCGCTACTTTCTTCTATGCGTTCATCTACTGCGTGAACCAAGAGGTTTGAAGATTATGTCATCGAAAAAAGTATTTTGACACATTCCTTTGACCTTTCAGAGGGACGAGCGCATTTTCTCCGTAGTGTTACAATTCGAAATTGCTACTCTGGCTTTCCCTGTCTATTGCTGTGTTTGTTCTGCTCGTCGGTACGCCGAGACGTGTGGAGGTCGATTCGGTATGAAGTAGTGTGCGCAATATTGAGCTCTGAGTTTTAGTTAATTTGAGTTCTCTACGGCAGCTCGTTTCTCGCACTTTATTGCAACCAAATTTCAACCAAGTTTGATAATCTCAGTGCATCGTGCGAGAAAGCGCCTACATCATTTACGAAGATGTTCGAACAAACAAGAATTTCAGTAGCCTGATTATTTACAACGCTGTTTTTGTTCGAAAGTCCATTGTTGGATTTTTGTTTTGCACTGAGTGATTGCGGACGTAAATCGTCGTCCGATGAAATATTATCACAATTTCTCGACATCTGCCGCAAATCCTGCCGTAGGATGTACTCCCCATAGTGTTATCATTCAAAAAAAAATAAAAAAATTCAGTGATTGATCAAATGAGATGTACCAGTAAGAAAGTATTATGAAAAAAAGATAAGTGAACTGTCGGGACCTTTGCAAGGCTCTTCCAATCGCATGCTTGCTCTTTCTCTCTGCTCAATATCTTCCTTTATCACTTTCTCTCTCTCTTTCGGACGTGATCTTTCCTTAGTAGAGCCAAAGATCTTCTCCAATTAGAGATCTAATCCTTTGTCACATTGCGTGGAAGAACATTGACAAACATCAATTTATCGTCAACTAAAAAATATTTAAAAATCGGGTAAGCAATCAACGCAATTTGAAATGGTGGGCTGAATAGTAAAGTGCGGGTGATTCGGCAATGTTCTCCCTCAAACAATCCAACAAATTTTCTGCAATACCCTTAACAGCAAGTTCCTTCAAACTTTAGAAGGGACCATTTTTAGATCAGAATATTTCATTTTCCCGATTTCTACTCCATTCATGATATTTCGTCCTCTCGGTTGCCGTTGTCCTTAGTGCAGTGCTCTCCGTAATCGTCAACCTAATTTCTTCCTTTCTCGTCGCTCGTGTGATTTTTATGTGCGCATGAATGAGTGCATTGAAACGTCAGATGCATCGACATCTTCTCGGCACGGCGCTTCTCATGCTCATCGCAGCGTCAACGACGACTGCCTGCATTCCGACGAAGACTCCGCAGCCGGGAATTCCGGCAATGCCAACTCCAGCACGTGAGTGGCTATCAGACTTTGAAAATGAACTAGGACCTAGTTCCTTACTAGTCAAATCTTGAGTGGGCTCGCTTCATTCCGCTCACTTCTGGAGTGGCGCAGTTCATTTGACTACTAGGAACTCGTTCCCTAGTTCCTTTTCAAAGTCTAGTTTCAATGCCTATGTGTTTCAATGCTACTTTCTCCGTTTGAATGGAATGTTTGTTTACGTGCGCCTTCATAAAATAAGTGCGCTCGTTTACAGCGTGTGACAAGACGTGCTCCGCCCCTGCCCCCGAGATCAACGACACTGACCGTGAGTGCTTGTCCTACCCAAATCGTTATTTCAAAGCCAAATCGATATTTTAAAGTCGGCTCAAACATCCAGGTTCGCACAAGATCGCACACTGGATGTTATTACTGTGTTCTGATGTGTTTTTGAACGCATATAAAATAGAAAAAAAATTTGCAGATCGACGATGGCACGAAAACATCAACGATCGCGTGCAATGCCGATGGAACGGCGTGGCAGTTCAGGAATATCGACATTTCAAAGATCGCGTGTCTCTCGTGATCCGCACAACGCAGGACAAGTATACCCTTATTCGAACTCGACATTTCAGTGATCGACTGCTGCACCTGCTCATTCCATATAACTACGTTATTTCACTAAGGTTCGCCATTGATCACCAGCTCCTCTTCGGGTGTCAAGTCGTTGATGATTTCGAACAGTTTACGAATGTCTTCTGGTGACTTTTCCTAAATTGAATCACTCAGAAGACACATGACAAATACATTTTGTTACTGGAGAACAAGGACGACGATTGAAAAAAATGGAAACTCATTTACCCTGAACATCATTGCAACGGCCCTGCAGCAGACAATCAGAAGCTCTTTGATGTCCAAATAATTGGCGGCAATAAGTAGGTCGAAAAGGGCCGAATTTTCGATCTGGAATGCTTGATTTCCCTATTTTCGAGTTGTTGGGGGAAAAATACGTCGAAGAAAGTTTCTTTGTTTTTCTCGCTAGTCATGTCCTTCTCATTCAATCACTTTCTCGAGCGTCGCTGACGTTACGTTTGAGAGTGGGATGGACATGTTATTCCTCGATTCTTCCTCTTGGTCGGCGAAGTCGCACACCTTTAAGTTTCGAAAGAGGAAGCTTTTCAAAATGTAATACCAAATAACTCAAAAACCGCTTATTATGTATGAACCAAAGTAGGGAACGTAGAACCGGTTTGTCGGGTCCGTTAGCGGACGAACGCTCAGAAAATAAGCTTGCGAACCTCGATTATGCCGCGGACAGTTTGCGACATCATTGCGATGCCCAAGACCACGTGAAATGAGTGACCGTCGGAAGAGACTGCGGACATCATGCCTACACGAGGAACAGAATAATGAACAGAATTATTTTCAAAATAGTGTCAGTGGTTTTAAACGAGAGAAAG
The DNA here is from genome assembly GCA_000180635.4 of Pristionchus pacificus. Taxonomy (NCBI): domain Eukaryota; kingdom Metazoa; phylum Nematoda; class Chromadorea; order Rhabditida; family Neodiplogasteridae; genus Pristionchus; species Pristionchus pacificus. The sequence continues at coordinate 13,860,250 of CM026580.1, forward strand.
TTATGCAAAGTTTGACACAAACGTGTGTGTGTGTGTAACAAAGCGAAGAATAGAAGAATCAAGTGATAAGAGTAGACACACAATGGCTTATGGGCGCGATCAATGACAGAGGGGAACAAGAGAGGAGGGGAGATGAAGTTGGCTATGATCTCGTTCCGTTTGAAAGGAATTACACTTTCATTGTGTTCAGTAATTGGGAAAACATCAATAATTAACTTTCCTATTGTAGTGACTACCTTACCACGAACAACATGCAAGATAAGTATGACAAAGAAGTATAAATGATGAACGCGATGTTCGTAAATGTTCGTACTACGGCTTCTCACGTTTTTTCACTTCACACTCGTAGCCCGTTCGTTCATCGTGAGAACCGCCTCGTGGTTTGGCCAAAAGACTGCGTTCATCTTGATTGACTTTGAATCAGACTTAGTCAACAAGACTCGATATGACTGACGACGAACTACTCGCTGCATTCGACGTCTTTAATTTGATATTCATCACCATCTTGCTAGTGATCACTTGGCCACTGGCGATATTCGTTTACGCCAAGTTGATATTCTGCCCTCCTTTTTCAATCAGCTACACCTTCAAGCTCATTGTTGTCAATGGAGTCACGGTATATTGCAACTTACTGAATAGAATTGGAAATGCGTGTTTCGCCTCTTCATTTTTTACTCGCAAGCGTGCACGATAAAGAGACCTCGAATCGATAGCACAATATTTTTTAACTCTATTATTGGCATATTTATGAAGTTTTCGTATAGGAACTGCTCTGCTGCACGACCTTCCTCGTCAACTACCAGATCGCTACATTTGCATTTGCTCGTCCTCTAATTGTTCTTTTGCAAGACAAGAAATTTGGATATCCGATGAGTACATGATTTATAATTTCTCAGGAAATATGCATCAATAATTCAGAGGCGTTCGATATTATGACGAACGGAATCGGACAGCACACGGCATTCTTCGTCGCATTGAATCGATTAACGACGATTACCAGCATCACAAGGAAAGGGGTGAATGGCACTGTGATCTATTCATTTGCCATCGTTTCTCACCTTCTTGGTGATCGACATTGCTTGACGAAATACCACTTTCTCACTATTTACCGAAGCAAACAACAACCTTTCTTCTCACAAGGGAAGGGTACAAGGGTGCAGATCTACCGAGTAAATTCGTTGATGGCAGTTGAAAGGTACCCCATAGGGAAGTCCAAAACCGCTTTGAACGGATTGGATATAGGTTTCCTAAGTACCGAAAATAATTTTTGAAAATCTGGTAAAATTTCGACGGATTTTTCCTCATCCTCCCCCAGAATACTGGTCGAATTGAAGAGCTAGAGAGACATGTCTCTCTTGGCGCAGCAGGTAGTGCTTTCGCTTACGCTTTTGGAGGTACTGGGTTCGATCCCCCGGACTGTTAGACCCTTTTGCCGTATTTTTATTTTTTTTACATCATTTTTTATGACTCCTTTCAACCAATTCTGACATGTTTTGATGATACTTAATGACTTTTCAGAAGAACAGAGAATAGGTTGTTGCGGTTCTCCGTCCTTTTGACAATGAAATCCAGACAACAGACAAAATGCGACAACCGCTCGTCTCTCAGCTGCACCAAGTGCCCTCGTTGCGAGAAGCCACATTGCTTCGACTGTTTTTGGAACAAAATTCATAGATGTTAATTGCATTTCTGATTCTTGCATTGTGATATGTTAAATCTGCTTATCTGCCTAATTATTATAGGCGCCAGATGAAATTTGTCATAATTTATTGTCAAAATAGAGTGACCATATGCAAAATAATTGAAAATAAAAAACGGCAAAAGGCATAAAAATTCGGCAAAAGGTGATAACCACAAGGCGGGATCGAACCTGGTACCTGCAAAACTGTGAGCAAGCGCACTACCTACTGCGCCAACGGAGACATGGGAGACATGCTCTCCAAATCGAACACTATTCTGGGCGAGGAGGGGACAAATTTCGCCGAAAATTTCATGGATTTTCAAAATCAATTTTCGGTTCTTAGGAAACCTATATCCAATCAGTTCAAAGCGGTTTTGGACTTCCCTAAGGGGTACCTTTCAACTGCCATCAACGAATTTACTAGGTACATCTGCACCCTTGTACCCTACCCTTGTCAGTCTGATGCCTTGTTCTTCTACGCATCCATCATCATCTCCACGCTTCTTTCATCACTGAAAATCTTGAATCTGTTCGTGTTCTCGAACCAATACTACATGGAAACGGACTTTGGCGCCGGTCCGATATTCATTCCAAGAGTTGAAGTTTACAGCGAGGTTCGATCGCTATTTTCTTGAATTTGATGAGGCTTGTTGTCGAAGAACGACTTGCTTAGCGTTTTGAGGACTTGTTTCCGTTCAGATATACCGTACGATTCTGGACGCTGAGAATGCTGTCGTTGCCTGTTCCACGCTAGTTCTTAATGTTGCTCTGGCCGTGTTTCTCGCCAGACGACAACTCTCCGTGGATAAGGCTGAGAACAGAAGGCGAGTGTCTAGACAAACATATGGCAGTGAAAAGGAACTGTCTAGGCGCCCCGAGCATGTTGAGTTTCACTGATCCTCGATCGTAATACGGGTAATCGTCTCTTCTTTTCGCACACTCTCTCGCTTCTCTGATCGGTGAGATAGTGTGCAGAAATGAAGAGACGACTACCCGTGTTTTGAACTCTATTAGTGAGGATCAGTGAAAATCACCTTGCTCGGGTGCCTAGATGGATTTTTTTTCATACAACAACTCTTTCAGTTCCAGTTTCAAGGCAGAGCGAGGACTCATCATCACCAGCTTCGTATCCTATCTGTTCTATGCGTTGTTCTTCGTAAATAGCGTATGTCTTTGTTCTATAAATCTCTTTTCCATATGCACGCTTAGATCGTTTCGCGATACTTCGATGTCACGTTTTGTGGCTACGCACAGTTTCTATTCCTCGGCCTCGCATCCGTTACTCCGTTCTGGTAAGAATATTCTCAGCTCCATTATTACAACGCGGGTGTGCGTTATGTTGTTTCTCTGTGTGCAATAATAATGTGCTAACATTCAGGTGTCTCATGATCTTTGCTTCTTCAATTCGCCGGTTCGCGTTCAGTCGCAAAGAACAGCTCGTCATCACTTCGACAAACAGCAGAAATATTCACGAGAGAAATCAAGCACGATAAACTATGTCGGAAATGCAATTTCTTGTTTGTTTCACAAAGTAAAAAGTGGATAATTTGTTTCTTACGATCCAAGATGAATTCGGTCATTCAATACTCCCGAGCGTGTTTGCGTTTCAAGAAGCCACATTCACATTCTTCGGATATATTTCCGGAATCCTTCGTTCATTGTCAGTTTGTCACAAAGGCTTTATCCTTTCACTGGTCTCAATAACCTTCTTTCATACCTGGCCATCAAGCAATTGTAGGGGCGCGAGTTCCGCCGCACTCTTCACCTCGTATGATGCATGTGATTACGATATCAGCTGTACAATTTGCGCTTTATAAAATTACGCCTTCTTGTCTCGGTGTGATGATCGCAAATAGCCGCCTACTGCGCTTTAGCGTCATCACAAACCGTCTCTAGGGAGCGTACAGTATTCATCGTTTTGATGAATTTCTCGATTACCATTTCTCGATCGATTATTCATAACATTTGAACAACACAGCGATGCCTGAACACTTCGATCCTCTCTTCCATACGCTGGAGGTTTGAAACTCACATTTTTATTTTTATTTTTAAAGTGATTGTAGATGCTATTGTCCTTCCCTGCCATAATTTCTCCCGTTCTTCTATTGATAGCTGTGCGAACATGCACACTGCATCCCAATTGCAAGTAAGCGTTGTTGTTGTTGTTGTTGTTGTTGTTGTTGTTGTTGTTGTTGTTGTTGTTGTTGTTAGAAATTATCTTCAATAATCCGAAAATTTAGAGCACTGATCATACTGTGGATGCTCTCGCAAGTCATCATGAATGTCTCAATTATCTTCTATAGCATAGTTTTCATGTTTATTGAACATGAAAGTGTGCCGGAGTTCATACACTTGCCAGGTTTGCATTCGTTATAATTTCCTATATTTATCTTTTCCCAGGTCATCGGAGAATGTACGTTGAGAATTCGCTGAGATTCTATTACGTATCGTGCTTCTTCGAATTCGGAATTAGTTTCGAACGAGGTCTGTTACGCTATTTCGAACGCTAACCATATGAGGCCGTTTGCGATAGAGTCGAGCAAGGGTTGGCACAGCTCAAACACGTCTATTTTCTGAAAATCTCGAATTCGGGGTTCTCAAGGGTGCTGATGACGATGAACATAGTCATTTTTCATATTGAGCCTCCGTTGGATCCAGACGACGTCACGTCGAAAACGGTTTTTGTGGATTTTCTCGCCCCAAAAATTCACTAAAATTAAGTGAGTTTGGCTCCTGGGGTAGAATTAGATGCTGATCTACTTCTGATCGCCTGTCTACTTCATTTTTCATCATTTTCTAAAATAAAATTGAAAAACGGAACTTTTGACTGAGGCATCTCTTAGCAACCTGCACAGATCGGACCGGCGTGACGAGATTAGTCTAAATCTAAAATTTGAGCAAATTCTGCCCTAATACTTTTTAGATTGGAGTTAGGAAGTAAGTCAAGGTTGTAGGCAAATCTGACCAAGTCTCCCCTTGCCAGCATCCTTCTCCCTTCCCTTCTCATCTCACAGGCGAGAGAGTGTGGTTGCGTGAGAGAGCGCAGACAGAGAGAGGGGGAGGAGAGGAGAGAGACGGGAGATGGGAAGCGAGTAGAGAGACGGGAAGGCATGGAAGTCTCTGTTCACTCACACTTTCGGCAAGTAGATAGGCGTGATCAGCATCAAATTCTACCACGGGAGCCAAACTCACTTAATTTTAGTGATTTTTTGGGGCGAGAAAATCCACAAAAACCGTTTTCGTCGTGACGTCGTCTGGAGCCAACGGAGGCTCAATATGAAAAATGAATATGCTCATCGTCATCAGCACCCTTGAGAACCCCGAATACGAGATTTTCAGAAAATAGACGTGTTTGAGCTGTGCCAGACCCAGCCTGATCTGCTCGACTCTCTCGCAAACAGCCTCATATTTATTTCTAGCCATATCTCTGTGGAAACCGCAAAAGTATCACGTATCTTCCATTTCCTGGCAGTTTGTTACTTTCTGGAGCATTCTATCCGTGAGCTCATTTCCTAGTTGATCATCCATATTCTTGATTCTTGCTTTTAAGCTTCTGTACGGCTCACTGATCAGCCATTTCATAACGGAAGGTATTTCATTGATTATCGACCAATGATAATCTCGACCATACAGGCCCAGATACACTACAGTGCGCCATCGGAACGGTCGTGAGCAATGTTGTGGACATTGGCGCATTCTATGTAATCGTTTTCTTTCTTTTCTAATGCAGTCAAACCTCCTCTTCTCAGATGAACATCCGCGTTTACTTCAACTGCAAACGTAGAAATCATATTGTCGAGGATACTACGTTAAATGGTCGATATCAGGTGCAATATGAGTCTTCTTTTCTAGCGTTACCAATAACAACTTTTCAGATAAAAGAAGTATACGCAATCACGCGAGCGATGCTGCCTGTTTACTGCATCGGCAGTGTTGTCAAGGTAGGCATTGAAAAATGATTATTTCTCCCCGAGGAAATGGTGTTTGCGGTCGAGCACAGATTATGTGTACTCGTGCTTGTTTATCAAACCAACCCGTGGGCGCTCCCTGATAAGTGTAAAATCGCTTTGATAGAGGGACTAATTTTTCGTGAACGTAGAGACGGCGGATAGTGATTTGGTCTAAACGGTTGGGATGGGAGCCTTTCATGGCATTACTGTTCAGATTCCGGTAGCTACGATCACGTGCTTGTTCCTCTTTGACGTCGTCAACTACGCATGGAGCGAGATTGTATGCACTGTGGTATGTGGTACTCTTGATCCTTCGAACTTACCAGGAAATAAGTTAAATATCGTATGCTTAAAAGGAAGCAGGACAATTGCCATGGAGTTAAATATCATCTGAAAAGACGTAGTGCTGTTCTGCCGATGGGATGACGTTACACGATTATTTACTTGAGAGACGAATCCTGCAGTAGCAAAATACTTAGAAAAGGAGTGTGCGTGGTTTGAAATTGACAGTGCCCGCGCAGTGCACTCTGCACTGCAATTCGCCGGATCCCTTTCCGTACTGAATTACAAATTACAGGCGTGTGTGAGCAGCTGCGGCGTCACTTCCGCGCTCTTCATGCGCTTCCACAGCGTCATCCGAGGCAGGGTTGCGAGGATTTTCAAACGGTAACAATGACAATAACAACAATAACAAACAATAACAAAAACATGGATCGCTTCAGCACTTACAGGGACGCCGAGCAGCAGTCGTCCGTTGTCGTGCCGCAAACGGCAGAAGAAACAACGTCAGCGTATTTCCGTATTATCAACGGGATGTGGGAATGAGTGAAATAATAATGATCATTATTGATAAATGGATCGCATTGATTAGAAATTGTTGTGCCAACCATGTCCCCTAAAAGTGCATGAATTTTCAATATCAGAGCTGACTCTGAGCAGCACAATAGATTCAGTGTTTCGTCGGACCTTCGGCCACCTTCCAGTATAGCTCCATTTCACCCCTCTCTGTCTGGCCCTTGCCCGGCTCCACTCAACTCTATACTAAAACCGCTTGATTCGATTGCGCCCGTGCAACAATGATGTTCCCAGAGAGAGAGAGAGAGGCATTTCACCGGCGCCTCTGCAGCCTCGAATTGGCGTCCTCACTTCACCGCTTCGGCCTCTCTAACTGCGAGATAGAGTGCAGAATGGAGAGACGGTGATTCGATCTCGACTTTCTGCGAAATTGCATCGCCTCTTCATCGCCTTTCCGATGATCAGAGGTCGCAGCGCATTTCGAAGTCGTCTTCGCAATTGTTTTCGCTCAATTTACCACGGATTTATGTGCCGAATCTCGGCCTGCGCCCCCGGATTTTCGCACAGTCCCACTCGCACATTTCGAGTCGTTAAGCTGATGGTAATGCGATGGGTGGGTGCCCAAACGGCGTGAGAGCTTCGAAGCTCTAACTCAAAACGCCACTATTTGAACGAATCGTGGGCGTTGGGCCAAATTTAATGTGTCTATATAAAGCATGCGCATTTCAAGCATAATCTTCTTTTTAGGTTTTGAAATCATTGCTCAGTTTCGCCGATATATTTATACCGATAAGGCATCTCAGACAAATTCTTGATCCTTTCGGTCGCCGTCTGATGAAAAACATGCCCAACCGGATACACAACCGGGGGATTTTCAGTTTTCTGAATTCGCCCGACATCGCGCGCGCGAGAGTCAAAGTCAATTGCGCCACCGCACTAAGCCAATTTCGAGAGCTCGTACGCGAGACACTGGTTTTCGCCCTGGAACCTGTTTAGTCTTATCCCCAGCATTCGACGCTCATTCGATGCCATTCTTCCTCATTCGGAGCGATTACTTCCGTGAATCCTCCAATTGAGCTGCCGGAAAAGACAAACGAGCAAACATTATTGCATCCCCCTCTTCCATCCATTCTCTTCCTCAGTCGAAATTGCGCCCCGAACCAAGGTGGTGTGCGCGTAATTTAATCGACGCCAAACCCCGACCGCACTCCGGAGAGGCAGAGAGCGAGCGAGACAACCTCGTCTTTGCGCCCCATTCCATCAAACAAAGTTGCCCCCAATGCTTCCTCAGTCGACTTCTCGCTAGAGTTTATTGCTCGAATGGGACTCGTGTTTTTTTACTCTCTAATTGCTCACCGTACCCGCCTTGCGCTTGAACAGCCTGTGAGGGAATGCATGGCCGCGGCCCTAAGACCATAGTGCGAGCACGAGGGCATGCCAGTATCAGGGGGTATAGCTCAGTGGTTAGAGCACCCGGGGGTTCGACTCCCGCTGCCTCCAACTGACTTTTGCGCACTCCTCTGATCTAACAAGCCTACGTGCAGCGTTTCCTGTGTTCCCAAATCAAATCAGCTTGAGGAACAATAATACCGAAAGCGAAGTTTTTGTAGGCTCGTTTGACCGTAATTTTCACCCGATTTCCTTACCCAGTGCATCCCCGTCTATTGTGTGCGCGCTCACTTGTTTTCCCTGAACCGGGTCATATACTAGTGGGTGCGGAAGATTTGGGGGGTTCGCTGCGAGTCTTGAAGGCTTTGTTCCTTCGCCTATTCAGTCCGTCCCGAGGATTGGGGGAGAAATGAAAGCGAGAGCTCGAAGCTCAATGGCCACCTTTTTCCCCATTTTACGTTCACGCTGCAAAGTTCGGTGACGTGCAGTTGTAAACGCATGCTTCTGCAGGGAGAGGAACTGTGAAAAGGGTAGTGACGCGCCTTTACTTGTCACCGTCCAATTACAGTCAGGCGTACACTGTCTTAATCTCACTTGAGCTTGAACTACGCGTCATTAGAGCAAGCTTCTGCAGTGAAAGGAACTTCTAAAAGGATAGTAACGCGCGAAGCAACCTGTCACCCTCCCTCTATTCTCGCTTGAACACTTCTATTTTTCTTACTTGAGTTAAAAATAATGGTTGTCGACATTTCATTTCTGTCACGTGTGTGTGTGTATTCCGAAAAAAATTCTAGCAAAAATACTAAGAATGCAGATTTTCTCAGGATATTTACCTGTAACCTAACACATTGGGTGAGCATGCACAGAATTAAGACAATTTTTCCAAAATTTCGTGATGCTTATCCTCCCACGCCGACCACTTTTATCAATCCACGCAAACATGTGGACGGGCTCCTCAAAATAGACTATTGCGACTCAAGCACACTGAGGACCCCCACTAATGGATGAGTGTAGGACAAAGCAGAGGATGGACCCTCCCTCACTCATCCCCTTCCCCTATTGTTGTTATTGGATTACGAATTCAGAGCCGCCCGTCTTCTCTTGTGTTGCGATGAGCTGCATTCGCTGTATCTATTGTCCCGATTGTAGTAGATTCGCATTGACAATTTGCATTCCGCAGCAGAAGAGCCTTTACAAATAAAGGTGACAAGGGGGGAAGCGGTTGTGATAGGCAATAGTGACTGCTTCGCTCAAGCGATTCTGCGAATCCCCTCGTCTCTCATCGGGTTAAAATGGACAAACGGTGTCGCTGTGTGGGTGCGCGCGGTCCTTTCGGTGCGACCGGAACAATCGTCTGTCTCTCACTTCGCAATGCTCTCTCGTCGGTCAGAGAAGCGAGAGATCATGGAGAAATGGGAGAGTCTGGGCATTTATTTGTGTTTGTTTTCTTCCCCTTTAGCCGTTGCTCTCCGATTTCATTAAAGAAGGCTTCTTCGATCTATCAACTTTGCTTAGCGCTAATAAGCCGAGCCTTGAACTCTGAGGTGGACTTTAATTTCGCGCCGAGAGAAAGAATCCACAATTGAGCTCGAGCGCTTTGGAGAGTGCGGGGAGACAATGGAGACTGCCCACGCCCCTCTAATACAAGCTTCAGAGACACACGCGCGCTACTTGAACACTCACATTGTCCATAATTTGGGCACTTGCCACTTTTCTGCGCGCTCTCTGCTCGCCCGTAGTCGCTGTAGTATCTCGAACACCGGGCGCTCTCCATCTCTCACGCAGAACCGGGAATCTCTAGTAGTCCGCAGAACAGCGGAAATCGGAATGCCCCCAATAAAAAGGCCAATATGAAAGTCGTTCGAATCGAATCACCAATGATGCCCGCGAATGCGCTCGAGAACTGCTTTACCATCCGTTCGAAAACCCATTGCGGCGCATCTGGTTTCCGTTCATGCTCATTGCTCCTCCTTCGCATACTCCTTTCCTCCACTACATCTGCTCCTTCCTAGTCTCGCGTCGCCCTGTTCTCACTTCCTCTCATTATTCTACTGACCGCACACGGCATGTGATCCTGAAAAAATGCGCCTATATTAGTAGACTGACAACTCCCGTGATCTCTCTCTCTCTAACCGGTAAGATTCCGTGCAATTTCTTGCGAAGCTCCTGCTCACCTAAGGGGGCTTCACTGACTGTATCCGATCTTCGATGTACAGTGCTCTATTTTGATGTCTTTGCTTGATTCGGTCACGTTTTCAGCGCAAATCAGTTTTGTCCTCACTTTGCTGTAATCTAGAGCGATCTCCGCTAAAAAATTCTCTGAGACTGAAAGTTCGGCAAAAAAAAAATATAGCCGGTGCTTGGCTGCTCATGGCGCTGGCTGTCAACCGCAGAAGAAAATAAGAGATGAGCACTGCTGTCCTTCCTCCATAATTCTCAGCTGGCCACTAGAAAAGCAGGCAATCATTTGACGAGAAAGAAGTGCTTCCGAAATGGATCTCATCGGTTTCACGTGCTCTCTCTCGCCTCGCTGACCTCGGTGAGAGGCTGTGCGAAATGGATATAAAAAATATCTTGAGATTCCAACCCTTGTGTGTATTCTTGAGCGCGGCCGACAACTTAAGGTCACCTGTCAACCATACAGCCTTATCAGGCGAGCGCTTTTTGGGATTACTCGTGATACAATTTCCAGATCGATCTTTCCTCCTTCACAAGTTTGCTGCGCCGATATTCCAGAACTCCAATTCCCGTGTCGTTATGCACCATTTTCTTCTCGTCTCGCCACGTGGCTCAACAGTACGAGAAAGCATGTGAGATGAGAAACGCGTTGCTTTTTGCACATCTGCTAAGAATCCACTGCAATGAAGGCCATTGTATTTCAGCCCAGTATTTCCATATGCGCTATATATTTCTATATTTCTATATTCCCAATATGCGCGATATTTCTCAACACAAACCATGCATAATGGAGGGTGGGGAAGCCCGAGACTGCTCCTGCAACCACAGTGACTGTTGCCTCTCATGAACGTCGCCCCTCTGTCTTTTTCGTGCTTGCACAGGAAGCCAGAGGGAGGGAGACAAGGAAGAGATTGCGCCCCCCCCCCTCTCTACAGGGCTCTCAGCCCCTCTTCGTCTCTGCGACTGACTCAAATTTCGAGCGCGCGGTCCTTGAGGAGCTCTCCTCTTATTTCGGCGGACGGTCTGTCACTCTCATTTCACGATACTCTCTCGTTCCTTTGCCTGATCACAGGGAAGGTAAAAGGAAGAGACGAGAACATCTTCTTATTCCCGTCTACTGCTCTCTTATGTAGCGGATAAGTCAGCAGAGCCAGAGATGCTCCTGGAGCTTCTGAAGTATTCGGCCGATGTGGGAGTGTCGGGTGATCTTCGTTCCTCATAGGAAGTCTTCAAATTTCTTTAGGAAGTCTTCAAATTTAGTTTCTTCCTAGCAGTTTCTCTATTCTTTTCGTCTCTTAAACCATATTTCATTTTAATAGATGGCTCTGATGGATTGCACACGGCAGTTCTAGAACTCATGAGTCATGACTGTTTGGATGAAGAATTCATTACATTATTGTGCATGCTATGTCGTCACTTTAACAACGCGAGAGCACGGGGAATCAAGAGACGAATTCTTTATCCTGACACAGCTCCAGTGTGTGCAAAGTGTGTGTGGGACGGCAATCTGATTCGCGTCCAGCCGACCGTACGTGAGAAACCCACACATGCTTCTTGCTCAGTAGGGCTGTCAGGATAACGATTACGTTTCTCTATTCAGCAGGCTCTCTCGCCACTCTGACCGGCGAGAGAGTAAGAACTAGTGCTGAACGGGATTTATCTAAGAGGATAGAACACGTGCATTATTTCACTTTCAATTCTTCGTCTACCTATCGTAAATCATTGTTTTCCTGTGTCTCGCCTTGATATCATCCATGTTTGCTTTTGAAACTAGAAAACCACGGTTGTTTGAAGACCGGGGTCATGCTCTCTGCCTCGGCTCTTGCAATCTACTTGATTAGTAGCAGCATGTTGCGGACACGAGTGTTTTCTCTGTTTCTAGATTCATTCCATTCCCATCCAACAGCTAGCTCACTGTTTTTGATACCTTACATCAATGATCAATATTCGTAGACATGATTAGGTCGAATTACGGGTGGTTTGGCTACAGAAAACAGTGGGTGTGGAGGTAGGGTAGACGAGTGCAGCGTATTACTTCCAGCTGTGTTTCCCACTATCTATTAGCGTGTTTCCAGCCGTCTTCTGCTAATCGGAAACAGGACTCCTGGGTGGGATTACATAAACTCGGAGGAGCTCAGACTTTGACTTTGTTTTGATCGTACGGTCTCGCTGGTAACAACTCCAACATTTACCTCTTTTGAATAGAGTACGTTATCCGGTTACAAGTCTCCGACTTTATTGTATTCTGCTTTGTGTTAACATGTGTACGATAATTCGTAATCGGTTCATGTATACATTTTGATCGGTTAATAGCCAATTATTTTTCGATTTGCGGCCTCTGTTCGCTCTCAATAACCCCAAGTACAAAAGGTGTGTAACTTCTACTCCTTTCTTTGCCGCGGATTTGATTGCTTGTGAATTGGACTAAAATTCGTACAAAATATTTGTGGAAACGGGAAATTGTCATCCATTCATCCGTCCGGTATATCCACTCTAAACTTTGGGGGAAAACAAGAGAAAAAGCTGGCCTAGCTCCGTGTCAGTTCTAGCACAATGGGTAGCTTGCCGGCAAGGACGCATGCTTTGTCGCAGAAATAATAGCACCAGCGGGGCGTGTAGCGATCTACAAAAGTGCGTCTCGGAGACTTCCGGGAACAATTCCAATCCGGCTCAGAGATCTATAATCGCTCCCGAACTCCTCATTGAAAAGAAGCATAGCGTTTCTATCATCGATAAATGCTCCGCATGGTGACTCAGAGGTTTAGGTTTTTTTTGGCGATGTCCATCAGTATTCCGTTTCTGCGTCCTCCCCCGCGCGATTTACTCCTCCAGCGGCTTATTTGCTCCCACAAAGCGCCTGACTAAGCGCCACATCCTGCCGCCCCACCGAATTTGGACAGCACGCCATCCCGTCGAAATTCAAGAACATGTATTTGGCGGCATCTTGTGTGCTTCCGCGAGTATTCGTGAGACTTCGCGCTCTCCGCCTCTGATTTCTCGTCGTAAATTACTCGGTATCGTTGAGCGATGATGCTCAACCTCTCGCTCTCTAATGCCAATCATTTCCGAGCTAATCGAACTTCTTCTTTAGTCCGGCCCGGCACGAGTCCGCTCGAGATTGCAGTAGAAGGAAGGGAGCAGGTCGATCAAGTTACATTCAGCCAATACGTCCAGATAAGGAGAGGGGGGGGGGCAGCGTCACCAAAAGGTTGTGCCATGTTTGCTTGGTTGCGCAGAACAATGAAAATAAGCCGCGTGGGAGCGTGCGCAGTGCTCATTTGGATTCCATTTGGAAGTGGTGGAAGTCCTCGAATTTTGTATATTCTTCATTTCATTTCTAATTGCAGAACGATGCTCTAACGAACGATGAACGAGTCGTTCGCTGCCGCAGCCAACGCGACCGGGGAATACTCCGTGAGTATTTCATTTCCTAATTCCCGGTTAGAACCGTGATATGCCGGATCTAATGTTGACGGAAATTGCATGGCGTGGAACCATGTCATCACTAAACTCAAAGCATGACGAATCGAGAGAAATGATCGTTTATCGCATTTCCGCATGTGCGGAATTGAATTCGTTGACTGAAAGACAAGGGGTGAGAAGGAACGAAATCATTCCTAGTTTTTGCCCGACTCTTCCTCGGAAAAGAACGCCTTTGCCTTGCTTTGAACGTTCTCGTAGAAACACCTGGAATTGTAATCAATAAATCGTAATAAATGCTGAAAAGGCTCCATAATTGAAAGAAAGTGCACGTGTAACGTGACATCTGCTCCGGCTATTCGAAAACATCTCTAATTGCACTATGTCGAGGGATCTTTAAACCATGGAAAACGCACTGCTTCATGTCATCAAATTTGCCGAAACAGGAAGCGTAGGTGTAGTCAATGTGCGTGTACTTATCCGGGATCTGCAAATTAAGCCCTCCGGAATTTACATTCCGGTCCTCCCCAAACCTGGTCGCAGAACACCAGACACTTGTCACCGGCCGCCACCGCGTTGACCCCCTGCAATGTGTGTGGTGCGGTTACGCGTGCTTTTCACCATAGTGTGAAATGAGAAACGTCGCCTCACCCGTCGCACGCAGCAGTCGCGGTGGTCGCGGCCCTGCGCCGCGCAGAACTGCATGTCGGCGAGCGAGTCCAGGGGGCACTCGTGCGAGCCGACCAGCATGTTTTGCAGCTGCAAAGCCCATTTAGAGAGCTCGAGCCGGAAATTAGCCGGAACCGGAGAATAAGGCACTTGCCAAATTCTGGTTGTACTCGCGGAAGTTGCACACGGTCTGGCAGGAGACCGACAGGCCGCGCTCCGCACAGCACGCCACGAAGAGGTAGTTCGGGTCGGTGGCCTGTTAATGCAAGCATTTGTCCTAATTAACGGCTCCGAGTGGCCACTTTTTGTCGGGATAATTTTATCGAGATTTAATTTCTGCCAGGACAATTTAGATAAGAGAATACTCGACTATCGTATTCACTCACAATCAGCATCATAAGTCTCGGGCTTAAGGAAAAGGCTTGCTGATAAGGACTAGGTTTGACACTGCGTCAAACCGCACCTGTTGCATGGGCACATCTGGGTTCCGCTTCTCCCACAGTCGCAGCCCGTAGATCTGTCCGAAGTCCTCCTCGATCTTATCGTCGCCCGTCAGCTTGAGCACACCGCGCGCCTTCGCTCGACAACCGCCCCCACATCCACCACCGCACCCGCAGCCACCGGACGGACGACTGGAGCACTGCAAAGTAGTGATGAACCAAGTAACGCTGTACACGGAACCGGAGCCCCTCGCATTTTCAGTTTACTATGATTTTCAGCCGCATTTTCAGTTTACTAGTTTACAAAGCACTGCAGTGATGTAATGAACAAGGGCTACTAGAGTGCACAATACGGGTTGTCGTCTCTTCATTTCACACCCGCTCTCAACAATCGACCGGTGTTTTGTCTACTTCCACATCATGGATATGTCCCAAAAAATGGTGATCTCGATCTCGAGATTTGTTCTAAAACAAATATCTGGGGCAAGCACGTAACAGTTGAAACTCACCGCGAAAGCGCAGGCGGCGAGAATCGCGAAGATTATGAAACGCCTGAACATAGTGAAGCAATCGTTTGACCCTGCGTTTCGTCCCTTCCTTTTATCCCCATCCATTGGTCAGCCCCCGGCACCGGCTCGCTTTGTGGGTCATCCCAGCAGATCGGTGGCGTAATTAGCGAGGCAGGCAATTAGCAGGTGGATCATCTCTATCTGACATCGAAATCCCTCATGCTTTTCTTCCTTTCACGAGGAATGGGAATGGTGGCATGTTCTTGGGTGGAAATGCGGATGTAGAAAGAGTTCACAGAGAAAGGAGAGAGACTGCCGAGTGAGGAATGGAGTGATGACATGGGGGATTGTTCAATCCAGAGTAGAATGAGCACGAGCCTGTTTTGTAGCTAAAGCATTTGATCGTGAGTCATCCTGTGCGCATCAGAAACTCTCCATTTATGGATTTATATAAACGAACTCAGGCGGTCTAGTGACGTGCGCTCGAAATATGCGTGAAATGGGTAGGAATGGGAAGAGGCGCACTCTCTCTCTCTCTCTCTCTATCTCTAAAACGCAGACACGCAGTGAAAAGATCGATGCCGAAGCAGAGTATTTCCTCCCAGAATCGAGAGTAGAGAGAAAGGAAGAGGAAGAAGAGGACGAAAGAACCACTCTGAAGATTGAGAGATCGGACTAGAGCGAGAGAAAAAGAGTGAGAGGGGAGGAAGGTCAAGCATGTAGTAAGAGCCAAGAAGCAGTCATCTACGTCAATAGATGAGGTGTTTCCCAATAAAAATAAAATGCTAAAAATGGGCACAGCACAGGGGAAATGGAGGGAAGAGCGAGACGAGAGGGAAAGGGGGCGGAGTCTCATTTGCGTGTGTCTCTCTCCCTCCCCCCGCCCTCTCGCTCGCCTCCCCCCGCCCAAAAGGCACAAGCCGGGGAAGTATTCTAAAAACCTGATTTTTTCTCTAAAAATTCTAAAATATTCCAATTAGTCAATAAATTTCTACAGGTTTGAGGTACACATTCCAGAAACGCTCAAATTGAGACTTTCACGTCTTTTTATCGATTTTTGACTCACCTAGAGAAAACTTTTTCAACGCCTGTAAGAATTTATTGAAAGGGGATGGTTGTAGCTATCGAGCTCTTGAACGATTGATTTGGTTGACATGAGAATGAACGGTGTAAGAATGAACCTTTTCATCTCGATTTTAGGCGAATTCGTGTCCGCTCAAAGTGGGCGGAGCTTGCGGCCCCTATTCATGCATCACACCGATATTGTCAAATTCGTCAGGATTTAGATTTATGTTCCAGTCATAACAACGTGGGAGTTGTTTTCCCATGCCATCGCTATTATTCAAGATTATTCAAATTAACTTATCGTAAGATAATAAACCGTTTCACGCGTAACCAAATGATGACGACAATGCAGAATTTTTTCCGCGCGTCACTTGCCAAAAAAGTGCGCGCTTTTGCGTTGTTTTTCGTTTCTCCGTTTCTTCGCTGTTTTCTCGTTTTCTCGCTGTTTTCCCTGTTTGTTTTTTCTTGTTTTATTGTGCAAATCATCATTTTGATGGTTCTGTTTCGCAAATAATTGGACTTATCGTGCGTACATTAGGTCAAGCCACAGTATCACCGCAATTATGAGCCAAACTTTGTAAAACTAGGATTAATTCGTTAGTTGTACTCTAAGGTTTCGCTTTTCCACGTTTTATCGCTGTTTTTATTTAGTTATTTACAGGCCTAACTTGCCTCCGAAAGGGAATCGTTCCCGCCACCGTCGAGACCAAGCCCAAAGAGGTTCGCGTTCCCGGAATGGAACATCGCGCCACTTGTGAGCAAGATTAGTCTTTTCTCCATCCTAATATTATTTTATTAGTACACAACTTGATCAGTTTTTATCATCAGTTCGTATTATTCATAGCTCGTGATATGTTTCACAATAGTTGTGCGCAGCGACGGATTATGAACAAATTTTTTAGTAACATTGTTCTGTTACAAGACGTGCAACGAACTTATTCCTCTCCACTTATATTTCGAAAATGGGCGCTTCTATAGAGTCAGAAACTTAGCAGTGTTAGACTCTGTTCTATCTATAGGTAGGTTTGCTTGGGCTCAAGCTGCTTAGGCTCGCTGCTAGTGCTCAGCCTGCCCGCTCGATACCCCCTCCCCATTCAATAGAAGTGTCATTATAGACATGGCCGCCCGTGGTGGAGCTGCTGCACGACCCGCGTCTGCTGCCGGCAACAAGACTTGACAGTTCAAGCTCGTCCTGCTCGGCGAATCGGCCGTCGGTAAGCGAACGAACGAACACTCGGAACAAAATAAACCCCCCGATTTACACATGTTTACGCACACTCAAAAGAGTCCGGTCGACACACGGGCCGTTGATCGCTCGCTTTTGCTCAATTTTTGACTTCAGTTTATTTTAAATAATATCTATTCAGGCAAGCCCTCGCTCGTGCTGCGATGCGTCAAGGGAAAGTTCCACGAATACCAGGAGTCCACGATCGGAGCCGCCTTCCTCACGCAAACTGTTCGTCACCCATTCGTAATGTTGTACTTAATGTTCATCTATTGTATGTTTCTAGGGATATTTATAGATATTATCGATTATGGCTTTTGTATTTATCCCAAATCGTGAGTTGTGTAAATTACAATGTTCATTGCATAAATAAGAATTTTATCGCACAATCTTGCTATTTTACAATTAATCGATTATTTCTGATAACGAATATATCTATGATGTCCTTCTATTTGAAATAACGAGCTAATCGATATTCTAAGTTTATTTACAATTGTGAATCGATAGAGCGTTTATTTGACTGTTACTATAACAATGAATATCGATCGATAAATCTAGGTTTAGTGATAACGAATCAATCAACAATCTAGGCATACATGCTAGCAATGGTATAAAATCAATCATTAATCTAGCTTCAAATGTAATAACTAAAGAAACGATAGGCAGTTTACATTGTCTATTTAAAGACTTACTATTTCTCATCTAGGGGTAGGGGAAGCTCATTCGAAGCAATTCTCTTGACCCCACCCCCCCCCCCCCAACGAATTCGATCCAAGAACGACGATGCTTCCTGAACATGTAATTTACCTTCATAAATGGAACGTTTCTGTCGGAGAAGCTGATGTAATAGTGCAATGACTAGCATGTATGTCTGCGTCTATATGTACATCGAAGGCTATTCTAATTTCTTGCATTAATTTTTGTCAGGTCGAGAAACCGAAGAAGCCATGTCTAGTCACGAAATGGAAATTTGGGCATAGCCTTCGGCGTACCTATTGCCTATTACAAGCTAAGAAAATGAAAATAAATCGATAAAAATAAGTTACCTGTATCCAGGAAGCAAAGTCGCACTCGGAACGAATTCGACGGGTGAATCGGGAGAATCGCTTCGATCATGAAGAAACATTTCCAACTAGAAATGATTAAATTACAATTATGGACTAGAATATCAACTATTTTGATAAAACTGGGCAAAATAAAGCTCTCTAATTAAAGGATAAACTATTTATTTGTCGCTGGGCGTGTGCCCATCCTTCCTTCGATCCTCCGGTCGCTCCTCGCTCCCGAACACGTTTACCTCTGTAAAACAATGTGTTAGATGGCATATGAAGCAAATGCGAAACAGAATGACTCTAAAATAGGCTGACAATGAGACGACAAATGATTGAAAATGAATCACTTTTGAGTTTGAGCTGGAAACAGCCATTTATTCATTTCTAATCTTGCTTATCTTTAGAAAACGGTGAAATATAGTGACAACCGAGTATGTTGGCACAAAATAAGAACATTAAAAGCGAATCAATCAGACGAAAAGGGGAAAAACGTACAAAATCCGGCGAAACTGAATAAACCGTTCCGAGGCTAGCTTTCGCGTTCCGCAACTGACCAGGGGGCGGAGTTTGATAAACAGCACATGTGTTTTGCTGAGCATTTTAAACGCACAATACCGAAAGAGAGATTACAGATTAGAGAGAGATTAGAGATTGCAGATTATTCAAATTAACTTACCGAAATAATTGAATCCACGTAATAATTCCCCCCCCCCCCCTTGTATCACTGAAAACATAAACGATTTCGAGGACGCGATGAAACAGTAACGAGTGATTACGATGACCGTGTTCCTTACTGAAGGAGAACTGCTGGAACGAAGAATGTGGGGAAATGGAAGGAGCGAGACGGATATTGGGACAGTCAGAGTGAAAAATTATTCTCTTCTTCTTGACAACTTGAACTGCGAGAGAGCGCGTGGAATAAAAAGACGGATTCTTTATCCTGACAGCCGATGAGTTATCGGGCTTAGTGCGTTAGAGGGCAGGGGAAAAAAGGAAAAAAGGCAACCGTTAGGCTGCGAAAAAAGATGAACCTTGCCATATTTTTCTAGATCTAGAAAATGAAGTGAAGAGCCGGCAACCTATCTTTCCAGCTCGAACATTCATGAAAGACAGGCGCAAGAACAAGAGTCAATGAGCAACACTCACCAAACGGGACGCCTCTATCTCTCTGTTTACCAAGGACAGAGATGCAGAGAAACGCGCGAGGCAGGGTCGATACTGAAACAGCTCCAGTTCTCGCGGGCCGTAAATTAGTCTATTGAGAGGGGGCATTGTTAGGAGGGCATTTGCACTGTCCTGCGCAAAGAGCCTTCGCAACGACTGTTCGACGAGCCACTTTGTAAGCGCGCTTGCTGATTTCTAAAGTGTTTATTATCGTGTGCTTCAACCGGTTCATCAAATAACCTCTCGATTGAGTACATAAAACATGTGAAAGAAAAGAAAAATAGCGATTATCAGAGTCGCAATAAAACACTGCAAGTTGGGGTTTGCTTTCGAAATGAGTACTTCGGCTTACCGTAATGGCAGTCCTCGCAATAACGTGCATGAACACAGTATCCGGCATTGCTGCGTAAAAACCGCGCTCACGAATCCATTCGAGGTAATAGCGGCTCTATAACGATTCTTCTAGGTAAAACCAAGAAAAGCATGATGCATATGTAGAAATGAATTCATTCAATTCAAATTTTGAATGTTACCTCATCAATGACCTCATCTGCTAATGGAACAAAGTGGCTCGAATCTTTCACCGAATCAACTGACATGTGCAGTTTTGCCTCTGAATATGCCGGGATCAAAACTCGTGCGCACTGACATCAAGAGAAAAGAAAAGCATGCGTATTGCACCTGCGTGTTTGTGTCTCCGCATTGTGAAAAGCGAGAGATGGCATCAAGATATTGAAGAACTCATGAAAATTATCGACTAAACTTGCACTATTTGAAATATCTTCATTTGATTGGTTATAGTCAGATATAAACAGCGAAATATCTTGTCGCATGAACACAATCGCGGATATCTGTTCTCAAAAAACATATGCGCAATGTATTTTCTTCCTCTGTCTCTTACTGTGTATGCAATCCTGTTGAGTTCTGTCTCACTTTGAGACATGTGGGGAAATTGGGAATGGAAAAGTTATTGTATAATAGATTGAGAAAACAGTTAGTTCGATATTCGAATACATTCTTTATATCACGGATTCGGAGTCGACAGTGTTTGTGTCATTCACTGATGACGGGCGCGGCTCTGGGGTAGATTGGTCTGGAAAAAAATCACTTTAGAATTGAACCCAATGGAGTCAAACAGTAATCGATATTCGCACGGTCATTGGTCCATTTCCAATAGAAGGATTCCGCCAGTTTCGAACGGCGCCAACGATCGCATTCCGGTATGTGGGCAGGATTATGAGCAGGACGAAATTGTGAACGATGGGATGGAATGGCGTCAGGAACATTGCCGCCGTGCCGGTCTCTGAATATACATCTGTTTCAGTTTTGCCCCCCCCCCTTTGCGTTTGCCTCGTTTGTTGACTCACTAATAGGAAAGCACCGAGTCTCGATTTGTAGAAATAATACGATGAGCGGAATGGCGATGAGAAGAATTGGAACATTCAACTAAACAGGGAGATTTGAAATTCTATTCTCAAATGTTGATGAAAACCTGAACTGACAGACGCTTCAACGACAGACGGATTAGCGCCTTGGTATGCGTGCTTGTGACAGTCTATAATTTTTTTTGCATTTCAAATTTGATAATTTTTTTACTAATATTGTCGTACCTCATGATTGAGCACGTAAAACATGTGAGTGAATAGCGAAATTGCGATTACGAGGGTCCCGATAAAACACTGAAACGCGATCCGTATTTGAAATTTTTTATCCGATGATTACCGTAATTGCGGACCAATTAATTGCATGCATAAAAATATTACTAGGAAGCTTGATATAGCGACCTCGTTCGCGAACCCAATCGAGATCGTAACTGCTCTGTGCAACTAATTTTTAACTTTGAAAATATAGGAGAACTGTAAACAGATGTTCGATATTGTTCCTCACTAATACGTTATTTAGCAATAAAAATAATTTTTATTGACAGAATACCAACTTCATTTATAAGCCGGTCGGACTCGTTCATGTCGAAAGGAAACACCGTGAACGTTGTTGTGGGAATGGTGAAAGCCATCAAAACGCCAACAATCATTGCTCGTCGGTTTTTCTGAAATAAAAATTATTTCTTCAAAGTGCGGTTTTTTCGACACTCACCTTAGTCATTTTCCACCTACTCGTGATGGGCATCATTCCTTGATGCCTGGCGATTATACAAGCAAGAGAGGATAGGGCTAATGCACCGATTGCGTAAATATAAATCCCCTCAATACTTCTATCTAGAATGTAAAGTTGTGCTTATTTTAACAAACCATAGCGGTAGAAGTAGCCGCAATTCGACAAAGAAACCCCGTGCAATATATGAGGTCCACTTCTGGAACAAACGTCGGCTCGAAAAACAGTGAATAGTAGACATCAGAAATTACCACAGAGACCTGTGACCGGCAAATAATCAATGCTCATTAGTTCATATACAAGAAACTTGCCTGACATGCAATGAGAAAGGGCTTAATCTGAGCCTGATGAGGCGGAGTTGCCTTGAGAAGACAGAAAAGAGCAGGAACGTGGAGAAAACAAGAGATGCCAAATAGGACACGTTCCATGAGATCCATCTCTTCTTCAACTGCTATTGGGATAAAGAGGCTCGAATCCTTCGGCGTCATTCATTCAGCAAAAGCACTAAAAATATTGATCAAAGCGCAGGTGGTGCAGTAGCAAGAGGAAAGCACCTGCAAGTAGGTGTCTCCGAAGATGATGTGGGTAAATGTGAGAAATATCATTAACGAGGTACTGAGCAAGAAATACAAGTTATAGAGGCACAGACGCTATCGAGAAAAGGAGCACTTTTCGAAAAATTTAACGCGTAGAAAGCAAGAGAAATCTAATAGGCAATCCATGAGATCCTGAGTGTCCATTGCTACGAGAAAGAACAGACTCGAATCTTGCATATCATTGAAAGATTGTATTTGAAAAAGTTGAGCCTCATGGGCTTGACATCAAGAAGCGAGAAAAAGCTGCGAGCCAAATGCCAAAGAACCACCTGCAAGTGTGCTTGAATCGTAAATGAAAGGGAGATGATCAAAAAATCGATTTTCCGCTGTGCATAAACATTCTTTCTCTAATGGACCTCAAATGGAGAGCTCTCTAATGGAGAGCTTCTTTCTTTCTCTCATCTTTCTCTAATGTACTGTTAGTTTACACGGATCGATTCAAGAGAAAGGACAAAAGAGCATTGTGAGTGCTGTGCACTTTTTCACTGGTCATACGATATTCGGAAATGCTTTATTACACAGCATCGGATGCACCTATGTCGACAGTGTTTGTCTCATTATGTCCCCTGATGGCCGGAGTTGTTCTGAGATAGATTGTTCTGGAAAAAATGCACTTTGATATTAAAGACGACGGGAGCGTACAGTTGTCGATATTCGCAGTGTTATTGGGGCACTTCCTCTTGACGTATGGCGAAAATTGCGAATGGAGCTAATGATCACTTTCCGATATGTGGGAAGGAGAAAGAGCAGGACGAAATTGTGAACGATCGGATGGAATGGCGTCAGGAACATTACCGCCGTGCCGGTCTCTGTGTATTCTTACATTTCAAAGTAAAGTCCCCCTCTCTTTGCAAATCGAGGCGATTCGTAGCGAATAATTGGCAAGCTGACTCACTAATCGGAAAGCAACGAGTTTCAATTTGCAGAAATAATACGATGAGTGGAATGGCGATGAGAAGAATGGGTACTTTCAGCTAAAACGGAAGGTTGGAAACAGAAAATCTCAAATTATGAAAATAACCTGTACAAAAAGTCGTCTCAGCGACTTCTTTATTAGCATTTTAGTGTGTGCGCTGGTGGCTGTCTTCAATTTTTTTCGTTGACATATTACAAAATACAGCACTACTGAAAGCTCTACTGTACCTCGTGATTGAGTACGTAAAACATGTGAGTGAATAGCGAAATTGCGATTACGAGGGTCCCGATAAAACACTGAAACGCGATCCGTATTTGAATTTTTTTATCCGATGATTACCGTAATTGCGGACCAATTAATTGCATGCATAAAAATATTACTAGGAAGCTTGATATAGCGACCTCGTTCGCGAACCCAATCGAGATCGTAACTGCTCTGTGCAACTAATTTTTAACTTTGAAAATATAGGAGAACTGTAATCAGATGTTCGATATTGTTCCTCACTAAGACGTTATTTAGCAATAAAAATAATTTTTATTGACAGAATACCAACCTCATTTATAAGCCGGTCGGACTCGTTCATGTCGAAAGGAAACACCGTGAACGTTGTTGTGGGAATGGTGAAAGCCAACAAAACGCCAACAATCATTGCTCGTCGGTTTTTCTGAAATAAAAATTATTTCTTCAAAGTGCGGTTTTTTCGACACTCACCTTAGTCATTTTCCACCTACTAGTGATGGGCATCATTCCTTGATGCCTGGCGATCTCTGTGTATTCTTACATTTCAAAGTAAAGTCCCCCTCTCTTTGCAAATCGAGGCGATTCGTAGCGAATAATTGGCAAGCTGACTCACTAATCGGAAAGCAACGAGTTTCAATTTGCAGAAATAATACGATGAGTGGAATGGCGATGAGAAGAATGGGTACATTCAGCTAAAACGGAAGGTTGGAAACAGAAAATCTCAAATTATGAAAATAACCTGCACAAAAAGTCGCCTCAGCGACTTCTTTATTAGCATTTTAGTGTGTGCGCTGGTGGCTGTCTTCAATTTTTTTCGTTGACATATTACAAAATACAGCACTACTGAAAGCTCTACTGTACCTCGTGATTGAGTACGTAAAACATGTGAATGAACAGTGAAATTAGAATTACGAGAGTCGAAATAAAACACTGAACTGCGCCATTATATTTTGATTATTTTCCACGGATCACCGTAATTGCGGACCATGAAATAACGTGCATGAACACAGTATTTGGAAATTTGATGTATCGACCACGATCGCGCACCCACGAGAGCTCGTATATACTCTGTGTAAGGGAATATCTTTTCTAAATATCAATCAAAACGGTGCCCAGTCGCTAGTTGAAACAACCTCATTAATAAGTCTGTCGGACTCCTCCGCACTGAAAGGAAACACAGTGAAAGTTGTTGTGGGAATAGTGAACGCCAACAAAACGCCAACAATCATTGCTCGTCGACTATTCTGCGATATTTCTTGTTATTTCTTGAAAATATATTTTTTTTAGTTTCGACACTCGCCTTGCTCATTTTCCACCTACTCGTGATGGGCATCATTCCTTGATGACGGGCGATTATGCAAGCAAGCGTGGATATAGCAAGAGCACCGATCGTGTATATGTACAGACCCTATAATGATTGATCTTGATTTCCAAGGAAATATGAAGTGTACACACCATTGCAGATGAAGTCGTCGAAATGAGACAGAAAAGTCCTTTGCAGTAAATGAGATCGACCTCAGCGATAAATGTCGGTTCGAAAAACACAGAGTAGTAGACATCAGAAAATATCACAGACACCTGCAATCGTCGAATAATCGTTTTGCGTAAAAAGCGACATTCATCACAACATTTTTGACAATTATAAACTAGCCTGGCATGTAACGAGGAAGGGTTTGATCTGCGCTTGATGAGGGGGAGTGGCTTTGAGAAGACAGAAAAGCGCGGGGAGATGGAGCAAGCAAGAAATGCCGAATAGCACTCGTTCAATGAGCACCAACGCTTCCTCTTCCGCTTCCAACCGTTAAGGTAATAACGAGGCTCGAATCTTTAGGGGAGTCAAGAGACATGGATGTGTAAGAAGCGAAAAGCGACAGCTAAAGAAATACCAAAAACCACGTGTCCGCATCACGATTGGCTATGAGAAACGGAGTAATGCAGAATTTTCTTGAATGGGCCTGATCTTTGCTATGAATGCGTTCTTAGAACCCACGATACAAAAAAAATAAGATAAAAAGCTGGTGTGAATTTCAAACTTGTTATCTATTTTTCATCTGCACTCGGCTGCGATACGGAAAGGTTCGGTAATTCACGATCCAGTATCCAAGATTCGCTGAGTCAGAATGATCCTGGCCAAAATCATGAGTAGCTTTTTGGGCGCTCAGTTTCTCTATCGCCCTTGACTACGGGAGACTCAGATGTCTTTTGTCTTCCATATGCCCCTCTTCTGCTATGATGAATCATCCTTCGCTAGGACACCAACTCGGTGCATCCTCCACTCTCTCCCCAGCTCCTCATTCTTGAAACCTTCTAGAAACATCTTCTCATCAAGATGCTCATTCGCTTTGTCGCCGTCCTTGTTCTATTCGTCCGATCGAGTAAGTAATTTACCATCGGTAGATAGTACACCCTGAAAATTGCAGCCGTCGCTCTGAACTGCCATGTCTGCGCCAGCCGCGATTTCTTGGGCGCGACGGTAAGCTTGCCGTTCTTCCGTTCATAAATATCCTTCAGACCGTTACATTTTCGGAATCAATCTAAATTTCAATGCAAATAATGCTACTCTTGAAGATCTTCCCGGTCCTCCAATCCCTCGGCGCTAGCATGCTCTTTCGGATAATTGCATATAGAATAGTTTTTGCACAACTTTTGATTTCGAAAAAAATATGTTATATCATAGCATATCAGAGCATTGGGATCTTTGCCAGATCTTCCCTGTGCTTCAATCCCTCGGCGCGAGTATGCTCATTCCGCCGGCGGGCAACTGCACCGACAACGCGCAGATCTGCCCCACGACGAGCTACTGCTTCAAGCGAGAGGGTTGGCGTTTTGAATATCTATCATCTGCCCCACTCATTTCGCAATGCTCTCTAGTCGATCAGAGATGATCAGAGCTCCTCTCGAATCGCGTCGATACACTTCTGATTCAAGTGATCTTGAGAATACCACAGAGAAAGCAGGTATGTTTTTTTTTCATTGCAGACTACTACGTGTTCCTCGATGGCAGCGTCGCCGGCACTGCGCACTACTACTCCAAGGGGTAAGAAGGTACAGATACAGACTGACAAACTCCTCATTTCTCACGATCTCTCGCTCGCCCAGGCAGATGAATTCATGTGGAGGCCTAGTCTTCCACAGCTCACCACACTCTTCAGATGCGACGTCAATGCTGTCGCTGGCTCGACCGTGGCGTACGAGGTGAACAAGTGCAAGCAGTATGACGAGAAGACCGCCAGTGGATACATTGTCGTGCGTTTTTGTTAAATTTAAACAAAAAAACTCTTGTGAGATCAGCACTCGAATTCTACTAACAATAAGTGTAAGTTCGAAATACAAGTAATCGTCTCTTTGTCACACACTTACTCTCGCTGCTCTGACTTGTGGGAGACTACGCGGCCCGATGAGACGGTTTTCTGTTTATCTAGAGTGATTGTGCTTTGCAGAGACGCCGTATCTGCGCCTGTAATGACAAGGACCTTTGCAATGACGGCCGCTCAGTCTCCGTCTTATCCCTCGGATTCGCTCTCGTTGCTGCAACCATTCTCTTTAATATTCTTTAGAAACCAGGTCGACTCAGCTGTGTACTTGGGTGATAAAATTCACAGTGTTCTAATAAAAAGATCGTGAAATCTTCATGCATGCATCACTTCTTTCGTTGCGGTCATGACAGAAATAGAGCCGACCACAATTTGAAGCGAACAACAACAGTGATTGTTTGGTCTGCTCTGAGACACCATTAGGTGTCACATTGAACCCATGAGAGAGTGTGCCACTTGGCCTAGTCCTTTGATCGCCAGTTCCCTAACTCTTCTCTCTCGCGTCTCAGTTGTATCTCCACGCGGCGCTAGGAAAAGAACTCGAAAATGACGTGATGCAGAGAGCGATTAGATCATAGCGCATACGCATCACCTAACCAAAGACAACATCAATAAAATGTGAGGGTGTATCATCCTTCTCCGCCATTCATTCTCCCCATGAGTTCTCCGCCATCCTACGCAGAAGCAGTGACATTTCCAGTGAGCTGCCTTTCATCTTTACTCACCAATAGAGGTTGTTAGACAGTTCACCACTTCCGTCTGAGAACTCTGGCCAGACTGACGAAAGACGAAGACTCTGATCAATAGCACCTTTTCAGTCAATTGTGATCACCCGTCCAGGCTCGTCTTCCTCCACCGATATTCCACCAGCCTACACTCAATTCGCGCATGTAAGCACTCATTGCCCGTTACATCTCAATTGGTGCTACTCAGTTTACGCCCTGTCCCGCATATCATCCGTCGCCTCCTATTAGCGTGAACTTTCATCCTGCGACTTGGTGAGATAATTTCATAGTAATTTTCGTTTCATGTTCAATTTCAGCTATGAATACAACGTCAAAGGAGACGATTGGAAGAGTGCCTGCAAAGCGCTGTGCTACATTTTCTTCTTTTCAGCAATTGTAGCTTGTTCCATCATTGCAGTCAGCACTCGTGCTAATCGGTGATTTTTGAATAACCCTTTCTCTTTTCCACAAATGAACTTTTTTTGTTCATTGCTCTTCTTAGCAAGACCATATCAGAGTATGACCAAGTTCGCTTATCAACATACATAACAACGGGTTGTGTACTTCAGGTTAAATTGTCAAAGCACTTCGTATTCTCTTTTTTTATATTGAAAACACCAGTAATCACACATAAAATACATCAGGGACAAGTTCGTCGTCGCGCAGTAACGCGCGCGATTGTTATTGTGTACAATTCGTTTGGCGGCATCCTGAAGGTCGATACGGACGACCGCTTGAATCCACCTCGCAGAATCTCAAGTACTCTGGTTTCGCGTAACCACTAGCCAACCATACCCTCAACCACTAAGCAGGGAATGCCACAAAAAAATGGTTGAGGTTTTGGCTACCTAGTGGTTGGGGATATGGTTACCTAGTGGTTGGGGGAATGGTTTATTAGGCGTAAACAAAATTTCGAGAAAAGCTTCAAGTTAATCGATGAGTGAATGGGAGAGCCCCCACACAGTAACCAAACCACACGTGGTGAGACCACGGGCGGTTTTGCATATCCAAAATACGACCGCACTGGATCGTAGGTGGGGCAACACTCGAACCCGAGGCCGCCCGATGAGGACTTCAAAAAGGGTCCTTATAGGCAAAGTGCGAGCTAGACACGACGGGACAGAAACTGGTGCTTGGGGTTATGGTTGCCTAGTGGTCAGAACTCCTAGTGGTTAGCTCAAACTCCGTCCACTTTTAATGGTTGCCTAGTGGTTGGGAAAAACCAGAGTAGCTATTATTAGATGAAAAACGCATTGAATGAAGTGGCCATTCGCCCTATTATTTCCTGAAGAGAATCGAAGAGAGAATGCATCTCTCAGTCTCTCCATTTCCCCAATCATACTATCGGTCCAGACATCCACCTGATGCTCACCTTCCTGCACCAGGGATCTCGCAACAGATAAATAAGCGAATTAGAGAGCGGAGACAGCGAGTATAGCATCTGAAACCTGCTTTACCGTTAATCGGGAGGAAAACGTTCCACCGACGGTATTTTACGGTATTTTACCGTAAAAACGAGTATTGGCTGCCATTTCATTCAGAGCTGATGAAATTGCACCATTTTTGGAATTCGGGCGTTTCAAGTGATTGCCTATCTGGCACAGAAGAAGTTTTTTCACAGATATTTCATTAAAGTCGCGCTTTCGAGGCAGTTTTGGAACGCCACTGACTTTTTTGTATTTTTGGAAGTACAAGTGCTGCCTTAAAAATGAGGACGTGGCAGATTCCGATGCCACCAGCCCGCTCCATCAACTCCTACCTGCTCAGGAACACATTCCTATTATAAAAATCGACAATGAATCAATTGAAATAGGCTGAAACTCGATAAAGAAAGCGTATTCCATCAGCTGGTGGCCAAAACTGCCAAGAAAGCGCAATTCACGGCAATTTGAATAGTGCACCCGGCAGGGCGCACGCTCGGCACGCCCAATTTACACCACACACGCAACTTTCGACTACGGTACTTTAATGGAATATCTGTGAAAAAAGTTCTTCTGTGCCAGATAGGCAATCACTTGAAACGCCCGAATTCCAAAAATGGTGCAATTTCATCAGCTCTGAATGAAATGGCAGCCAATACTCGTTTTTACGGTAAAATACCGTAAAATACCGTCGGTGGAACGTTTTCCTCCCGATTAACGGTAGCTCAACAAAAACGTTTAAAATATACCATAAATGTGAATCTCAAAGCAGCAGCCAGTGCCGGCGGGCAATTCCAGCTTTCGCGATACGCATAAAGACCGAAAAAGAGAACGAGCAAGGGCGAAACGAAGAAAGTGAGAGCGGAAACTGCCTGGAAATGACTTTCAAGAGACTGAATATTATGCCATTTTCGTCTCAATTCTTGAATTGGAAAGATCTGAACAGCGGTACCGAACTATGAATTGACGATATATTTTTAGACTTTACTTTCGAACTTTTTTTCCGTTTCGCCAACCTGTCGATTCAGTGAATGGACGAGTTGCAGCTGCGCATGTAGAGTTATGTTGCTTTGAAAATTCTGGAAATGTTGAATTTGTCCTCCTAAATTTATGATCCATCTTCTCGCACCATCTTTTCTTTCCCAATCTTGCAGATCGCATGGTAGTTCAGAAATAGGTAGAACGTAAAATTGATTGAAATTGTAACCAGCAGAAGCATGAGCTCTGTGAAGAACATTGAGCTTGAGTATAATTTCAGTAGTTAAGATCTTAGTTCCGAGAACTTTGGAGGTGGAGGCGAGTTCTCATCCGAAAAAAATGTTTTAAAGCCTTACCGTAGCTAAAGAAGCCAATGTCACCGACCCATTTTCCCAGCACCAGAAAATTTGATGTATACTTCCGAGCCCACACGACCGCATAATTCTGTATCGAACGAGATCATCATTTAAAAATATTTAATGTACGACATGCATTTATCAGAGCGTCTTTCTCTTGTATATCAACCGTCCAGCGAAGGAAACCGATCACATTGGCGAAAAGTGTCGCTGATAGAAAAGTCAGAATAACTGCTTGTGTGCTGAAAGATCGAAAACTTTGGGTAGGGGATAAATGCGTCAACAATTCAGTTCCGATATTTATGTACAGATCCTGTGGTGCTCTTTTTGCTTTGCGCAAACACCTTTTTTTGTGCTGCAAATTTGCTGCTTTCCCACCTTGCAGACACTCTCAATGGATCACCGCAGTGCAACATCCGTTGGTGCATGCGAATCATCAGAAAGTGACACGGCAAGCAAACAACGACGGTCCAGAATGAGAGAATTACCTATAATAAGCGAAATGTTATACACATACGGCTAACAAAAATTCAGCAGGCTTTAAGTAAGCTAAGTAAGTAAGTAAAGTAAGAAAGCTAGTAAGGTAAAGTAAGTAAGTATACTTTAAGTAAGTAAGCTAGCCGATACAACTTTGATCATACCAGCAGCGTGGTGGGGTCCGCAGTTTCGCATAATAATCCAGTGCATATAAAGACGGGAAGCGGCAACAATGGGTAGAGTTGGTAAAGAAGACAGTTGTAGACGTCGAAACAGATCATGAGAAGCTGTGAATGACCATTGATGATTCGGAAAGCAATGATTTGATCTTTGGGGAATTCTTTCAGTTTTTCAACCAGTCGCTGATTTCTTACCGTATGGCACACATATCCGATTTTGTAATCAAACCGCATAAAATCCTTCTTCAGAACGACAAAAATAACAAACGGATGAACGATGAGGACAATCGGAAGGTAGATCAAGCGAAATCTAAAAATTAGTGGTAATCTTTGTACCAAACCCTTCCAAAAAAAAAGCCCACAACGGTAATGATCAATGATATTGGCACAACCTTTTAGCGATTTCGACCAAATAGTCGCGGTCCCAGTCGAGACCGAATGCGAGGGGATCATGCATTGTAATTTTTCACCAACGACGCCAGCACGGGAAAATAAGGAAAGCTGGATTGGAAAGGGAATAATTCCACTGAGCAAAACATGCAATCTTTATAGCTGTTTGTACATGTTCCATGAAATGCGAGCTATGGTCGCAAGAGCAGCACTACTGTGAGAACCGTATCGCTTTGTTTAAGCGGTATGTTCTATCGTACGAAGAAAAAGGTAGGAATGTATCGTGAACGTTCTCCGCTATAATGCGAGATCCATGAATATTCAAAAACAGGCACACATTTGGATGAGATATGTATTATTGTTCTCAGATATCGCACCTAGAAGACATATTGCCCTACAGAGATCGTAAATCAGCACCAGGTCCGTGATCAGGCGGATACTTTTACTGGAAAACCTTCCAGATGCATTTTTTTCTTATATCACGATAGCCTCTTTTCATGTGGCGGTATAGATGATGAAATGAGAACCACAGTTCTCTTTCTCTAGTGCAAAAAATGCGTACTGCCCATCGAGCCGTTTGACGATCTCAATTAGAGAGATTTCTCATCTCGACTACTTTTCACTCTTTCCTCCTTTCTAACAAGTCACCTTACTCTCATCGTTGGCTGAAAATGGGCCGAATTCGCCTGGACAAGTGCTGCTGTGGGCTGGTCAAGATTGAGGCGAGATTTGTATTTATGATGTCAATACAGAGAACGAATGATCTGTTAACAAGAACATGGACTTGTTATGTTGACTTGTCTTGTCATTTGCCCGTACTTTGCCTGCACTCGCCGGTTATATAAAGAGAACGTGGTACGTAATAGCTTTCTTTTTTTCCCGAGCTAGTTCGTATCTAAACGCAAAGGTGATCTAAGGATCTAAAGTTTTTTTTAGACTTTACAGAATTGCGACTAAATAAAGAAATAGCTACTGTTTCAGGCAGCCGCCCGAATCTTCGCCGTGATCGCTATCATCTGGGCGGTGCTCTTCATCGGGCTCGCCTTCTTCCACAAGCACCTCTACCGATGGGAACCCTACTTCTTCGTAAGTTTCCTTCAAGTTTGAATTCCCTTTCCTATGCTTTTCTATTATTCCAAAAATATTTTTGACACTATCTTCCAAATAAATGAACATTCAGGGCGCCTCGGGCATCTTCCAGTTGGTCGCCGCCGTGCTCGTACTCGTCGCCTGCACTAAGAAGCGGGACGACCTGATGGTGCTCCAGCTGATCATCCAGGTATACTGTAGAGATGATCATATCGCACTAGGAAAGAGAAGTAGATGATTCGTCACTTTGTACAGAGAGTGTTCTCGCCACTATAATATGTGAAACAAGAACGAAGAGACCGATTCATCAATATGACACGTAGACTCCCAACGGGCTCCTCTATTTTGTGCTGCGCTTTTGTGCAATTAGAGACGCGAGAGAGCGTGCGAAATCGAGAAACGCAGACGCATTTCACAGATCCTCGTCGTTGTCGCGCTCGTGATCTTCACGTGTATGATGCTGTACGGTCAGTTCAACAGCCACTCCAGGCTGCAGACGTCCGTGAGGTAATAAATCGTATCATTTCCTCTTATCATCTTCAAATAATCACAAAGAAGATCTCAGTCGATCTCCACCATGCCAAGAATTAACGAAGACAAATACAGCATGCCCAGTATTTCCACTAAAATCCGCATTGCAGGAAACTTGTGACCAATGTGCACGTCGGATCGGAACACGGTTCGTTCATCACCTTTTTTTCTCAATCAGGTTGCGTAATTTCAGTAAACGAGGACTCCCGTGAGGCTGAGGAGACACGACAGCTCAAGGAGGCGGAGCAAAACAAGGAGATCGAGAAACGTAATTTCGATTTTCAAATGTGTTTTTCGAAACTAGTCATACAATTGCAGTGACGAAGTTGTACAGTGCTGCGGTGTTGATCATCACTCTGCTTGTGTTAGCGTACAATATCTGGGCGCTGGTGACGTACATTTCTACGTACATCTACTTCCAGGAACTGAAGTAATGATTTTTTTTGTGTTACAATTCGCATATTATATATTGGATACCATTAAGATCAGAAGTATATTCAAATGCTAAATGCAGCCGACTACATGATAATTGAGTGTATTTCAGTGAGGACATGCCTTTGGAGACGGTCAAGTGCAAGAATGTGATTCCTGAACGCATTTCGAACAAGTTCTTTGCGGGCTTTGATTGAATTCTCATGACTCTTCTTCATATTTACGATAAACATTTCCCATTTCGTCGATGGATCGGTGCACTATTTATCACTCTGACCAATACTGGTGGAACCGAACACTCAGTGTTGGGTGTATTCACATTTAGCAACACTGAGTGAATCGAAAAGGGAGCACAGTGATCAAACGCGATAGCCAATTGCTCTCTTTCTCTGAGCAGAGTCACTTCAATAACTTTTTCTAATCGCATTGTGCTCAATTGAGAACTACAGATTACCTTGCCTTGATATCTTGCAATTGAGAACTGCAATGAAGGAATTGTTTTTATTACTTGATCGACAGTTACAAGCGACTACGATACTCGACAAATATGTTTTATTGGTGTGCTCTATTAGTGTTACACAACAAAGCGACTTTGTTCATTTGTTGATCTTGACAAGCCAAGTTCCCAGTTACTGGCAAAACAGAGAACTGCACTTGAATATTAGTACTGCAATTGAAAACTTCCCCATAGTACATAAATCTAGAGAAGCATCATGAATAAATCACAAAGTTGAAATCCACTTCCTCGTATGAACGATTGGCTGGTGTAAATTTTATCCCCAGATTGGAACCGACATCGGGGAGAAGTGGGCGTTCACTTTTCCATTTATCTCATTCGAAAACTTGAAGAATGATCGCGCATCGATCGCAGACAGCTCTCTTCTCCTATCAAACCTTGAAATTGTGCAGCAGTCAAGGGATCTGCGCTTGACGGGCCGCATCAAAAAAAGGGAACCGAGTCTGATGAAACATTAAATCTCTGGCTGAGCCCGGGTGTCCG
Organism: Pristionchus pacificus; assembly: GCA_000180635.4. Taxonomy (NCBI): domain Eukaryota; kingdom Metazoa; phylum Nematoda; class Chromadorea; order Rhabditida; family Neodiplogasteridae; genus Pristionchus; species Pristionchus pacificus. The sequence continues at coordinate 13,894,543 of CM026580.1, forward strand.
GAATTATATTAAACATAAAAAAATGAATATATTACAGATCGGAAAAATATTGAACAGATCAATGATCAACTTGACAATAAAACATTCAATCACAGGGAGTGTTACTAATTTCCAAAAAAACTGTGGGAATATGGTTGGGCTGAAACCGAAAACCCCTCACAATCCTAACCGAATCGCAATGGCAGAGCAACTGCGCTCACTCAGCGAGAGTGAGTTTCACTTTCCTTATCACGTTCGCTCTTTCGCCATTCTCGCTCGTGTTTTCGATGGTTACTCATCAATTTTGCCTATCGATTCATTTACGTTGTTCTTGTTCAGTCAACCTTCAAAAAACCGATCTCGTCGGTCGAGATTTAACTAAATGTGAACCACTATTGGATGTTTGAAATTCAGTATTCAGATGCGCGTTCTGATCACGCTCTCCACCCTGATCGTATCGGCATCAGCCGGTCTTCTCGGATTCACGCAGTCTGCCGCCGTCCGGGGCATTCTCATGTGCCATGACAAGCCGGCCGCCCACGTCTCTGTCAAGCTCTACGATGACGACTCGGGTAAAGAATCATCACGTCTTCTAAAAAAAAAAGTCTGAACTGCCGATTCAGCATTGCTCATCTGCAGAAACTCAAAACTGTTATATTTGCTGGCGAAACAGCGGTCTCCCGTAGGGCACTCATATTGCCACAAGCCTCCAAATCAGTGGGAAAACTTATGTGTTCAGGCCCGGACCTCGACGACTTGATGGACCAGGGCGAGTCGGATGCCGATGGGCGATTCTCGCTGTCCGGCTCCGAGTCGGAATTCACGACGATCGACCCGAAAGTGAACATCTACCATGACTGCGACGATGCGTTCACCGTGGGTGTTGATCGTTCTTTTTGTCACTTTCCATAGGTATCCATTTTCAGCCGTATTTTCGATCCAACGCTTAAATTTCGGTTCTAAATTGTGTCACCGATTCGAATGATTTTGAAGCCCTGCCAGAGACGCATCTCCATCTACCTCCCGAGCAAGTACGTCACGCAGGGAGATACGCCGGACAAGGTTTGGTTACGTGTGTGTCCCGACGATGAGATCTCTGAAGAGCACTCTAGTGCGATGCCCGGAACTCGATGACAACAGGGATTGCTGCTTTTTATTGAAATGCAACGCATATTTGAGGTGTACGACGCTGGTGTCATCCAACTGGCCGGTCATTTCAGCGGAGAGACGCGCGATTGCCTCCATCGAGTGTAGGAAGGAATCGATAATCCCAAATTTTCGAACAACTTCAAGATATCAGAATTGCACAATTCCATTTGAATAAACATTGCCTTACATTCACAAGCAATTTATGCTCGTGGAACCGTTAATTGGCCAATGTGTGGAGATGTGAAATCACAAGAACAAATTGAGATCGATATTGCGACCTTTACCTCAAAACATCGTCAAGGAGTCGGTGTTTTCGCCACTAGGTTGAGTTTCCTTTACTTTTTCTGTTAGTTACTTCTTTTCCCAGACAATCTTTGATGAGCAATCACAACATCAATGAGTCACGCCATCTATATTAGGCACTTCCGCTCACTTTCCTTCAACCACTCGCTTTCCCTAGCGTGTAACCGGTTGAGAGAGCGCTCAAATCAAGGAGGTGCGCGACCGCTAGCCGGTCAACCGCGTTCGCCCTACACTCTCCGCTTTTCGTTCTATAAGATACGCGCAAGGGTAGATTGCAGCCGCCATCCTCAGCCTCCTCCTCCTACTCTTTCCTCAATATTCTTTGCCTTTCGCATTCATTGCTCCAGCTCTTGAGATGTGCCATTTCAGGCCTCACGTCTCTCATACAAAGATGCTCCGACTTCTCGCCTTCTCATCTCTGCTCGTGTGCGCGTCCGCCGGCCTGATAGGCTTCACGCAATCGATCGCCGTCAGGGGCAAATTGATGTGCAACGATCAGCCCGCGAGCAATGTCCGCATCAAGATGTACGATGAGGACTCGTGTCAGTGTTGTTTCGTTCCAGCAGTTTTATCTACAATTTTCTTAAAAGTTTGATTTTCCCTTCTATTGCGTGACGTGTTACCCAGAATAAGCCAAATGTACCTGAATTCATCATGGTTTGTGCAGTGATCGACGATCTGCTCGACTCGGGCGAGTCCAGCTCGGATGGCAGCTTCTCGCTGACCGGAACTGACAACGAGGTCACTCGCCTCGACCCCAAGATCAACATCTATCACGATTGCGATGACGGATTCACGGTGAGTACCGTTTTTTGCATTCTTTTTGCGAGTTAGCAGTATTCGTCTCTCTCCATCGCGCGTGATCTCTTGCTAGTATGGCTTGTAGGAAGATATTTTTCCCACTTGAATTCAGCAACATGGGAATCTTTTCAGCCCTGCCAGCGTCGCATCACCATCTACATCCCGAAGAAGTACATCACCAAGGGCTCAACTCAGGTGACTTTTCTTTCCCTTTTAGACAAATAAATTCCTTCCAGATCGTGTAATTGGCATTTGCCTTGACTCTCTGATCACATTTTCAACTGATAAGATTCATGATGGCTATTTTGCAGACCTATGATGCGGGCGTGATCCAACTGGCGGGCAAATTCTCCGGAGAGACCAGAGACTGCATCCATCGTCACTAGAGCGCCTACGCCCTTGTCCCTACTTCCGGATCTCATCTCGCCCTTCGCTAACTGTACATAACGAGTATTTCTCTCCCCCCCCCTACTTGCTTACGCGATAAAATCGAGAACCTATTGCGATTTGCTCTCTGATATTACATTCGATCCGACAACTCAGTCGACAGTTTCTCACTCTCCATTAATGAAAGATGACCACCCCTATTGCATAATAAGGCCTCGTATAACACCGACAAACCGAACAACTCTATATCATAAAGTGATGTAATGAAATGATCAAGGAACTAGAAGAGGAAAACATGACTTTGTATCCGACATAAATCATTCAACAGATTTTTTTCTGTTATTATCTGGTTTTCCAACCAGAATTCTTTGTAGTCAGGTTTTTTCATTGGAAATGAGTTCCCAACGCCTACTGTATCGATATAATCTCGATCGTGACTATTTCGTTCCATTCCTGCAAATGTGAACAATTTCATAAATGTTTGCCAATATTAAAAAAAAGGTTCTAGATTTCAACCCCTCTATGGCGTGGCAATAATTCCGCTTCACATGACCGCATTTTGTTTGCTCATTTGTCATACGAAGAAATGGGCCAAATCGATCAGGGCTGGTTATCTTCTCACACAGGTTATAAATAATCTTAGAAGTAATGAGAAATTGAAGATGATAATGCTCGGTGACGACCTATGGACATGCCTCCTCTTCCGCGGTTACATTTTTCTTCCAAATCCGATTGCAATGTGCACTGGACCTGTCTGCGGCTGGATTGGACCGACAAACTCTTTGGTCATTACTGGGAAACGTGTTTTTTTGTATATTTTTTGAATTCCAGACCATGGAACATTTCTTCATGATTCATGCGATTGGCTTCTTTCAATTATCACTGTTCCTGATGCAGCAACAAGTTGCAAAGTTGAACAGCTCCTATGTCATTCCAAAGTGGTGAATTTCAATTGAAAGACAACAGTTAGACATCGTACACAGGGCACAGCTAATCGTCGTAGGGCTGATTTATGCTGCGCTGTGGGCGAATGTAGTGGCATCCATCCTTACATCTGGAGATGTTCCTGATGCCGCAGCTATTGTTGAGGTAATCTCTTAAAAGACCATCCACGAGAGAACGTACCTACCCCACGGATGGCTTTTTCGCAACCCATCCCAATATTTCACGGGTGATGTTCTCATACGATATGCTGATATTTGGCCCAATATGAAGGGTTCTGGTTCACTCTCCGGAAATTGCCAGGCTAGACCTAAAAAAATCCGAATTTTTCAACGTTGAAAAAAATATTTTCGGAAAAGCTTGTCGGACGTATTTTTGGGCGTAGATTCCAAAAATCGTTATTTCGAAGCGATCGGATTTAGATGAAAGGTCGAAATTGACGATTTTCGTCGAAATTTATGTCTCCTGAAAATTTTTTGTTCACGTTAGCATTTTTAACATCGATTTTTGGATTCTTTGTGAAAAACTGGTCCAGGTTCCGTTTTTTCACACACCAGATATGAGGGCGCCGGAATCCGCAAGATTTGGGCCGAAGCCGACACGCATATTTCGACAAAATGGTCCACATCAAAAGTCCTCAGAATATTTTCCCATCAGTTCTTTATACCTCTAATGATGTTTTCCCGTCATTATGAACCTATTTACGATATCTCATCCACTTTTTGACCTAATTTGTTGCCACGACTCACCTCGACTTTTTTCCCTTATGTGAAAAATCATGTTTGGGGTCATGTCGGAATTGACAACAATATTCTGTATGATTGCACGTAAACTAACATAAAACTAATTTTTGATCATCCTAAAGTATTTTTTCTCGGATCGGAGCTCTTATTTCGACATGACCCCAAACATGATTTTTCACATAAGGGGGGACTCTTATGTGAAAGAACTGATGGGAAAATATTCTGAGGACTTTTGATGTGGACCATTTTGTCGAAATATGCGTGTCGGCTTCGGCCCAAATCTTGCGGATTCCGGCGCCCTCATATCTGGTGTGTGAAAAAACGGAACCTGGACCAGTTTTTAACAAAGAATCCAAAAATCGATGTTAAAAATGCTAACGTGAACAAAAAATTTTCAGGAGACATAAATTTCGACGAAAATCGTCAATTTCGACCTTTCATCTAAATCCGATCGCTTCGAAATAACGATTTTTGGAATCTACGCCCAAAAATACGTCCGACAAGCTTTTCCGAAAATATTTTTTTCAACGTTGAAAAATTCGGATTTTTTTAGGTCTAGCCTGGCAATTTCCGGAGAGTGAACCAGAACCCTTCATATTGGGCCAAATATCAGCATATGGTATGAGAACATCACCCCTGTAATATTGGGATGGGTTGCGAAAAAGCCATCCGTGCCCCCCTCCCAAAAGGTACGTTCTCTGGTGGATGCTCTCTTAAGTATTCGAATATTCAAATCACTTCAGAGACAGGGTCTCGAATGGCTAAGAAGCGTTGATAATGTTCGAATTATAGTTTTCGGTGAAGTGGGAAACTGTGGAATATACCGATACGGCAATCAATTAGACCTTTTTGCAGCGTTTTAGTGATGATTTCAGAAGTGTATGTGATCTTTTTTAGCATAGCACTAATTCTTCCTATACGATATTTACTCATTGGAACTTCAGTCAGATTATTACATCAGCAAGTTAGAAGCTTGGTTTCGACAGCAGTTACAGCAAACAAAATAGAGCGCTTCAACGACTCGCGCGGTGAAAATGAGAAAACTGTACATATCCGTGCTTCTTCGTCAGGTTTGTGCATATTATGTATTGACTTATGCATATTATGTATTGACTCCATATTGACTTTATTTATTCTTTGCAGACCTCAATACTCTCCTTCTTACTCGTTTATCCTCTCCTACTGACAATAATCGCGTTTCAATATCAAATAGATTTCCTGCCAGATGCGCTACTAGCTTGCCTTCGTATAGGTGTCGTGGTGAGCCGTTATATTTTTATGACATTATCTCATTTTTGCAAAAGTTCTAGGTAGCACACATGTCTCAATCCATTCCGCAATTTTGCGTGCTCATCTCCGCTAATAAGTCTTTCCAGAAGGTTATAAACAAATACAATATAAATATATAAATTGTTTTCACAGATTCTTTTCGCAAAATTCTGCCAATGGAATAGAAAAACTACGGTCCAAATGTCGTTGGTTCTGAACTAACCAATTCAATTCGGATGAAAAGATTAATCTGTGATCGCCTATTTATTGTATTTATTTTATAACACCAGGCATCCTAGCTGGTAATACAATTGTAGATATTATGGTACGACATCTATTCCACAGTATTAAGAAAAGGCAGGTCCCAATGCATTTCAAAAACAATGAGAAAGCTCCGCCCACTCATTCAAAAAACACATTCCCGCAATAGTTTAGCCTCCCACCTCGACTTTTCTGCAGCATCAATGAGATACGGTAAGGAATTTAATTTTTACCTTTTGCCGGCTCTGCGCCCGGCTCCAGTTTCATTTTCTTTTCTCAAGCATTAATTGCCTGTTTTTATGATTACATTGTCGTTTTTGTGTAAATTTATGTTTAATTGAAATGTTTCAAGGTCGGCGAAGATGTTGGACGTCGATTGAAACCAGGGCAGCGACGGCGGGAGGAGATGCAGGTAAGACTACTTTCTCACACCAATTTATTCTTTCTTTTATATTTGGCATGTTTAATATTGCTTTATGCGTGTTAAATGCTGCCTATTTCTGTCGGTAAAGGCAAGTACGTTGGAAATTCTTGCCAGATTCTAGCATGAACTTGACAAATTAGAATGGGTCTTTCTTAACTGATTGTAAACATTGTCAATTAAACACAAACCTATGAACTGTTTCTCACTGGTTGCGATCAACTTCGTATTGCTCATCTTGTTCTCATTCAGAACAAAGTTGTTTAAATTCAATGTAACAATCAATTTGCAGCAGCCAGCCAGAGGGACGCGTCGACTACCGTGCCCCCCCTCCCCCGCGCATATTTTTACTAAGGTACTGAGGTATTCACTATTGTTTTAGCCATGGGTACAACTTACATTAGAATAGTAGGTAGCTTACAGTATATATTTACCAGTTTCAACCTCACTTGTTTTAATGATGTTTTATTATAGTACCTTGTAGTTGAATTGTTGATAAGTGATTAGTGTACGTTTTACGCTTGTATGAAGTGACTCGTTTCCCTCCTAAGATTGTATCCTGGATTAGGAATTTCACACGACTAGAGTCTTTACGGCATGTTCTACTTTAGCACTTATTTCTGTCTTCTTTGATCTTTGGTCAAAGACCTTATTTGTGAAACTGAATGTTTGTGTAGATTTGTATTTTCGTTCGTTAATGATATTGTATTTATTGTTAATTTTCTATAGCGATAAAAATTATGCAGTAAACCCATGAATGAATCAGCACTGTATGGTACAATATAAGGTATTTTTTCGATATTGAACTGATAAATAAACCTATTCTATCTAAATTAACCTATTTCCACCCAAATGCAATGGGGGATGTCTAGGCGTCTTCTCGGCGGATTGGGAGGAGAGGAGAATATAGCTAGTCTCCCAGGCCTCGTGGGAAATGTCACTGTTAGCGCAGTGGGTAAAGCGTTTGTCGATCGTTACTCACCCCCTAGGTTCGATTCCCCCGCTCGTCTTTTCTATTGCCAATTCCTCCCGAAATGCATGGCGCTTAATACTGTGATTCGAGAAAGATATGGCGAACTATGATCGTTCCGGGCTCTTCACGCACTTAAATTACAACATACAACAATTTTTTAGTTATCCACACCGTTATCTGGGGATCTGTGGCCTACCATGGACATTTCACGACGCTAGATATTATAGGCGTGGATTAAGGCGTGGACCTCGACGCGAAAGATACTACGTTTTTTAATTAGTCCGGACATAACGAAATTCCGCGTACTCAAATAGTTTATGGTAGATTTCTATGCATTTAATCAATATTTTTTCATGATTTTCATTGTAGACAGCTAAAAACCACAGTTACGAAATATTAAAAACAGTTTTGGAGCCATGAAACTCTATTTGAACGCATTTATAAGCATTTGGTGTGGTCGGGCGCCTTTTCCGATAATCGTCAATTTCCCCATACGCGCGTACAATTTATTTGTCAAGTCTTGTGAAACACGTAGTAGTGCACACAAGTTAGCGCTCGAAGCATGCCGAAGTAGGAGCTTGTAACACCTATTTTCGACGATAACTGACGTGGGCGACCATGAAATCGCGTGGATTATTCATTCACCTCGACGCGTGGTATTTTGAGACATCGCCCACTGCATACGTGTCTCTTTGTTGCCATCGACAACAGGCTTGCGGATTTTACATAATCCAAGAAGGAAGGAGACACTACGTGAGCACTACGTAAACACAACCTGTGCCATGAGCACATGATCACGAGCCACGATAAAGATACAAGGAAGCAAAATCAATCAATACTAGAGTTCTGAATGACAAGCAATGATCAGTTTAAATTAGCGTTGAACACAAAAATCTGCGCTATATTTGCGAGAAATTTCTAATTTTTAGAAAATTTAGATCTAAAAAATTGAAATTTTTTTTGAGTATTGAAAGTTTTAAATTTCCAATTTTTCAAACATAATCTTGCGTTAATTGTGTCACAAAGTAGTGAAGCCAACGCGGAACTAGTAGACCGTTCCGGGACGTAAGCCTTTTAGCTAGAGAATTCCAGTAAAAAACATTAGTTGTCAAAAATGACTTTTTGAACATTGATCAACAAAAAACCTTTCATCTAACATTTCATGCTTCGCTTACAACTAATTGTTTGACTCTGCATTACAGATAAATTTCACATGGAAAGAGGGCTCATGGTCATTGGACGTCCGAAAAGATCGTCAAAAATTGAATACTGTACATTTGGTGTGAACGGTAGGATGACATGCGAAAAAAAACACTTCCGGAATGAAAATCTGATCATTGCTCCTTTCGGAAACATGGGCGTTGTTTTTCACGCGCCACCGAATCTGCTTCCCGAGATTAGGCAAATTTTCAGTCCAAATTGCTGCCTATAAAAGCATAGGGCTTTGCTTTGATATCATTCAGCTCAACCAGGATGTACTCTGCCTACCTCATCTCTTTCCTGCTCCTCGCCACCGCTCTCCAAGTGGTACGCATCATAGAACACAAATCGACATGCGTCACTTATCTTTTCGACGGTTTTCTCGCCGGATGATTAGGGTCGTATGCCGATTTGCCCGATCAATAGTGAATGCCTAGAGAGAACCCGTGGTGAGCAATAGAGTGCGCAATACGGATCGCAGTCTCTCCATTTCACACACTCTCTCGATCGGTTGAGTGATCGAGAGAGTGTGTGAAATGGAGAGACTGCGATCCGTATTGCGCACTCTAGTGAACCTTGTTCAGATGGCAGATGCCCCTGCTGCTGCGCCTGTAGCAGCACAACCTTCTGCAGCTACGGGCAGCAACGGTAAGTGCCGCCCACTGTTATACCTTTAAGTCTCGGGGCATAATCGCATTCAAAAAATACAAAAAAAAATAATACATTCCAAAACTTACTATACTTTCAGGAATGGTGGGAGATGTGATGATGCAAGTGAGTGATGCATTCAAGGGACTCCCACTGGTCGGACAATTTGTGGTTAGTGATTTTGCTGTTTGTCCGTGTTCTCGCGAGACATCAACAATACGAATCCGTTCAGGAACCGGGAATGTCAATCCCGATGCAAGTACTGGCTATGATTAAGCGTAAGTTGCATTGTTTTTCTTTCTTTTGTTTTCTGACCTAATAAGTCGACCAACGACCAATTAAAAAGTCTTTCAAATCCACGTGCGTTGCAGAACTTCTGACTACTTTCATCGGTAAGACGGGCATGATCGCAACACTGCCGATCGTTGGCACATTCGCTGTTAGTATCATTTATTCCCTTCACTTGATTCATTATTTCAAAAAAAAAAAGAAAAAAATATTGGTGATTTTAGGAGCCAATGAGGAACGTCGCCGAATCTTTCCTTGGTAAGCGAATTATTGATTACTCATTATTTTTATCGCATTTCATCATATTATATCTTTATAAGACAATTTTCATTGCAGGCAAACTTGAAGCCGCTCAATCCGCTCCCGCTCAGTGAATCAATACCTTCCGGTCGACAAAGAGGTGCCACGATTCTGTGATCGATCTTCTCATCGATCGACCCTTTCTCGATTCAGCGATAAATCTGTTGCTCATGCATACTTCTACGCTAATTCAATGTAAACAATTCAATATCTTGATTTATTGGTCATTCACAACAGCCCCAATGGAAACGAATTCTCTGGATGAGAGATAAAGGAAAGATCAAAGATCAAACTTCCGGATGGAAGGGGGTTGGAAATTCGGGATTCTACCCTTGTCACATGGATTCCATAACTATTTCATATAGGATCGAGGAAAGAGAACAACGGCCACTTTTCTTTTTTCAATCCATATCCATCTGAACGTACGTTGGTATCCATTCGCCCATCTACTTTCATCAACATCATTCTCCTCATATTTCCGCCATCTTTAACAACGTTCCTGACAAGTTTTCGGGGGTGAATAAACGATTATAATCTTCCATTCTCAATCTCATCTTGATCTTTGATCTTTATCTTTCTGAAGTTCAAGAATTGGCTTTCTAGCTTCTCAATTCCGTGCGATCTGTGATCTCTCTGCATCTTCCTCTCTGTGTCCGTGCTTCCTCTAAAACACTCTGGAAGTAATCTTACAACGCAGGGGACGAGGGGACGAGGAGGGGGCTGTGTTGTTGACATGAGGACGGGAATAGACCAGAAGGAGAGAGTACTCTGACCCTCTTCGATGGACGGACGGGGCATAGAAGAGCCTGCAGTAATAGCACCCACCTCGCACCCACCTTCCTACCCTCCCTTCGCGGTCGTACGTGCAGTGTGAACTCTACTTCCTCTTCTTCTGATTCTGTGATTCTGAGAGAGAGAGAGAGAGAGAGAGAGAGAGAGAGAGAGAGAAAGAGAGAGAGAGACTCGACCACTCCCTCATACTTCTTACATCGTCTATCCTCTCTCTCTCTATTTCTCCCTCCATCTCTCTATTTCTCTACCGGGCATCTTCTGCCGTAAACAACAAGGGATCATATAAATACGGCGGGGATCCTTCCCATCCTTCGAGAGAGAGAGAGAGAGAGAGAGAGAGAGAGAGAGAGCCGATGCTGCTTCTGCTCTTACTTTTCCACAAATACATCCATCCTCTCCCATATCTTCATCCTCACATTTCTGCTCAATCATAATTTCGAAATACCCTCATCCATTGCAGAATCCGCGATGAGCGTCAAGGTCGAGCACAATTGGGATGCACAACAGTGGGACTGGCCCCTCCAGCACAACGACGGAGTCGTCAAGGTACGATTATAGGCCCTACTTTCTCGTATCAATTCTCCATTGAAGGTGCACAACGACAAGCACAAATTCGAGGTTGCGCTGGATGCGCAGCACTTCACTCCCAGTGAGATTCAAGTGAGGATTAGAGAGGGGAAAAGCGAGCTGATGAGATGAGCATTCAGGTGAAAGTGGTGGGAAACGTTCTCGATATTCACTTCGAGCACCAATCGAGACCTGATTCCTTGGGAGCCGTGTCCAGATCGATCACTCGCAGCTACAAGGCCAGTCCTCATTAGGGTTTACATTTATAGGAGGTGAATAGGTTTCAGAAAAAGAGGTGAATATTATTCAGAAAATTTCAGTTATCCTTAGCGGTTGAAAAATTGTATTGGGTATTATTTGGGTACTCTCGAAAATCCCTAGTAGTCAGATTTGTTCTAAAAGCGCTACGATCAGGTCACCTGATAAAAAGGGCCACTTGATCAGGTGAAAACGCCAAAAAAAGCGAGCCCCACCTCATTCCCCTTTTTCTCTATTATATTATCTTCTGTCTTATAGTTGCCCGATGATGTGGATGCAACGACAGTGAAATCGACCCTCTCTACCAGAGGAACTCTCGTTATCACTGCCAATAAGAAGGCTTGAACTGTTCACCCTCTATTGCTCATTATGTTCGGTATCGATTCCCGTTGATAAAGTGATTCTTCTTAGCAGTTCTTCTTAGTATTCCCACCTTATTATGTAAAGTTTCGGTCTCGTTGCGCCTCGGGCGTAGATAAATTATTACTAGCTTTTCGTAGTTCAGTTCAATAGGGAAGAATGATGGAATTGCACATTGCGCAGTCATCTGAGGGTGGCAGTAAGAAATGAGATGGGTAAGAGAAGAGAGATGAATGTGTTCGAAGAACGATCAAGCAAGTTTAACAGGGAAGAGAAAGGGAAGGATGAATCGCTACTTGATATTGAAAATAGGGATCGTTAAGTAGATAAGAAGTACCGCAAGAAGGTGGAAAATGAGATAGAAAATCAGCTCATTGTACGAATCAATTCAATTGTCTCCGATCGGTGATCGAAGATCATTTCTCACTTTTTTCCAAGATTCCTGGTAGTTGGAAATCATCTCTTCTTTTATCCCTGTTCCCTCTTGTATTTCTCTCGTATATAAACCCTGTCTGATCCGATAAAGCTTAGTAATCCCACTGAACCAACCGAGCCTGCGACAACAATCTCGTAGTGAAGAATCGATGAAGATTCAGAAAATCATTAAAAGGCATTTTGTGGATTAATTTTGATGCGAAGAAAAGAAGAAGAAGAAGAGTGACAAACTTCCATTGACAACCCATTGACAAACTTCTCACAGTGCTCTGATTGGAACCAAAAACTGTTTCGAAACTAAATATTGGGTCGAATTATTTCTGGTTCACTTCAACTGGTCAGATGTCGACTCCTCCTGATGAATCTTAGTGTCCCACACTCTTGAAAAGAGACTCTATGCAAGGAAAGCGCTGTGGGAGCCAGGGCTAATGTTCGAGCATCGCGTTCACCGGATCTGAAAACGACATTGGCTTCTTCTTTTGGACTACTGATGGTTTTTTTTTAATTTTCTGGCAATCCTTGCATAACATTACGTGTTACAGCATAATTTGTAGCCAGTTCGATCTCTGAGCGCTGTTCAAAAACGCATTTCGGTTGAGCGAATGAAAATTTTTCTAATTGTGTGTTATATGATGAGAATGTGTTGCTCTATGCCCCTCTATACGTTGTGTTGCCAACGTGGGACTGGCGGATGGCGAAAAACTTCCGAACTTCCGGAATTAAAGCCGATCAGCGGACTGGCATGAAAACAAAGTGAGTGGGTGTTTGTCACCAGTGCCTAGACGAATATTGATCGAGAAAATTATAAATTATTGCATCCTAGCTTCAGAAACAGTAATATTCGACACAAAACAATATTTCTGCTTCTAACACGCTCCTTCACATAATTGTACGGTCATTCTCATGGGAAGATTGGGGCAAGAGATATTACATACCTAATCAATATTTACTAAGGCGCTATAACCGATGAGATATGAGAGAACTTGGCCAAGGCAAGATACCTTGTGAAACGGCAACAAATTTGATCATTGATTCAATCCGAAATGTGGGTGTTGTTCGTCTTTACTTCCCTAGATTACGCAAATTTTCAGGCCAAGTTACGGCCTATAAAAGCACATGGCTCGGCTCTGATATCACTTCAACGAGAATGAACTCTGCCTACCTCACCGCCTTCCTGCTCCTCGCCACGGCTCTCCTTGCGGTAAGAAGCTATTTCTCTAATATTCGAGAACCGATTCTAAATCCCGTCCATTAGTGTGGAATTTCAGATGAATAGGGTACTAGCTATACATTGGGGTCCGGGTCCAAAGGTGTAGCTTGGACACCTATGATTCAACTCTCTTTAGATGGGAGCCGACCCGGCCGTCAACGCCGATGCAGCTGCAGCAGGACAAACACCGGCTGGTTCGGGCAAAGGTAAATGCCCCACAACATCACCATCGAATATTGATCATCCGATCTGCGTTTCCTGATGTACAATGGCATAAAAAAGTATTCTTCAACGTATCCTTTCAGGCATGGTGATGGACATGGTGAACAAGTTTGTTGATTCTGTTCAGGGTGTTCCCGTGCTCGGACCACTTGCGGTGAGTGGTGTGGACGATTTTCTTCTTGGCACACGTTATATTAGAACGTACAATTATTGTGTGAGATCGGCCATTTGCATATGTTTCATTCAGAACGCAGCAAAGGCATTCCCCCAGATGATTGTAGACATGGCACTGCGTGAGTTCTATTTATTAAGCAGCTTATTAAGAACTAAGTTTCTACCTTTTTTCTTCTTTGCCAATCGAAGAGGACCTCGTTTAGGAATCGCGAGCACCTTCATCGGGCAATCGGGATTAATCGCTACAATTCCTGGCGCTGCCCAATTCGTTGTTCGTATTTCAATGTTTCCCTCCATTTACTCCAAAGAAAATGTTGTAAAATCACAAGAAATTGTTTGACTTTCAGGCGCCACTCAACGACCTTGCAGTTCAATTCCTTGGTAAGCGAATTCTTCGAGGATGGGTCGGGTAGCTTGTGTCTTCTCTACCGATTGTTTGAATAACAATTTCTAAAGATCTATATCTGAATGATGTCTTATTCACAGGCAAACCTGAAGCTGCTCAATCCGCTCCCGCTCAGTGAATCGTTCTTCCTGGTCGATACTGAGATGCTTCGATTCTGTGACCGTCTCACCGTTTGATCCTTTCCCGCTTCAACGGTAAATTTGTTCCTCATGATTACTTGAAAATTTGCGACGGAAACAGGCAAATGAGTTTGGACAGATGGAAAAGATACCTAACACGGACAGTAGTAATGTTTTTCTTTTATTCACGCGACTTCACTGGGGCAAATAGAAATTGCAATTTTACAGGTGATTCACCACAACTATTGTCCCTCCGAATCCTTGCAATTATGAGCAGTTTTTGCCATTCGCACTCGTGAAAGAGATATTTATTACTTGTTATATGTTTGAAAATTCACCGTTTGCCGTTCTATTCTCATCGCCAACTCGATTCGTGCGACTCAGTAAATCCACGATGATCGCTAGAGTTCAGAGATCAATTTCGCATATCATAAAACTCACAATTACCCTCCATCTTGCCGAAGCGAATCTCTATGAGGCGCAGGCTATTATGTAGCTTAAGAATACGACCGGGATGGTGACGGTGAGGTACTGAAAGGAGCCTCTCACTCTTAATCCTCCATACTCCCCCATTTCTCAGAGAGAAAAGCGATATGAGGAAACGATCACATCGCTTTCAAGTTCTAGCGCTCTCACTTTCCTGTGCTCTCTCGCGTGCCTGATCGGCGATATAACATGCGAAATTGATAGAGAAACATACTGTATGCCAGAGGGACACGAAATGGGCCAGTCGATCTCCTCCATCCAGTAGGAGATGGATCATGAACCAGTGCGCGAGGAAGGCGCAGTAGGACAGGCGACCGAGCGGGAACCACAGCGGGTGCTCGAGAAGCGCCTTCACCGGGCCTGGGCGAGAATTTCAATAAAGCAAAGGATGTTCAAAATGAAATGCCCAGTGCCATTACTGAAGGGCGAGCAGTTGTATGCTCATGCACTCGCTCTGAGATTATCGGTAAGATCATCAAAATCAAGGACAGACGCATTCTGAAATGAAGAACGTTGATTTCTGCCTTACTAACAAAGGAAATGAGCACCGATATTCTCAAATGGAGACTACTACATATTTTAAAATCACGAGTGAAAATGACGTGTTTTCACTGTTCGACACATTTGCCTCGTGTCCTTTCGAGAACGGGGTGAACTGGCTAAGTATGATAGTGTTATTAATCTCCCGCAAACAAGTTCAAACTTTGTGAGATGTAAGTGAGATTCCGTGCGCGAGGCATGTTGATGCTCAGCTAGAGTACATGCACCAACAATTCTTGGTGCAGACTCAACAAGAGTTCAAGAATTTGCTCACCTTTGTAGAATTGGTTGATTGTGAGAAAGCTCCAAGCCACTTTCGATGTCTGAACAACGCATACTATGTGCCTTCTTTCTCTGCAGAATAGTATCCGAGTTTCAGATATCGATAGCATGGCAGACGGAGTTCCGGTTACATAGAAATTCCGAGAATTGCACGTTGACAGACGCATTTCATTGCGGTAGCATCCTACCGTCCAATGAGCCTCTTTTTATATTATGTGATGGTCACGCTTCGTTTACCGTCACGATTTTTCGAAGCATCATAGAAAAAAAAAGAAAAAAAAACAGGACGATAAATTGATACTAAATCGCGGTTGAAGCATGCATGTGTTAAGCAGCTTTGCTATTTGTGACGATAAATTCCAGCTCGAATAAGCCTTGCCGGCCTAAATTTCACTCTCTTCCTTTTTTTCGCGTCAGAGTATTTACTTACACGTGTCCATTCATGGCTTCTCCGCATTATAGTTCCACTCTGCCATTACCCGACTAAATGGAGGAAAAATGAATGGCGGACTTAGCTCCTCGCTAATTATGAGCAAAATGGGAACTCGTTCGATAGTTCCATGAACGTTTATTCCAATTTTCGTTGCTCTGTTCGGGAAGTGAATACAAGAAAAAAAGAAGTATCCACTCAGGTATCCCCCCATCCGCTCCCTCTCGGCACACAATCTAATGCATGCACGCACGCGATCATCCCTCATGACACCTGTTGGGTACGAGGAAGAGAGAGAGAAAGAGAGAGAGAGAGAGAGAGAGAGAGAGAGAGAGAGAGAGAGAGAGAGAGAGAGAGAGAGAGCGGGGGAGGACCGAGTCTCACTGGTGCCAGCTTATCGCGTCTTCCACCATCCAACTCCCTCTGAGGTCCGGGCTGGTTCCAAAAGATGGTAAGGTTTAACACATTTTATGAAACCTTGTCAAGTAAGAAAAATATTAGAGGGGGACTAACAGAGATAGTGCCCCAGGAGTCAACCCTGGGAATTTTGCTTACCGGGTAGCTCTTTTCCTAAACTACCTCTAAAAATTGTGTTGCATTGCCTGCTTCAGTTCGGCTTTATCCATGAGTCGATTCGGCAGCTGATGCTGCGTAGATACGGAGAGGAACTATGGAATAAAGTTCTATGAGTGGCTGTTCGCCGGTTCAATGCAAGATAATGATGTGATTTTTCAAGGGAGCGGTCGGGATTTGAGGCCGGGAAGGAGAACATTGTGAATCACTACTACAAGGATTCGGATACGTACCTGCTTGTGGACAGTGTGTCTGTGATCACGAGTACGTTTAGCAATGCTGCACTGCGTAGCTCTTTTCATTTGTTTCAAATTGTCTTCTTTTTATTCTCTTCTGACATTGTAAGCTTTCCAATTAATTTTTTCTATCTTTTATTTTTCCTCTCCCCCCCCCCTGACTCTTTGCTCCCTTTTCTTCTTTATCTCAATAATTTCTTTGGGACGGTTATCACATTTTTTGGAAAATTGCTTTCAGTGCACAAAAATTCAGTGCGGTTTCGAAGGGCATTTATTGGTCAATGTTCTGATGCAGAAATGAATCGGGAGCAAGTGTGGGAGCTGTACGGCGGATTCCTTATCGAGTATACCATGGAGATGGGATGGGATGAGCTGGTGCGGAGTATGAGCCCGAATCTTAAGGTGAGTGATCAAAGCGAACGATCTAGCATATTGAAGTTTTGTTGACGATTTTTTTTGCATTTTGAATAGCCATCACTGATGTAAAACAAGCAAAGGGGTCGGGATGGTTTGAACAGGCAATCGAACTCGCCAAAATTGCAGGGATTCCTTGATAACCTCGACTCGCTCCACTACTTTATCGACCACGTTGTGTACAAGGCGAACCTCAGGTAGTTCTTTGAATAGGGATGCCATGAGTAGGGACGCCTCTTGATTCCCCCCCCCCCCGGGGGTGTCGAGCGAACTCTTCGACTAAGAGCAAATGATAATGCAGAGGCCCATCATTCCGATGCGAGGAGAACCAGGACGGAACGATCACCCTGCACTACTACACGGGTCGACCCGGCCTGTACCCGATCGTGAAAGGTTTGCGAGAAAGTCGAGTGCATGATCTTAAAGCCGTTTTGTTGGAAATTGAATACTTTTAGGAGTTATCCGTGAGGTGGCCAGACGCGTGTTCGAGATCGACGTCAGCCTTTCGATTACTGGCCGCACGCAGCGATCCGTGCAGGTATCTTTTATCCACAATTACTCTCTATTTTTTTGACAAGGGCTATGCGAACAGGACGGTAAACTGCAATCTGAAAGACAGCTCGTAAGGTGAGCCTCACTATCTACTGCAGATGAACATTGGCGAGCGCATTGAGGAGCACGTCATCTTCCAGATCAAGCTGGAGGGCAACGCGAACGCAGACAATTTCATTGCCAAGGTCAGCTCGGTGGATGAGCAATTCGTCACTAGATAATCTAATAAAGCATATTGAGAGAACACAGCATGAATAGAAGAAGCATTTACTCTGATGTAATTGTGGATGAAATATAATCGATATTCAATTGATAGTTGTAACGTTCAGGTTCCCGCCGCCGTGCCCGAGTCGTCGGAGAACTACCTACGCATGTCATCGCTGGACTTTGCCACCGCCCTTCCCTACCACTTTATCATGGACGAAGAGTGCAAGCTGGTGTCGCACGGAAGGGAACTCTAGCAAGTCTTCTTTGCCTTTTTTACAGCAAAGGTGAAGAGTAACATCTCCAGAGCCAGTAGTCTTTGATCTTGATCTTTGATCTTTGATTTGCAGCAACCACCTCCCCCGTGAACTGCTTGCTCCGGGCACTCCTGTGATGCGCATGTTCGAGATCACCCGACCACAGGCATGTTGGAACAGTAAATACCTTTCGAGGACCACTTGCGTATTGAAAAACGGAATATCTTTGAAGAAAAGACATTCAAATTTCGCGCATAGGTGGTCGAATTTTGGGGACAAGCCGAACGGTGAATTGGCTTTGGATGGAAAATCTAGCATTTTGTAGACGATCCCGAGGCAAAACTCACACATGTGGCAAACATGTCATGTGTTGCAAAACTTTGTAGCTGCTGCTATACGGTATGCGTCTAACGGCGATGCCACTACATGACGCCACGAGAGACATCATCTTGCTCAACCAGCAACGTCTTTCCGATGTGGAAGTGAAGTGAGCAGCTGGAATTCTCTTTCTAAAAACTGAGGCATGTTCAGTCTCCAACTCGAAGCGAACAACGAGCAGCTGGAGACGATGGCGCGAGACTTGGAGAAGGTTTGTGTGTTGTGCTTACGCGGCTCAAAATCTTTCATCATATTTTTGGGTGATGAATCATCATGTTCGTGAAAAACAGAAAGAACGGCTAAAGTAGAGACGGAGAATAGATGGCATTAGATGCGCACATCAAGGGAAAGAATAAAAAAAGTCCATACATAGTTAATCGGGAATCAGTATTCCTAAGTCTACGAGATACGCTTGTATTGAAGGAGCGTGAGAAGACGGATGCGCTGCTCAAGGACTTCCGCCCGCGGTCGCCGAGCAGTTCATGAACAATGAGGAGATCGAAGCGAGTGAGCGAGCGTCGAGACCGAATTGGCCTGAGATTTAGCCTTCATCCTTGCAGTGATTTCCCGCCGGATGCAAGTGCCTTGAGTACGAGGCGACCTTTACCTTTTGCGTATCCCAAAATGGAGTAAAAATTCGAGCACTATTGTGCAGGACAGTACGAGGAGGCATCGGTCATGTTCAGCGACGTGCGCCGTGATCGTGTCGAAGGCAGAGCCGAAACAGGTTTCATTTTTTCGAGTCTGAAAGGCATATTTTGGTAACAATCAGATCGTGGTGATGCTCAACGATCTCTTCACGCGCTTCGACCGCATTGTCGGCTTCAATGATAAGGTGAGTAGGGAATCCAAAGAAAAAAAACCAAGTCTGTTCAAAGCGAGATGTCCCAACGCCCACATGGATATGTAGTCTCACGGAAAGTAATGCTGACATCACAGTGCTACCTAATCTATGGAACTCCGTCTAGAGGAGGCTTCTCAGCATAAGATTATCAGCACAAGCGTAAAAAGCCACCTATATTTGCGCAGGTCTCCAAAGTGGAGACGGTGGGCGACTGCTACATGACTGTCGCTGGCATTCCGGATCCGGTCGCGGAGCACGCGGAGGCCCTGTGCCATACGGCCCTCGGCATGCAACCATTGTTTGAACCGAGCGCATAACATGCCCTAATATCGTGAAATTATTTTCCGTTCCACTCGTAGTTGACCTTTGACTACCGTTCGATGGGCGGAGTTAGGAAGAGACCGGGAGGAGGCTAGTGATCTACCTGCTCTCCTCGCCCCTACCTCTTCCCTTCCTCTCTCTCCCAGACACTCGATACGCTAGCACATTGAGTTTGCTGAGCGTTTGAAACGCACGATACCCGAGTACTAGCATTCCCGAGCACAGTAAAGATACCACGAAAATTAGACGAGCACCAGCTAAAACTTCATAAAGATTTCATGTTCATGAATCTCGTTCTCTATGATTCTCTATGATTTAATTTCTAAACGATTCGATTGCTTCCTTTGCTATTCCACGCAGGTAATAGTCGACGTTGCAGGAATGATGTGGGAGTCACGGGACGTGCACGATTCACGCACCGGCGAACCGCTTCTCGTACGCATTGGCTTTGCTGTTTTTCTTATTGTTATTGTTATATTTGTATTTGATGCATTGACGTAGGTCCGCATCGGCATCCACTCGGGACCCGTGATCGCCGGTGTGGTCGGGATTGACAGACCGAGGTTAGCGCTAGTCATGCGCGCGCGTCACAGCAAAGATTAGGAAGCCGACGTGTGACCATCAACTAAATTTTCCAGTGTAATAACACTGGTATTTGAGGAAATACGGATTTGAACACTCAGCAGCCTCATTAGGCGATGCAATCAAACGAGAAAATACGATCGCAGGTATGCCATGTACGGTAACGCGATCTCGACGGCGTCTCTAATGGAAACGCACTCGCTTCCGGGCCGCATACAGCTGTCCGTCAAGGCCTACAAGTATGCCAATTTGTTCAATTTACTCTAATGCCTGTCAAATCGATGAGACGGTCTCTTGTACTACGTGTACTACTTTACTACTTCCTTAATATTATACAAGAATACTTTACTACTTCCTTAATATTATACAAGAATAACACGATTGCAGATGTGCATCGCGTAGCGGCCGCTTCGAATTCGTGCCCCGCGGACGCATTCAAGTGAAGGTTCGGGTGATGAGTGTAGAGCTCTAAGTTCTGTGACTTGAAAGAACAATGGTAGTTGAGCAATTCAGGGTAAGGGCGAGATGGAAACGTACTTTCTCCAGAGAAGTTTGAAGAAGTCGATATGGGAGATTACGAAGAGGCCAAGAGGTTCGTTTCGTCTCGAATTTCATTTTTTTTCAGTTGGAAAATGTCGGGAATACCGACTGTCTGCTTATGCCTCGAGCGTGGGGTCGGTAAGAGAGTGCGTTTCTGAAATTAAAAAAAAAATCGCTGATTTACTATCGCTGCTAAGACTGCGATTTTCAGTTGGCCGAGATGCGAGCAGGTGCCGTTACGGATAAGCTGACCCCATCGAGAGCCTGTTCGATTTCGTAGATGTGCTCCCTCACACTGTAAATATTTGTGACATCTGTCGAGAAGATTCGAAAATTTCTGATCTCGCTTGTAGTGTGTAGCTTTTTTTTCGAGATTGAGTAAATGATGATCTTGAATATGTGGGTGTTTTCACGCTTTTATATGCCGTGATGCCTACATCTCATTCCACTGATTATCGGCGCCAGCGAGATTTAGCCGTTTATCCTGCGATAGTCGCGACACTCATTGCTCGTTTCATTAACGTAAACCCTCGCTTGCCAACAAGAAAACGAGCTCAAATAGGGAAATATCGCGGTGAATCCGCCAAACGTGATTGATCAATGAGATAACAGAGACATTAATTTACCAGTAGCTTGCAGTATTGGACAGTATTGGACAACACCGCGATAGAAACTTTTTTGATTTCAAAGTGCGAAAATATTCAAACCAAATGGCAGCATTTTGGTTTGAATTTTTCAAAAAATAAACTCACACTGTAGGCGTGTCTCGCAAGACAAACGGTCAAAAATTCCAAACGCTTCCAAAGATTTTTCAAAAAAAAAATCAAAATTGTGCATACAATCCGCACTGGTATTTGCTCAATTATTTGCTCGTATCTTCAGCGTGAATGCAGCACTCAAACGGAGTACAAAATAGGGTTATTGACATTGACCCCGTTTTTAAGCGTATAAGGTGTACGTGCTCTTTCTAATTATTTAGGCTGATTTTCAACCAACCATGCAAGCACTCTTTCTTTACACTCGAATTTAATTTCGATAAAGCATCCTCAATCTGCCTAATATCCGAATCCACTCTGCCGCTTATCTAACGACGGACGGCTATATTCTCATTTCAGGGCCGTCATAGTTCCGCCCCCCCCCCCGCCAAAAAAACGTAAAGGTCACGATTATGGTGATTGTAAAAACGCAATCCGTATATTTTTTTGGCTAGGTTTCCTTGCCCTCTACTTGGTTTTTTTTCCAAAACGCAAATGAAATTGTGAAAGTATAGAATGTACTCTTCGTTCGCCTGCGCATTTCCTTCCAGCAACTCGGTGTATTCGGCCTTTGCAAACCAGGTCGGTGTTTTCAATCGCGCCGTATTATTAGAAGAACTGTGATTTGGTAAAATGAAGATTACCGCATACTCCCCATGCATGAGTGCAACTTAAAACAGTGTTGGCACACACTTAAAATATAAATATAATACTCGTTTAAAAATGTTTTTCTTCATACTTTCGCCGCCGCTCAGCCGTTTACTGATGCGCAACTGCAGCAAGTCCAATACGTGCAGCACCTGCAGCAACTACACCACCAGCAGCATCTCTCGCATGATGCGGTAAGCAAACATCGTTAATTCACACCATTAATTCGAACATGACACACTTTTTGCAGCTCCGATCATTTGCGCATGCGCCCGTAACTGTGACTGCGCCCTCTGCAAACATCGACACCATGATAACGGTTAGCCACATCGTTTTTTTACACTAATGGGAAAAGGATACCAGAATATTGCAATCAACCATTCGCATAGTATGTCTGCACCATCAGTGACGATACATCCAAATGAGCTTTGACTTGCATTCGCGAGCCTTCTCGAATCCATCCTTGCAGTTTCTACAACTCGTATCTTCAGCGTGAATACAACACTCAAAAGGATTGCACTTCATGATAGGGTCCCTTATTGAAATTGACTTTTTGAGCCTCTTATTTTTGATCACGCGCGGAAAAAAGTTGCGTTGGCATACATTTACATTTATGCTGTGGAACGGTTGTCTAGGCACATCGACGTAAAAAATCGAGTAATTCAACTCATCTTCCCAATTTTATTTCACTAGGCAATAGGGTTGCAAGTTCAAGATCAATACTCTCATTCCTCGAATTCCTCAAAATCAAATTCCTTCTGGACTCTTCTCTCTTTCCTCTCTCTCTCTCTCTTTCCCAAGACTCTCGATCTCGGTGTCGAACTTGCAACCCTACTAGAGATTTTGTCTAGACAGCTGCACTCACAGCACAGATGATTCCATTTATTCAAGTAATCTCATCATTTCAGAGCTGGCACAATCCGCCGCCTCCAGTCAACATCCAAGTGTACGTTTCTCTATATTTTTCTCAAAAAATTCTTCCTATTCGCCAGACTTCCATCCTGTTCAACAACGAGAAATCACGAAGAGAAGACACCCGTAAGTTATCACATTTTTAAAATGTTCCGCGCGTAACGGATTCCAAAAAAAATTAACCGCGCGGCAAAAATGGGCGGAGCTTAATATTGTTTTGCGTTTTCCGCCTATTTTCAACTATTTTTCTTAATTTCTAATGATAAAACTCGATTACTAGTATGGTTTTACGTTGATTAAGCACAAATTATACAATTAAAGCTCAATTTTAAAAGCGACGGTAATTTTTTGGAATCTGTTACGCGCGGAACGAGAAACAACTTCATGTAAAAATGTGATAAGCCTGCCTTGCGGAGAGACGGTTCTCAATGCCAGTCTATGATGTGGGCACAACATTCCGAGTCTTTCAATCATAGTACTTTAATCGTTTCCCTGGACAACTATAAGCTTTGGATTGTCGAAGCGTCATCATGTTCTACTATGAAATGTACTTTTTTCCATAGGAGCAATACCTCGAGCAGCGCCGTCGACGGAGTGCGTGCGCGCGTCGAGCGCTCGACAACCGCGTCAATGTGGGACGACCTATACCGCAGAGAGATACCCCAGAGAGATAGAGAGAGGATCCTCGCCATACAGATGTGCGCTAGGACGGTTGAGAACTATGTACCATGCTCAATTATATTGCTCCTCAAGTGCTTTTGTGAAGTTCTCACAACCCGGACTGGCGGCCAGTGTGATTCGAATATTATGCACGAACACAAACGTCACGCGAATTTAGGTACTATCTACATATGATAACGGTTGCTTGTTCAGAATCTGGAATCCGAAAACGCGCAGCTACGGCAGGAGGTCGACACGCTGCGCGCAACTGCAGCAAGTGCAGCAGCTGCTGCTGCAGCCAGCAAAGCTGGCATACGCACCAGCAAACGGCGAATAAATACTACTATGGAGCTAAAAATAATCATAACTTATATCTGACCTAAAGTCGATTCAAATAGTCAGCGTCATATTTTATTCATTTCTCAATAATGTAATTAAAAATGTCGACACATTTACCGCACCGTTGAAAAGCATGTCGCAGAAGTAAAATATATGAGGCCGTTAGCGAGAGAATCAGACAAAGGTTGGCACAGCTCAAAAATGTGAACTCTCCGAAACTTCGCGTGTTGGGGTTCTCGAGGGTGCTGATGACGATATGGACAGATTGTATGCTTCTCTTTCCCAACTCTCCCTCCTTCCCAGAAGTTTCCATCGGCTGTTATTGCGTGCTGATCTTTCAACCATTGGTGCACACCTTAGTCCTGCTCACTGTCACCCCGCCCTTTCGCCGATTTATCATAGATCAGATCAAATTTGCGGCCGAACTCACGCCTAAAACAGTGAGGAACAGCGTGCGAAACAGTGAACATGGCACAAAGGTGTACCTTTTCAGATCAAACTCATCACTAGTTCGACACAATCAAGGGCTGCTCCTCGTCGAAGGAAATAATTTGTTTCAACACTTAATTAGAACGTTCTTGACTGATAAAATCTATTATACAAAAGATTTTGATGCGAATTGTTATATGATTCTAAGAAATCGCAATTCAATATCATCAGCGTATACTTATATTACCAGGGTTCGAACGCCGAAAGATTCCCAATTCTTCTCTTACTCACTCAACATTATCAGTTCGCACAAGCGAGTCGGCGCGATGATGGAAAACAAAGTTGCGATAACGAATAACAAAACAAGGTTGAGAGAGATGAGATGGGCCATTCCTACTTCCGTTCTACTTGTATTTTCGCTGTTTTTTCACTTTTTTTCTTATTTTTCTTATCTCACATTGAACTTACCAACATATCCCATTTTGCTTTGTCGTACGACTGTATAATCGCAAGACGCAGTGAGTTTCAGAATGCAACCAAATCTGATCGCCCTGGTTTGTCTCCTTCTTCCGTCCCTTGCCGATGGACTGGTCGGCTTCACGCAATCATCCGCCGTCAAGGGCGTCCTCATGTGCAACGACAAGCCGGCGAAGAACGTCAAAGTGAAACTGTATGATAACGATTCAGGTTAGAAACTTAGTTGCATTCCTTATTCAGTAGCACACGGTCCTCCAGAGGTCGAAATATCTCTGACCTGCGAGGTGAGAGAGTTAGCGCAATGAAGAGACTTATTTCGAAGTTTAGTGTCATCAGTAAGGAGCACAGCTGGAATCGTTATGTTATAGGTGAGAAAGTTTCACTGTTTCCTCCTAGGCCCGGATCTCGACGATCTCATGGATTCGGGCAAAACGGACGCTGATGGTCGCTTCTCACTCGCCGGCCACGTCGATGAGTTCACCACCATCGACCCGAAGATCAACGTTTACCACGACTGTGATGATTGGCTGGTTGGTGCTTGCTTAGAGCGAAATGCTCCGATTGTTTTTGGAAAAGCCGTATTGCTTTTGGAGTCCTTATTAGGGAACTTGACCACCAGGAGCCCTTCCATGCGCATAAAATGAATAAAAAAAACGACACAGGAGCTTATGACCAAAATAATGGGTTGAAGTAATAAATAGTGCACCCATGAAGATATAGTGGCCCCCATTATAAATAGTGGCCCGTAATAGATATGATGGCCCCATATATATAATGGCCCGGAATATAATGGCCCCATCGATAAATAGTGGCCCCAAACCCAAATCTATGACAGCCCTGCCAGCGTCGTATCTCCATTTATGTGCCGTCGAAATACGTCACCAAAGGGTCGACGCCGGACAAGGTAAATCAGTAGACACTTTATGCGTTTTTTTCTCTGTTCGTCTCAATCAAAACTTTGAAATAATGAAAATCCTGAAAGCTTGAATAAATGTGCTTTTGTAGACGTATGACGCGGGCGTTATTCAACTGGCCGGCAAGTTCTCCGGAGAGACGAGAGACTGCTTGAATTGAGTAGCTTGAACGTGATGATAAATGATGAAGTATGACTCACTGCTCACTTCCATGTACAATTATCGGATGCAAAATCCATGTGCATACTATTATCTCTTGACTGATACGCATAGAATTCGAACTTTCCGTTATGCCGGAGAACTGGAACGCGTAAGAACAAGAAACGTACCCACGAAAAAAATTATTATCAACCACGAAGATCAGCACCAACAACAAATTTGGAGACTGCTCCTATTCAAGAGTTCATCTTTTCACCAGCAATTATCGTTTACGCTCATTCGAGTAAGTGGATGGGGGCGCCAAGGCAAAAAAAAAGAACTGGCCGTACTATTTTAGTGATGTCTGCTCTTTTACAGCACTTTGCAAGCACTATTCGAAAGGAAAGTTTCAATTAACTTCTCTCTTTACTGCCTTGCTGCTTTCTGACAGATGACCTTCGTGTTGTTTCCCAGCAGGGATCCATTCAGATTATGCAAACTACCTATTTCCTTGTTCGTGCGGTCAGACTGGTAAAGGTCAGTGACCAAAACAACAACTCTCGGAAGACTGTACCGAGAGTGTCTGTACTGATAAACTCTAAGCAAGTGTCGAAAATAACCGCAAAAGTGACCTTGGGGGAGCAAGAAAGGGAAAACGAAGGAGGAAGAGGAAACAATTTGAGCTATAATTCGAGAACTGGACAATCACTGGAACCAAATGAAAATAGCGCCATGAAGAGGAAAGCTAATGAGATGATGGCTTGCGCCAAGTTTTGTGGGTAAAACTCGGTAAGCTTTACGAGTGAATACGGCAGTCAGTGAACTGAACGAGCCTTGATCGAATTGTAGTACCGGAATCACATCAATCTACACAATTTAACGATGAGCTACGGAAATGAGTGATTTTCGAGCGAAAATATATCGAGAACGAAATAGACATTGTAATTTTTTTATATTTTCCTACGAATACAAATGTAGATGACTAGAAGTAACGGTCTAATAGTCAACAAAGTCATCAATACAACATGGGCGTTTGTAAATTCCTGGATTCCTCATTGTCAGATTCTGACACTGACATGGGAACCGTCTCAGGACACATTTCCCGATCTTGATGATAAATTCAGGGTCTACTAAGTTGACTGCGCTGATTCCAAATCTGTTTTCAAAAACTGCCACCGAAGTCGTTGAAGCGAGTTGTCGACTTCTGAAGATTTGCACGTGATTTCTCAAAAACCGTTCGCGCGAGGTGTAAGGAGTTCGCTCGATCCCCTTACCATCAGCAGCCGTCGCCGAGTGGTTAAGATTAAGATGATCGGCTCGCTTTCCTTTTGGGTATGAGTTCGACTCCCTCCCGATGCAATTTTCTTTTGCCGATTTTTTACACTATTTTTCATTGAATTTCAAGTAACAATATGGTTTTGAACGAGTTATGACATGCTAGAATCGACCACAGAACATTTTCTCAAATCTGGTGTGATGAATAAATTCGAGTTCTCTTCTCTACTTGAAGTGCTATAAATCAATGAAGGTACCCCCACGATCAGATCAATTTGGTGTGCAAATCCTATTCCATTAGACGAAATTCAAAGAATTGCGATTCCACGACCTATGAAAATGCGAACGAGTATGCAAAGTGTTTCGCCAAAATTGACTCCATTGCTTGATAGCACTTGCACTTCTAGCACTTCAAGTAGAGAAGAGAACTCGAATTTATTCATCACACCAGATTTGAGAAAATGTTCTGTGGTCGATTCTAGCATTGCATTGTTAGCAACGTCCAATTTACTTCCACTTTTTGTTCCGTCGATCTCTCTCGCAATCGTTCCAAAACTGCTTAACCTTTACTACTACCGTCTGCCCTTCCATCCCTCGTGCACATTAGCTAGCAGTTTTCCGCCCGAGACGGTCAGTTAGTATAAAAAGACGCCTATTCCGCCTTGACCTTCACTCTTGCACATTTCGAGCCGTCCTGCTCGCACTAAAGCACTTAGGTCAAGAACCGCGACCGTTTCCTTGTACTACTGTACTACCATTACAGTACTATCTAGTAGTAGCGCTGTACTACTATGCTCTACTATGTATTACTATAGAGTCAGTAGCGTCAATCTTTTGAATCTCAGATCCTCAGTCAGCAAGAAGTCAGAATCTTTGATACTCTCCTGATTATTGTGTCTACTTCGAATTTTCGCTCATAGCTAATGCAAAATGGTTTCAGGGTAATGGACGCCTCGAACAAGGTCGCCGCGTACCGGCTGGTCGGCTATGCCGCCACCACTTTCTCCACCGTCGCCGTGCTCTCCATCGCTATCACCCTGCCCATGGTGTACAATTACGCCGCTCAGATGAGAAGAACGACTCTTAATGACCTCAAGGAGTGCAAGGTATTGAATCAGACTTATTTTGAACAAGAATGCTGCAATTTTGGTCTCTGTATAATTGCTAGCTCCATTGACTTCTAAGAAAATTTTCTAGCTCAGAGATGTGTTAATGATTTGCCTTGCAGGTCAATGCCAAGGGCGTCTGGTCGGACGTGTTCGCGATGAAGGCCCTGCCCTCGGCGCACAACCGTACCGCCCGTCAGGCCTACTGGGAGGACGCCAAGTGCAACGGCTGCTGCCAGCCCGGCCCTGCCGGACCGGCAGGCGCGCCTGGCCGCGCCGGCCAGCCCGGTCACCCGGGCGCCCCGGGCGGCGGCGGCAATCCCGGCCGCGCCAACGGGTCGCCCTGCGAGCCGATGACGCCGCCCCCCTGCACGCCGTGTCCTGCAGGCCGCCCGGGAGCGCCCGGTGCCCCTGGCCCCGCCGGAAACGACGGCCGTCCCGGAGCGCCGGGAAGACCCGGCAGCGATGGAGCGCCCGGAGAGAACGGCGGACGCGGCAACAACGGACAGCCCGGCCGACCCGGAAATGATGGCAGACCCGGAGCGCCTGGAAAGTCGGCCTCGTCTGGACGCCCCCAGGCCGGAGCGCCCGGACAGCCCGGTCGTCCCGGATCCCCGGGACCTCAGGGACCCGCCGGACGTCCTGGAAACGACGGCAGACCCGGCAACAATGGAGGTCGAGGACAGCCCGGACAGTCGGGAGCGCCCGGAAACGATGGACAGAACGGAGAGGCTGGTCGCGACGGAAACGGAGGAGGATCGGGTGAGAGGGGAATCTGCCCCAAGTACTGCGCGCTCGACGGAGGAATCTTCTTCGAGGACGGAACTCGCCGTTAAGCGGTGTCATTGCGAACGATACTCATGTATTGATACTCAGACCAATAAAATCTTTAGCTTCACCTTGATTCAAAATTTTAATGCGAGAAAGAATATAAAATGAATGGTCATGAATAAATAAATTAGAAGAAGGGTGGCTTGTATGCGAGGTGGTTGAAGAATTGTTCCATTTCATCCTGCCGAGAAAGGGCTTCTTGAACAACCTTCTCCAAGTCATCCATCGTGATAGAGGGTTCCTGAAGATAATGATTGCATATTGAGCATTTTCTCTAGACGAAATAACAAAAAAGGTTCAACGAACCTGTTCAATCAATAGAGTATATTTCGAGCGCAGGATTCTCTGCAGAATCGAAATCAGTTCTTGTATGCTGTACATCTCTGAAAGAATCTTGAATAAAAGAAAAGTGAGCGCGCAAGGAAAATAGGCGGGATAATAATGGCGGCTGATGCAATTGCAGCGAATCTATTGCAGGTGCATTTATTACTGCAGGATAGTTTGCATAAGTGATCAAAATAAATTATCTGTTATCATAATTCGAGCTATTCGACTATTTCAGCACCCCTAGTGACAAAATACTCGCTCCATCGTCAGAAAGACCAGATAGCGTGTGAAAGGAGGAGTGCGAGATATTATTATCGCACTCCCATCGTGAGTTCTGCCGCAGTGCAAGCACAGAGCAAGCACAACCATTATTTCCCGACCTAAAAACATAATAGAAGGCATCAGAAGCCATCAGATTTGATCGACTTGCATAATAAATAAGAGACGAATCGCGAGAGAATCATCCATTTTGAACGCTATGTGGCGGAATACAAAACATATGTCCAATCCGGCCCAAAAGTATATGGCAAGTACTTTTTACAATGCTCTTTCAAACTCCGCCTCGGAAATTTGAATATCGATTTTATTTTCGAAATTGTGAAGATTTACACGCTCTATGCGAAACGACTGTTGTTCGACGTTCCTTCGGTTGCTAGATTATGCATGGTATGAAACGTTGAACAAGGAACTTTTTTTCGAGTGGTTGCTAAAACTCCAATTCTTATCGATGTACATGGACGCGAGGAATGAGCTGGCTATTCGCGGCAGAAGAGTCCGTCACGGAAGAGAAAAGAACATTAGAGATTCGGACTACGAATACAAAATGAGATTTGTGACGGCACTTTTCGCTTGCAACTCTCGTCATTTCGTGTGCATTCTCGTATGCAAAGCGAAGTGAGACAATTCGTTCGTTCAGGAGGAGCTGGGTGATTACCACTTGGACCAGCAATACGAGCACTACATTGTGAGAAAGGCGGACGGAATGAGGGCGTGCTTCCATCGATGGGCGCGCTATGAGGACAATGATGGTGCGCAGCCGTTGGTTGTCGTGTTCTTCATGAACCAGAAAAGGTGGGACGAGTTGTCCGCGGAAGCAAAAGCAAAGGCAGCAGCTGAGAGGGAAGCTGAAGATAATGCTGGGGACGTCGAGGAAGAGTAGTTTATTCCTATCTTTGCTCCATCAGTATCATCTCGCTGCCCTCTTTATAATGGAATCAAGTTTTCTCTTTATTATTTTTCATATATATTTAATGAATCGATTACTTTTCAACTTTGTAAATTAAATGTTGTCCTTTTATCGATGAATTCGTTAAAAAGTCTGTTGAAAACGTCAAACAATTTCAAAATCGTTTATCCCGTGTGTGTGTCATACAAAGTGTTCGGATGTGGTTTTTGTTGTTCTGGCGGCGGCGATGGGCACAACAGGCAATCGCTGCACGGGCACTCGCAGGTTCTCGATCGTCTCGCTGCGTCGCGCGCGTCGTCGCGGCGCGTAGTACACGAACACGAGGAAGATCACGCCCTGAAACACCCCTCTCGATATATTTCTTCGTTTCTATATGCTAAAAGCATATGCGTGAAAGAGTGGATCACAGCCCAGTTATTGTTTTGTTCTGGAATTTGTACCATTAAATTCGTTTGCTGTTTGAGCTTGTCAGAGAGAGAGAGAGATTGCTCGGAATGAACAGAGATGAGATATAGATTATTGATTCCCTTTTCGTTTTTTTTTGTTTTTCTTGTTGTTTTTCATGATTTTTCTTTCTGCTATTTCGACCAGGATAAAATGATGATGATGACTAAACCGCACCTGTACCGTCGGCAGCGCGTAGTAGCATAACGTCTGGATCAGACTGTAGTCGCCTCTCTCGAGATTGAATGTGAGCGAGATGAAGAAGAAGGTGAATGGGGCGAGCTGGATCATCAGGGGTACGAGACCCTGAGGGGTGAAATCAATTGTTGCTTTTCAATTTAGGTCTTCAGATTCCTCGTCTTCAGATACTCTGGTTTCATGCAACCACTAGGCAACCATAACCGTAACCGAGAGAGTGTGTGAAAAGAAGAGAGCGGTTAGAGCACGCTCTCTCCATTTCACACACTCTCTCGGCTGCGGTTATGGTTGCCTAGTGGTTGCGAGAAACCAGAGTAATTCATGACGAAGCGCCGGTCAAGACGAAAACAACGAATGTAAGGCGGCAAAAGATAAAATTTAGGATTATACCTGAACTATCTGTAGTTGGATGAATCGCCTTTGAAGAATGGCTGTTTTCGAGCTGATCAAAGGTGTGAGGCCTCGAAGTAGCCGCCGACTCCTATAAGGAAAATATACATGATTGACAAAATTTCGACATAGAATTTCGCATTATGATAACTATTTTTTTCAAAGCAATTTCAATCTTTGATATCTATCGAGCACGTTAAAGCTCCTCGGACCTATGAATGACGATGAAGAAGGCTGAGTAGGCGGCCGCATACGTGGGCAGGAATGCGATGAAGGCGATGTCCTTGAGCGATCGGCCTTTCTTCAAAGGAGGGGTTGGCAGAGATCGGAAATCCGTGTACCATTCTCTATACACACAAAGCTGCCGTCCAAACTAGTGCCCTTCGACTTCCTTTCGTTCGACATTGGCTCACATTCAACTCACATTCAGTGGATCCATCTCGACGCTCAGCCCGTAGACGAGAAATTGATCGCGTTCGGTGAGATTGTAGGCGCTTCGAACTGCCGTGATCATCGTCTCCTCGAATTCCGGTGTGGGCAGCATGTCGACCGCCCAGATCTGCAAAGCGATCAGAGATGTGCAAACATTTCTCAATCTCTCATTTCGCGACGCTCTCTCGCCGGTCAGAAAGAGCGAGAGAGTATGACGAAATGAGAGGTCGAGAAATTTTCGCACACCCCTAGAAGCGATTGAGTTCCTAAACAGCCGAAGCAATAACCAACAAAACAAAAGGTTGAGAAAGTTCACCGCAGTGAACGACATGAGGAGGATGCTGAAGGCGTAGGACGAAGCGAGCGATTCCAACGTGCTCATCGCCCGACCGCGCTTGTGCAGCCCACTGCAAACAAATAACAATAATAACAAAACAAGCCCAGACTCCGGATCGTAACAATCCATTTGAAATGGATGAAATTTTCTGAAAGCTACGTTTCTGAGATTTGAAAAAAAAATGTTGCTTGTGCATGCTCTGCCTCGGTGGTCTCTCATTTTCGAGAAAGTTGATTTGGGAAACACCTCCTCACTCCTCCCGCACTCACTTGAACAGATGCAGGTACTGCATGATTCACGGGGCCGGCGTGAGCTGCCACCAGCCCGTATTCAACAGCAATCCCATGAAGTAGACGGCGTCAGCGAGGGGCCGGGGCAGAATGTGCAGCACGGGTCCGAAGATAACGTTGATGTAGAGCCCGTCGACGAAGACGTGCGACTGCAATATATAGATATAGTAAGCGGTTTCTAATACCTCTCAAGCGGTTTATTTCTTATCATGAATGTGATCACGAAGCGATCAGTTGATGATGTGCATGACACATGCTAGAGAAGAAAGAATGGCTCCAGAGAGCAAAGAAGAAAGACAGTAAAATAACGAACCACCATGGCGACCAGCCAGCAGACGCTCATCAGAAACCCGTGAAGGGCGCTGATCTGCAGACTGACCCTGTAGGCGACGATCGATTGCGCCATCGAGCCTAAAATACCACTGTTTAAAAAAATACCATTGTTAAAAAAACTGCTAAAATACCACTGTTGTTTGTTTACTGTCCTTGAAAGGAACAATTTGGCTAATCAGCAACAAAATAACGTCAACAAAATAAGGAAATTTGACCAAAATCGTAAGCCATTACCATTGACGAGCAGCGTGGACAGGGCCACATTCAGCACCAGTCCACTCAAGCCGAATGCCGTGGCGGCAAGCGCGATCTCGCCCGGCGCACCCATGCACGGGAGTCGGCTGATCGGGCTACGGTAGTTGAACTATTTCTCTCCGGTTGCAGGTCCTAGAACGACGGCGTTGAATGAGATTCGTTTGGGAACGCGAAGATGGGCTATGCGCGATCTCGCCCCCTCCCTCCCTCAGACCGCTGCCTAGTCCATGTATTCTTGCATATTTATACTTAGTGTAGTCGTGGAGATCTGGCAAAATGATCTGGAACCAGACCTGGGCGAAATTTTTACGGTCTCTCGTTTCATAATGTTCCTCAGGTTGATGGAGATGTAGGGGATTATGAATGAGGGGTGATGACTCGTTATTTCGCGCGTGAGGTCAGAGAGGCTAGCATGCACGCGGAATGAAGACGCGAAGACTTATCCGCCACCGACAGACCTACTCACATATACTACTCACATATACATAAACTCGGCTCATCCGGAGGGCTCCGAATACAGTCTAGGGCATGGCTTGGTACGAAATGACTTTTCTCATGTCACCGGTGAGAGAGCGTGGGAGACTATTGAGACTATTTCTGAGCTTTCCCTATTCTAGAAAACATGGGAAAACAAAAACTGTTGCCGACGAGGTGGTGCCGTCAACAGCCAGTTGGAAGCACCACAATTTTTCAACTACGCAGAATCGGTACACCCAATCCTAACTAGTCTGACAGTGCAAACATCAAACGTGCATTTCAGGAAGAAGCCTCAAACAAGGTGGATATGTACCGAGAATGGGAAGCACCTCCTTACGGCATAATAACAAGAGTTTCTGAGCATTTACGCACGTTCGAGTAAAGTTGCACGAGATCTCCGATGATGAGAATCTTAATAGTAAAAGAAATCTGCAAGTGCATGAGTGCTTCTATTGGTCTCACATGATGTGTGAATAGTGTTCATTAAATACGACTTCAGTGCTGTCTTGGCTCAGAGTTTTGCGTGAAAATCGGCAACATAACGAGAAACAATCGATGAAGAGAGAGAGGTAAGCAATGCTCTCCGCACTGCCGCGCTCTTTTTTTTATGTAATCTAATTATAATTAATATTTTACTAAATGCTGTGAATTCACGACCGTAATTTTTATGACGATAATGGAATGAGGAAAGCAATCGCAAAACAATTGGATACGTAGCAATGAGAAGAGGTAAGCAAATGCCTCCGCACTGCCGCGCTCTCTTTTGTCGGTCATGTAATCCGAGCTTACACCTTAGTGCATTTGCCATTCTGAGATCTTCCTACTCGCTCTCTCTCTCGTGAGTGTGCAACAGAGGAAAACAAAAATCGTCAGATACGTCGTCGAAGAGGCGTGATTCGAGCTTAGCCTTCGCATTAACTATTCGAGATAGCAAAGGATCAACGTTCAGAGCCCAGGTGTTAAATGAAACCACAAGTCAATGCTCGGAACACAATTTACTGTCATGCGCAATGTTTATCACGTTATTTATCGACATTACTAGTCAATATCATCATCATTATTGATCGACCCGTATGTGATCACTGCTGTTCGCGGGGGTACATCCGCACGATGCAGCCGTACTTCGGCCGAAGAATCGCCTCGGCCAGTGGAGGGTTGTCGTTGAGCGCCCTGTAATTTTGTTTTGTTTGAAAATAGAGTTCGAAATAGGAGAATGGAGGAAAAATCGCTTTCCCAGAACGGGAAATAGAAGCTCATCAGAAACACAATCGCACCATTTCACGAGTTTTCTCACCGGTCAGAGTGGCGGTAGAGTGCGTGAGTTTAAGAAAAGAATGTCCGTAGTTCGATGTCAATTAGCAACATAATGTGGAAAAAACTGACATGTCAGATTCGAATCGGTACCGCCTCAGCAGCCACGACATTACGACCTTCTCCTCGTAGCTCGCAAATCGTTGTCCTGCAATTATAATTTCGCATAACAATGCGGAGGGCGAAGCGAGCAAACACCACAGGACATGCTCATGACGAGTTTCGCTCCCCCTTGTCTACATATACTATCCGTCATTCTCCGCCTCGGCCGAAAAAAAAGCGTTTGCGCACGCTTTCCAAGATCGACACCACAACGGTGCACACAGATCAACCGTATCTCACAACGAACACGGCTTGCTCACTTCACTCTCGCCGGGAAGATAGTACAAAGAGAGAAGAATCGAATTCTTTACCCTAAAAGCCCTAAAAACAATCCTCACCGATGCAGTTCCTCGGTCCGGCCGAGAAGGGAATGTAGTCGAAGGCGTGCCGGTTGACGGATCGTTCGGGCAGGAACCGATCGGGATCGAAAGACTGCGCGTTCTCAAAGTTCATCCTGCAATGAAGTCATTGATCTATTTGGTTCGATGGATTACAAATAATCCGAAAAAGGGCTGTGCAAAAACGTCCCACGCTCCTCTGTTTACATGCACTCTTGCCCTGCATGACCGGCGAGGGAGCATTGCGGGAAAATTTCGAACTGATCCGAAAAAGTCAAGCAGCATGAAAGCATCGAACTCACTCGTTTCTATGAATGGCGATCGGGCAGATATTGACGGTCGTTCCTCGGGGCAGTGTGTAGCTGCCTGCAATGGAAAATTATTTGCGTTGGGTCAGTCCGTGGAACAGCATTAGTGAGGCTTCGCAGCTAAAAATTATAAAAGTGTGTGAAGCACGACGACTGAGACGTGCAGGTGCAGAACAACTAGAGAGTATTTTCACGTTAGAGAACCGCGATCGCATCGGAGCGCTGTTCTCGCATGTCCATTATGCATACTGTCTCGCTATATTGTCAGACAAAAAAATCGGCAGTTCTTTTATTTTGTTCCCATCCTTTAAATAATCGCAGAGTGTTCTCTCCCTATTATTCTCACTTCTCATCCTCCACAATTTTAGTGGTTATTGCCTGGGCAAAGAACCGAAGAAGATCCGAATTTCCACTCACCGCACTCAAAGTCGTTCTGCAGTTTCCTCATGACAATGGGCACTGGCGGGAACATGCGCATCGCTTCCTTTATACATCTGCAACAAAGGGTCAATGTGCTATTCAACACTCTTGAAAACAAGACGTGATCATCCCAACAAGTTCTCAAAATTCAATCACTTCAATTCAATCATTCAATCGCGTTAACGATAGACAACAGAAAATACATCTCAGTGAATTTTGGATAGCTCACCTGTCCAAATACGGCATGTTGCTCAGATCCTCTCTAGTCAATTCCCTATCGGCATCGCCCTTGAACACCTCGGCAACCTCCTTGGCTGCAATCTCCTGTTGTTCGAGCACGCGAGGCACCAAACGGTCCAGGCGAGCCCGGAAGCGGTCGTGTCGTGGCCTGTACCGGGTATTCAGCCGAATCTATTGCCAATCGCGCACAAGCATAGATCGCAACTCACCCTCGAATATGAACGTCTCCACTTCATCTTTGAGGTCCTCGATCGAGAGGCGATTCTCGCCGCTCTGGAATTCTCTATTATGAAAGTCCTTGCCGACAGAGGACAGCAGCTTCATCAGAGATGGAAACGTTTAGTCAGGGTTGAAGTGGTGCAGTCTGCTAAATCGAAATCGGTGCTTCCTCTTACCTGCAAGAGGAGCATGTCGAGGAAGGCGCGCTTGTTCTGCTCGACTTCGCCCTTCTCGAGGGCCACGCGGCGCTCCTCGATTACCTACAAGAGCAATGACGATGACATCATTGACACTCAAAATGAATAACGAAACATACGCTCTGCGTGTAGCCTCGCGCGGTGTTCACGTAGCGCATGTACTCCTGGTCGTGACCGATCAGTTTGCTGGAATTTTAATTCTTTTTTTTTTGGAAAATTTTAATTCTTTTTTTCTGTACAAAGAGAATAAGGAGTGGAAATACGAGGACAATTATGGAAAAAAAACAAAGAAATGAGAAAAAGGAGACAAACACAGGCGATGAGCATTGGTGATGGATGACTACTCCTCCCTTGGATATGAATGCGTTATGCTTACCGCACGAATCGGCTCCACAGGACGGGCCGAGACAGCACGTCAACTGCCATCATGACCATCCGCTGCACAGCCGTTACGTACGGCTGATTGGGATTGTGCTGCGCGTTCAGCTCCTTGCCCATCGCCGTTTCTGCAAACATATACATTCCCTCGCAAATAGCATGATCGCTAAGAACATCCATAATGCGAATGCACGCGTCTACTTTTTTCACATCAAAATATCGTGCGTTTCAAATGCTCCGCAAACTCAATGTGCTGGTTAGCGCATCGATTGTCTGGGAGAGAGAGGAAGGGAAGAGGTAGGGCGGAGGAGTGCAGGTAGATCACTAGCCTCCTCCCGGCCTCTTCCTAACTCCGCCCATCGAACGGTAGTCAAAGGTAGGGTTGGCAATACGGAGTTTGCGACGTTGCAATGGAGGGGAGGGAGGGATGCGACGTTGCAAAGAGAGAGCGAGGGGAGGGGGAGGGATTGCGACGTTGCAAAAAGAGAGAGCGAGGGGAGGGGGAGGGATTGCAACGTTGCAAAGCCCATTGCAACGTCGCAATCCCTCCCCCTCCCCTTCTCTCCTCCTCTTCCCCCTCTTCCCAACCCGGCGCGACTAGAGCGCGTGCGCTTCTCATCTCAAAGCTTCAAAAGGCAATGTGCCCTACTCGCAGAAGCTTTCGCAGTTTTTTCTAAATGAGATTATAATATGATGCAATGACAAATATTCCAAATATATGATACTCAATAGCTTTACTTTGCTAGTAGATTTACATTTCCGATGAGATACCAACTAAAAATTTGAGCAGTGCGCGGTTTTTTCTTTGAAGACACTCAGTGGTGATGAAATCGGTGGAATATCGAAATTAAAAATGGTTTTAATTATCGTTTGCATATTAATTTCCGTGAAATTTGATGCGGGAACTGTTTTCCGAGCTCGGAAGGTACCGAATCATTGCAACGTTGCAAAGCCCATTGCGACGTTGCAATCCCTCCCCCTCCCCTCGCTCTCTCTTTGCAACGTTGCATCCCTCCCTCCCCTCCATTGCAACGTTGCAATGTCGCAACCGTTTAGCCAACCCTAGTCAAAGGTCAACTACGAGTGGAACGGAAAATATTTTCACGATAACGAAAAGATACGAACCGCAGATGATATCGAGCGCGCACAGCTTGATCAGCGGGTAAATGTCGAATTTCGTGCCGGCTCGGTCGACAAGGATCTCATCTACGAACACCTGCAAATTGATGTCATTGTTGTTGATTGAGCTCAATACACTATTACAATACTTTCGCTCTCACAGGAACCGTATATTTTTCCGTATATTTTCTTCAATTTTAACCAAAACTTGATCGTTTTCGTAATAATCAGCCAGATGCTGTTTGCTCACTAACCTTGGAGTGCCGGTTCATCGCTGTGATGTACGTGTCCAGCTGACTGAAGTGGAAGGTGGGCGTGAGCAGACGACGTCGATGTCGCCACGAATCGCCCGTGCTGTAAGCGTTTTACAGTCGTAAGACAACGCTAGGTGGGTAAGGTGGTAAGGCCAGCTGTTAGTGCTACAGTGCTACAAAGAGCCAGTGATGCAAAGATCAATCCAATTAGAGATGATACGCTTGACTATTCAAATTTGAAATTAGGAGTGAAGTAGTAAAGTGAGCAGATTCAATGCATTTTCCCTATAACTTAACACGCACGATAGACGTAGAACCTTTGGAGAACTTTAATCCAAAAATCTAACTCACTTGAGCAGCAGGCCCCTTCTACCTTGGTTCTAATTTGAGCTTCATTAGTACTGGAGTAAGGAACGTGCACAGATTCAGTTTATACTAGGCATTCTGGTTCTAAATTCTCTCACTCACTTGAGCAGCAGTCCCCTGCCCAACCACGGCAGCAGCAAGTCGTAGTCGTTGCCCTTGGTGATTTCCTCGGAGGAATCGAGAATCGCCTTGACTGCTTTGCCGGAGAAAGGAGTGATGAAGCATCGATGGAGGATCCAGATGCACGACATGTCCTGGCCTGCAAATATTTTCAGGTTTATAATAGCCTATTCCCTACCTTCATTATCGAGTTTGACCTACTTGTTGCTATTTTTCACTTTGGGTACAGCGACCAATCAATAGTTTTTAGTAATAGCTATCCAACGCGCTGTCGAACGAGTGATTTCGTTTAGAATGAACTTTGTGCTGCTCCGGCGCGTTTTTATTGGAGGAGCATGTCACACCAAAGTGGGCGGGGCTTGTGGCCCCAAGGTTTATTGCAATAATTGCTGCATTTATTCTCGTGTTTGTTCGCTTTTCACTTCCCTGAACTTGATGTTTGATATTTCTGCATGTATCTATTGCGAGTGAAATGGAAAGATTATTTTCCGTAATAATTGCAACAAGTGCAATAGTGCGCGTGCTATTAGTCAGATTTGCCGATCAACTCGTGCGATTATCTTGTTAGCATTGTTAGCTATATTGTATTGTTAGCTCTGTTCTCTCTCTCTAGCAAAGGACGAGGAACAGAGTTTGACGCCCAAGATAAGATAAAACGAACAAAAAATCAACTGGAGTTTGAAACACACGCTAATGGTGAGAATGTGCGCAATAGAGAGACGACTTATCCTCAGTACTCACCCAGTTTCGCGTAGTCATTCGCGCGCTTGATCATGTTGATCGGCATGTCCTCAGCGGATCGCTTTACAGTGAGCATATTTCCGACGATGGGCAGTCCGGGCGGACCGGGCACGAGCGAGGCGATCTTCTTCTGACGACTGCAATAGGGCTTATTTTGAATCTTACTTTCTAGTTGCTTAGGGCCGCATTTCGTGACCATGTTATTCTGAGGACTATATAGAAGCTTATTTGTTGATATTAGTGCTCAGTTTTAGATCATTGGGATATTTCTGGAAGAGAATTTTTCAATCGATTTCCCGATAAAACAAAAAAGACAGCGCAGAGATTATATTTGCTAAAGGACGCGTGTGTTGGCATTATTGTTTTAAGACAT
The DNA here is from genome assembly GCA_000180635.4 of Pristionchus pacificus. Taxonomy (NCBI): domain Eukaryota; kingdom Metazoa; phylum Nematoda; class Chromadorea; order Rhabditida; family Neodiplogasteridae; genus Pristionchus; species Pristionchus pacificus. The sequence goes on from CM026580.1 coordinate 13,935,028, forward strand.
CGTTAAGAGTAAAAATATTGATATACTGACCTGTACTCTCGCCAGAACGTCAGTCCCGGCAGTAGCACATAATACATGAGCGGTATAACCGCGAGAAGCGCTAATGCGAGCATCTGCGAGAAAGTTGTTTTTTTTTGGCAACTCGACCTGATTTGCAGACATCATTAACGCGGAACGAGCGCGAGAGATGTGAATCCTGCAAGGGATGGGATTAGGTCAAAGACCAAAGATCAAAGATCAATCTGGTACCTTGACGCCGTCAATGTTGAGGAAGCGCAGCTCGTCCGTCATCGACGCGTGGAAGCCAACGGCGCCATGCTTCGATGCGCAGTAGTCAACCTGCAATTGGGAAATAGGTCACTAAATATGAAAACAAAGGCAAAGGTCATCTCGTACTAAGGAAACACGAAGGGTGCTAGACCGGTGACTATTTTATATAGCCAAATCTAGCCAAATCATGATTCACGCAGCAGAAAACAAGTGAAAATGCTATCAAATCGGGATGTAGTGGTTCTAAGGAGAAAAGTAGAAGGCATACCAGTCCGGCGACTCGCAGCTTGCCGGCAATGGATGCGATCGTCACGATGTGCCCGTGATTCCTCTCGATCATCGACTGTCCGAAGTGCTTCATCGTCTGAAAAATTGCGAAATTTCTTCATTGAATTTTTCGGATTCTATTGCCGAAAAAGCAGTTGTTCTCAACTGCTTTTCTCAAAACCATAACATGCTGTCAATCTTCTCACCACTAGTGATCCATCGTGTATGCGGGACAGCTCGAGAGTCATTTCTAATCTCTTCGTGTCACCGCATAGTTAGTCATATCACTCGCTTTCCTAGCATGGGAACTATCTCTCCCTGCTTTCATTGCAAAATTTCACTGATTCACACCAAACCAGGTCATGCAGAAGTCAGCAGCGTGCTGGAATATTTCCAGGTGTATAGAGAAAGGGCACAAAACACTTCATGGGAATAGCGAGCCATCGCCATCGTCTTCTCCATTATTTTTCGTCACATTCTTTTTTCACATCAGATCAATAGCTTTTTTGATTCAAGATTTCGAGTATAAGAGGAAAACTAACATAGAGACAGGCCATGCAATTAACCGCCATCGTTTTCTCCATCAGCTCCTCCGGACACTCGAAGATCTTCTTGCCCGTGACGATGCCCGCGTTGTTGATCTGCGAATGGATCAATCAAAGGCAAATCTTATGTTCATGGTTTGGAAAAGATGAGAACTTGTCGTGAAAACAAGCGTTTCTTCTACAGGATAATTGATCGAATAACGAAAAAGGATGTTTTGGTTTTTTTTAATCTGGATGTTTTTGAAAAGAAAAAAGATATACTGACCTGTACTCTCGCCAGAACGTCAGTCCCGGCAGTAGCACATAATACATGAGCGGTATAACCGCGAGAAGCGCTAATGCGAGCATCTGCGAGAAAGTTGTTTTTTTTTGGCAACTCGACCTGATTTGCAGACATCATTAACGCGGAACGAGCGCGAGAGATGTGAATCCTGCAAGGGATGGGATTAGGTCAAAGACCAAAGATCAAAGATCAATCTGGTACCTTGACGCCGTCAATGTTGAGGAAGCGCAGCTCGTCCGTCATCGACGCGTGGAAGCCAACGGCGCCATGCTTCGATGCGCAGTAGTCAACCTGCAATTGGGAAATAGGTCACTAAATATGAAAACAAAGGCAAAGGTCATCTCGTACTAAGGAAACACGAAGGGTGCTAGACCGGTGACTATTTTATATAGCCAAATCTAGCCAAATCATGATTCACGCAGCAGAAAACAAGTGAAAATGCTATCAAATCGGGATGTAGTGGTTCTAAGGAGAAAAGTAGAAGGCATACCAGTCCGGCGACTCGCAGCTTGCCGGCAATGGATGCGATCGTCACGATGTGCCCGTGATTCCTCTCGATCATCGACTGTCCGAAGTGCTTCATCGTCTGAAAAATTGCGAAATTTCTTCATTGAATTTTTCGGATTCTATTGCCGAAAAAGCAGTTGTTCTCAACTGCTTTTCTCAAAACCATAACATGCTGTCAATCTTCTCACCACTAGTGATCCATCGTGTATGCGGGACAGCTCGAGAGTCATTTCTAATCTCTTCGTGTCACCGCATAGTTAGTCATATCACTCGCTTTCCTAGCATGGGAACTATCTCTCCCTGCTTTCATTGCAAAATTTCACTGATTCACACCAAACCAGGTCATGCAGAAGTCAGCAGCGTGCTGGAATATTTCCAGGTGTATAGAGAAAGGGCACAAAACACTTCATGGGAATAGCGAGCCATCGCCATCGTCTTCTCCATTATTTTTCGTCACATTCTTTTTTCACATCAGATCAATAGCTTTTTTGATTCAAGATTTCGAGTATAAGAGGAAAACTAACATAGAGACAGGCCATGCAATTAACCGCCATCGTTTTCTCCATCAGCTCCTCCGGACACTCGAAGATCTTCTTGCCCGTGACGATGCCCGCGTTGTTGATCTGCGAATGGATCAATCAAAGGCAAATCTTATGTTCATGGTTTGGAAAAGATGAGAACTTGTCGTGAAAACAAGCGTTTCTTCTACAGGATAATTGATCGAATAACGAAAAAGGATGTTTTGGTTTTTTTTAATCTGGATGTTTTTGAAAAGAAAAAAGAAAACATTGCCATGAAAACAAGCATTTCTTCTTCAGGATCGAAGAAGTAAAAGAAATAATGAAATTCGAACCAGAATATCGACGTGTCCTGCGTCCTTCTTCACCAGCGCGGCCTTGGCGGCGATATCCTTGCGGTCGGAGAGATCGACGGTATACGCCCACACCTACGATTGCATTTTTATATATTTTTCCTTTCTTTTCTGCTTGTAAAAGCTATCGAATTCATGTTATACTTGTCGATCATTACACTGTAAATGTGCACCTTTCGAGCCTGTCATGAAACAATTGATTGACTGATGAGATTAGACGCTATCATGACCTCTTCAAAATCAGAGAACACAATCCGTTAGGGGTCAGAATGAGGAATCCGTCTGTTCATTACACACGATCTCGCGGAATATACATTCCAATCGCCCTAAGCAGAGCACGAGACAACAAAAAAAACTCACTCTCGCGCCGCTTCCGTCCAGCAGCTTCTTTGTCTCCGCATTTCCCGCCTCGTTCACGTCCCACAGCACAATGTCGCAGCCGTGCTTGGCGAACTGAGAGAATTGATCTTTGATCTTTGATCTCTCCGGAAATTAGAACTTACCTCCAGCGCCATGAGTCGACCAAGTCCCGAGCCCGAGCCGGTGATCAGGCAGATGTCTCCTGAAATTACTCGATTAGTCAAGAGTATCTAAAATCCATCATTCGAACGTTGCTTGGATCACGAAAACAGAAAAAGAAATGGATTCGATTGCGTACCCTTGATGCTCTTCCGCGGGAGCACTCCGATGGGCAGAAATGCCTTGACGACGTCGATGAGGGTGAAGATGATCAGCTGGCCGAGAGTCCACATGAATTCGCCGATCGGCAGAAGGACGTCCGAGACGAAGTCCATGGTTCTGATTCATATTGTTGTTGTTTGGATGCCGAAATCGTTCGCGCCAGATGGTTACAGAAGTGAAATAGCGTGCGAAAATGAGATAGTGCCCTTGGCCGTTGGATAGGTGGCAGTAAAACATGAATTCGAAGGTTTATAAAGGTTTTACATTATAAATAAGAAGTTTTTACATTAGAAGGTTTTACATTATAAATAAGAAGTTTTTACATTAGAAGGTTTTACATTATAAATAATGGACAAAGGGGCTAAAAATGCGACAATTCCGCTGGAATCTCGTAGTGGTTATTATTTTATTTAACGTGTCAGCGTGAAATATGAGCTAGCGCGAAGGGAAAGGGACATCAGAGAGAGAGAAGAAATAATTGAGGGTGTGTATTCAGGTGAACCTTATTGAGTTTTATGGTTGAAATGCAATTAACCACTCTCGAGACTGTGGAAAACAACCATTCTAAAGATCAAAGAGTTCAAAATATTTGACCGGATTTTTGTTGGTTATCCCTTCTTTTACCCCTATGAACTAGTGCATTTTCTAATTTCATTCGTTGAAAGGCGTTGTCAGGATTGTTTTGTAAACACTTACTAATGTTCTATGTAGAAAAATGGAAAACAAGCACATATAAAAAAAAACCAAAACATCGATATCTCGGTAGCGCGCGGGGATTACGGCAAACAAAGGTGGATGCACTAAAAAGGCGAGGAGAGAGCGAGCGAGATCGAGAGAGTGCTATCTCACGGGCAGAGGGAGTGAGCAAACACAAACCAACTCGACAAGGGGTTTAGTTCCTAACCGCGCACATTGCCAGGGAAGGGGGTAATTACGGATGATTATGGTCAAAGGGAGGCCGGTGCTGCTCACCACTCCAAACTACTGGCTGCGAGGCGCGCTTTTTATACGAGGATTCTTAGCGGTCGGACGCCTTTTTGATAACGACTACGGAGTTGGAATGATCTATGTAGTGGAAGACGGGCGAGCGATTGCGATATCAAGGAGGCGAATGATAGCGAGATAGCGTGTGAAAGGAGGAGAGCCCTTCAAGGATTCCTGCAGGTCAGAGTGCTCCGTCTCTCGCGCTGCCTCGTTGTAGCTTATCAGAGGAAAAATGTGCGCAAATCAGGCCGATAGGAGGATCAAGACGACGGGGGATGACAGAGCGTCTCCACTCGCCTCTCACGATGCTCATAAAAATAAGCCAATAAGCGTGGAATTCTGGGTGCACCGGACGAAAATCGCTTACATAGGGATTCTTTGTCATGAACTTGATCACAAAAGAGACAAAAATGAAATGTGTCGCCAGCCAGGAGCAGCAAATGACCTGCATTAGCGCATAAATAGGCGTGTGCGCTAATGCGGTGTGCGCTTTCTGCTCACATTCCATGGACCGTCTGATCTGTTGAATGCTTCTCTGCCCTGCCCCTGATAGCCGTAATCCTCTCCCGGAAAAGCGGAGTGGTTCGCACCGAAAATCATCTCACGCATGCCGCCGCGGAAGTTATTGGTACAAGCGTGTGCAATTCTGGGATATGATTCAAGATGATTGCCCCCTTCTTAATTAATCAGCAAAACTGGCGAGGAAACAAGAAATTGGTAGTCTGATCGCGCGATCAGCCTACGATACAGTGGCTGGTATGTTTCTTGATAGAATGGAATCGAAACTCGACTAGAGCTGAGTCCAGACATTGTAAAGTCGTTATGGAAGGGCGAAGGGAGAGGATCTCGGACCCATTCACTCACCGTTTGATGACCTGCGGAAGAGCGCTCGGGCAGAGCGGAGGAGAAAGGAGCCGACGGAAATCTGAGAGAACGATATCATTATTTTTGAAGAAGATAGGCCAATAAAGCCGAGACACTGAAATGCTTTCCGGATCTTTTCAACTGTAACACAGAGCAAGCGGAATCGAATTTTGAAGAAACTTAACTCACCGAACGGCATCCCCTCGCCACGTCTGAATTCGATGACGATAGAAATGATCAGAGTCGGTATTCCGAAGCACAATAGGGCGTCCATGAGTTGTTTGGTAGGGCTTGAAAGGTAGGAGAATGAGGTGAACTTTACCAAACCGCGATTTCAAGAACCTTTCGATGTGTGCGAAATTGTTTAGCGAGTTTGTCTAACAGCAGTAAACGTTAACCGAGAATACGCCTTTTTCGTGCTTTTGGTGCACAGAACTTGGATTGCTAAGCACGAAAGTGTCGCAGCGACAATTAGTGCGGGCACTGGGCGAAGAGAAGCTGGGCGAACTATTGAAAACTTCCCAGAGTGATTGAATTAGCGAATGAATATTTGTTGGTTGACAATAGAAATGATTTTTGTTATTGATTTTATCTTATTGCAATTGATCATTTCCATGAGTGCATGCCGAAATACTGATTCGTTGTGACAGAAGGTGCCAAAGCAAGCGGTACGATTGGAGCTTGCTGTGTCATTGAGTGTCATTGACTCTTGTGCGTCAGAGCTGCATTGATCGAACCATTACATGTATTCATTACATGTATTGTATTCGGGATGCATTGCTCGGGCCATTTCGTATGCCTCGTTTACCTGTAGCGAGTTGTCTAGTTTTCGAGACTACGACTTCGCATAATATTATTTTTGTTCAGTTTGTCTGTTATACGCACCCAAGACAACACAGCTTTCGGCTACGTATTAACACAGACACCATGAGGGATTTTCGTTCGAAAACTAGGGTAACCTGATATCGAGCGTTCAGCGAAGCTTTTCCATAAATTTGTTTGTATCGTCTCTTGCAGTACAAGATACCCAGCGTGTTTGTCTCAAAAGTGCTCTATTTTAGTGCAGATATCAGATTATTTGTGTAATTATTCAATCAAAGTGTCGAAATGCACCAACCATCAAAGTCGGGTCGATGATATTGTAGAAAATAAAGCCAACATTGTATGCAATAATGCGAACCTTCTCCATGGCAGTAGCTTGCAAGCTGCCTATTGTAGAGACTTGTGCGTTCTCATCAGGCAACCAGATGCATAGGCGCAGTTCACAGCGTGCACCTTTTTGTGCAATACAATCAGTGCTTGCTTGAGCTCGATCAATCATACCGCCGTTCCATTTTGCGCACACTCTCTCGCTCGCTCGCTCGGTCGACGAGAGAGTGTGTGAAATGAAGAGACGGCGGTATCATTTAACGAGATATAGTGCGCACTGCTCGCCGCAAAGTAGCCAGTGTCCATCAGGGCGTATATCGGCCCGTTAAATTGTTTCATAAGAAACACATAGCTGTACGCGATTGCCATTCCGGCAGCCTTAATTGTTCCAGATTTTTTCCGTTTCGAATATGAACACAAATCACCTTGAACAGGAAACTGCCAAAGTACACGGGATGCATTGCTCGGGCCATTTCATAGGCCTCGTTCACCTAAAGGTTTTGTTTTTTCACCTATTACAAAATAATAGCAATCGATAACTTTCTGGTACAATACACTAAAACAACTCAGACTACGAATACGTGCTCATTTGAACCAGGAAATAAATTTCCCTTGGTATATCTTCGAACCTGATATCGAGCGTTCAGCGATGCCTTTCCATAGATCAGTTTGTAGCGCCGCTTGCAATACCAAATACCTAGTGAGTGCTTCTGAAAAGAAAAAAAAATCGAATGCCTGCTCGATCATATGTCTTGCAAGTATTGTGAAGAATACTGAACAAGATCTCTGTTTGATCAAATATTTTGCTTGCGTATTGAACAAAGTGCGCGCGCTAACCAGCAAAGTTGAAAGGTCAATAATATAGTAGAACATGAAGCCAATGAAGTGATGATCGCTCAGATATACCAAACAGCCAATGAATACGCCGAACAAGTACTGAAATGAGCACTCGGAGTTTAGAAGACAATTCGATGTTTACTGCGAAAAGTGTGAGTAATATTAGCACCGCCCAATTAGCTCTTGAAACGTGATAATATTGAGGTTGAAAGGTCGAACGGATTCGCTCAAACGCAATGAACATTTCGAAGCAAGAACTCGAAGCGTATGCCATCGAGTGAATGACCAGAAACTGGGGTCGTAACGCTTGAAGAAATATTTTAGACATCTTCAAGCAATTGCTCTCACCGGGCTCGACTACTCCTCTAGGCACGTAGCCTTTGTCGTAGAAGAACATTTGAAATTGAAGTTGACAGGTGTTGGCGAGGATTCCCAGCAGCGAGATGCACCAGAATGTGATCAGATACCTCAAAAATTGGTTGAACTGTATTGTTATGACCAACTTACCGGCAATTCGGATGCAGCGGGCATCTTTGAGTTGCAGCGAGCACTGTTATGACTGGGATTGCGCATACAAAGCAGATGACGAAAAAGACGGGAGGTAGGACGGGATAGTGCACAAGGAAATCAAGAAGCTGGTCCACAAATGAGGTCATGTTAGTTGCGAGGTTGAGCTTGCATATACGTGACAGTGGCTGTTCTTCGCTCGGCTCCACATTCCGTTAAGTTTAGTGTGTGGCATCAGTGAATCATCCGGTGTTGCCATGGCTCTTGGATTCTGCTGTTGATGTATTCCCTCATCTCGATCATCGGATCTGGTCGTCAAATACATTGTTCTCGTTCTCACTAGGTGATCATAGATCGAGTAGATCCCATGATATCCGTGTTTCTTATTTATGGGGGAGTTTTTTTTGGAGAATAATCACGAAGTTCATCTTCGAATCAATCTCTTAGATTGTGGCTCGTGGACACGTCGCCAGACGGGCTGGGAATTGCTGCTGATTTCAGGATGAATGAGAACCGACTGGATGAAGACCGAGAAATTTTCTCTCTTCCGTTTAAGATGCTTAGAACGTCCTGTCAAAACGTTGAGCCCCTAAAAAAATTTGGTTCTCATCCAGTCGGTTCTCATCCGACAAAAACAACTAACACATAATATTTCCGACGACAACGAACAGGGCATTACGAATAGCGCGATCGACACGACAAACTGGGTTTCATCTTCGAGTTTTTGTGTGTCTACGGGCCGAATAAAAGTACAGCGAATTGAGTGAATCCTAAACAGTCGAAAAATGTGAAAAATGTACGGGGTACGGGAAAAAGGAAAAAAATATAGTCTTTACTTTTACAGCTTTTGGTTCATTTCCAAGAGTCTTCAAGCATGTTGAAATACTGATTCGTTGTATCAGATATAGCGGAACCAAGAGGCACGATAGGCTCTTCGACTGATCTGAGGCTCCATACATTGCGTGTCAACACTGTCACACGAACCTTTTCCAGGGCAGTAAATTGAGAGCGGCCTTTCGTAGAGACTTGTGTGTTCTCATCAAAAAACCAGACGCATAGGCGCAATTTATTGAATGTCCTGAGAATATTCTGTTTATCTCACATTATCTTGTTTTTTTTGAAAAAGTGGCTCACGATAAAGTAGCCGCTGTCCAAAAGAGCAAAGACTGGCCCATTAATCAATTTCATCATGAATCCATAGCTGTAGGCAATTGCCATTCCGACAGCCTTAACTGATGAGTTTTTTTTTCTTTTCAAATATGAAAAAATCGACAAATAACCTTCAAGAGAAAACTGCCAAAGTATACTGGATGCATAGCTCGGGCCATTTCGTAAGCCTCATTTACCTCAAGGCATTCGGTTTTCACATTACTTTGCTGCAGAGTAATGTTATTCTAGGAAGTTTATGGTACGCGATGCCAAAACAACACAGACTACGTGCGCACTCATACCAGGAAATACTATTTTCATGGAAATATCATCGAACCTGGTAGCGAGCGTTCAGAGAAGCCTTTCCATAGATCATCATGTACCGCTTCTTGCAGTACCAAATGCCAAGCGTGTTCGTCTCAAAGGGGCACAATTTTCAGCGTTTTCAATTTTATGGATAGCATTTGGCTAGCAAAACTAACCACCAACGTGGAAAGGTCGATGGCGTTATAGATTATGAAGCCAGTAAAATGATGACCGTTCAGATAGATCAAAAAGCCAACATATGCGCCGCGCGAGTACTGCAATTGGCCGTTTTCGTTGTCCGCTTTCTGTTCTTTTCTGACCGCAATGATGGTCAGAACGAGAAGCACTTCCCAGCTGGCTCTTGACTCGTGGTATTCCTGTGGCTGGAAGGTCGAACGAATGCGTTCCACCGCAATGAACATTTCAAAGCAGGAACTCGACGCGTAAGCCATTGAGTGAATGGCCAGAAAATACCGTCGTAAAGCTGAAGTATTGCCGTTTCGTGCGCAGAATCGATTAAAAAAATCAGAAATCCTCACTCGGCTCGCTGACTCCCCTCGGCACGAAACCTTTATCGTAGAACAACATTTGAATTTGCAATTGACACGTGTTCGCAAGGATTCCCAGCAGGGAAATGCACCAGAATGTGATCAGATACCTCGAATTTTAGTGTTTTGAAAAAAAAAAAGTTTTTCAGAGCGACTCACCGGCAATTGGAATGCAGTGCACATTTCTGTGTTGCAACAAGCAATAATATGACTGGGACTGCGCAAATTGAGCAGAGGAGGAAAAAGAAGGGAGGAAGCACGGGGTAATGTACTATAAAGTCAAGGAGTGCATCGATGAACGTGCTCATGCCTGTTGAGAGGAATCTACGTAATTCTTTGATGCTACGCACTGCGATTCGGGGATGAATCGCAGTGCTACGCACTGCGATTCATCCCCGAATCGCAGTGCGTAGCATCAAAGAATCATGCGCTGTTGCCATGGATCTCAGATTCTATTGTCGATGCATTCCCGCAAACATCCCTGACCATCTGAGATATTCGTCTAATTCTGCCAACATTGTTCTCGTTCTCAGTAGGTGATGATAGATCGAGTGCTGTACAGTGCAAAGCGTCGCGAAATTCGTATTTCTTATTTATCAAGGAGTTCTTTCTGAGAATATTAGGAATATGGGTAACGAGATCAATCTCTCAGATTAAGGCTGATGGGTACGTCATGTTGTGGCATCGCAGACGGGCTGGTAAGCGGTGCTGAATTCAGGAATGTGGAGGTAGTCGGATCTGTCGGCACACCGCTGAGTATGATTCGACGGAACCCTTCGAGGAGCACGTGTCGGAACCTTCAACGATTTCGTGCATTTTGATAAATTCCGGCAATCAGGAGTAGATCACAGAAAAAAAGAAAATGCAAAAAATATGTAAAAAAATGTGGATACACAATGTGCTCACTTCGAGTAGGCAAGGATCATGCAGATCGGATCGAGAACGGGGAAGAAGGACACGAATAAGCCTACAATAGTTATAACTTTTTTTGGAAGCGGAGATGTGGCGCCGTGCAGCTCAAAATGGTAAAGAAATGTTGGAAGTGATGATTAACAGTAGGGAAATCTCTTCATTGCGAATTTGGGATATTGTTCCATCGCTCACACATAATATTGCCGACGAGCACGAATGGGCGGCCGGTAAGCGGCAGGCCCATGCTGATGAAGAAGGGCATCACACACAGCGCGATCGGCACGACAAACTGAACATCACACTCTCGTCTGTATATTCGATAATAGGTAATCGGGACCTGAATGACGAGTGCGCGCAGCAGCTGTATGTGAAGTGCGCGAGACGCGATCGACAGATGTCTGGAGGTGGGAATTAGAGTTCGAAATACGCGGGTAGTCGTCTCTTCATTTCCCGCACTCTCTCTCTCGCTCTCTCTCTCTTGCCTCTCTCACCGGTGAGATAGTGCGAAGAATGGAGAGAGACGATTACAGAATTTAGGCAGAGCTCACATTCGATTGATCCTCTTCACAATAACGAAGCCGCACGAGGCGTTGAACACGATTGTGAACGCACCGATGGCACCACAAATGTTCATGGCAACAATGGAATCCCAGTTGAGCCCCCCGCCGAAGCCCGCAGTGTGCTAAATTATTTATTTCCGTTTGCTTGGGTCTTGACAATCTCACCACATACTGTACTGGGTCCAGGATCGGCTTAGGCTCAGTATTCAGATTCACACCATACTCTCGTAGCATCACGTCAGCGAAGTAGTTCTCGACATTATCTTTGCTGAACTTAAACACATTTTTTTGAGATTCAAGAGGCTCAAACTGACAGAGAAATCCAGACTTCAATCATGATCGTCATCGACATTGCGACATTGATTACTACGGCAATCGCGATGCCTCTCTTGAAATTCGCCCGGAGTGCTTCCGGTCTGCGCAATTCACGATTGCGAACGTTTTCAAAATTGAACCGCCCTACATGATTACTGACAACAGTCGATAGAAGAAGTGAAACGTAAGCAAAATGAATGGCTCGTAAAAGAGGACGATATATGCGACCACGAGTGGATTGCCAATATACGATGGAAGATAGAGCGCGTTGTAGGCGAATACGGCAAAACCGTATTCGATTACGGCGTATTCCTGAATATTTCAATAAATTGCAAGTTTAAATAACGTTAAGGAATACCGGCAAGATGGCCGCGTGAAACAGTGATATCGCAATGTCCACTGTGGCGAATGTGCACAGCAACACGCGATAGTTGCCCAGATTACGATTGAACGGATGAGTCACGAGATAGATGAGGAATGCATTGGCAGCTAGTGAGACGAGCGCGAATGCGTACAGGAGATTTTGGAATATTTTAAACCTATCATAGATGAGATAGAAAACACGGACCTGATGCACCCACAATGGGACAGACGTCATGTTGACGTGAACAGTAATGTTGAACCGATGAGCTATACCGAAATAAATGAACTTGCCAGATCACTGGGCGCATTAGAGCACACCACGCAAGGACGCGAACAGTGATTTTTTCTAGTTGTTATCCAATTATTTTCTTGGTATTCTCTTGGACATTCGTAGTATCAATGAACTTCGCATATCGCCTCCGTTGTTGTTCCTTTCGTGAGTCAAATACAAAATAGCATCATTATATTTCTATGTTCGAAGTCTGTGCAAAAGAAGTGTATCGCAATTCAGAGTTTGCGCGCTCGAAATATGCTCGAATTAGACCACTGGAGCGCGCGAACGCTACTGTTACTACGACAACTGACAGTTCCAGATCTCACATTTGTAACGAAGCAGTACTGCAATTTTGATGCCGGTCCGAATTGGGTGGTACAAAATATGCCGTCAACAAAACACGAACCAAAAACAGCCACATTTCATAATCGTATTTAAGTTGGGTGGGGGTGGGCCTGCTTTGAATATATAACTGCTCCTGTGCTCGGCTTTTTTCAGAACAATACACAGAAAATATACATCCTCACTCCGTATTTCGGCTTGCGAAAAATCTTTGCGCTTTACCTCTAATTACATATTCCCTCGCATGGGAACACCCTGACGCACATCAAAATTCTGAGAGGCAGTGTGGAATATCCAAGTTATACAGTTCCGAGAACGCGTGGCTCCAGTGCGTCTGGGACTCGCATGCGGTTTCAAAGAATCTTAGTGCATGTATCGTTGAACGTGAAAACACCGAGAAGTGGCATAATGAAAAATAGCTATATCTGGATCCTCAAGTCTTTTCTAAGCCACGACCAGGAACAAATTTATCAGCGGTAACGAGACGGGAAGCGAAGTGGAAAGTGTTCAGAAGACCGCTTCGGGTCTCTCGGCGAGATACTTCTCCAGCTTCGGATGATCGAAGAACTGAATTAGTATTAATATTAGCTGGGGGCAACAGCCTCGAAAAACAGCTTCGAACTACGGAAAGTGCTTCTTCTCCTATGTTTTATTCCTTGCGGATTTGCCCTCTGATTGTGAGTGCGAAGGAGAAAGGGAAGGAATATTCAATATTGCAACTTCCTTTCGCCCCTACTTTCACCAACTTTGTGATAATGCGCTTCCATCAACGGGAATCCCTCGAAGATGACGTCCCGGTGCTTGTCCATTCTCGACAGCCATTCGAGCGACGATGCGATGAAGACGTCAGCGTGCGTGATGTCGGGTGTGCCGGCGTACCACCCGGTAGAGGACTGCAATTTGAATCGATTATTAATTTACTCTGGCATCAATCGTACTGTTGGCTTGTTTGAGGTAATGTAATGGTGGCATCAAAGTTTAGCCGAAGATAAATAGCTGTCATCCCTGACCTTCTTGAGCGCCGCCTCAAAGTACGGGAAATGCTTGGCTCTCGCCGGAGTGTAGGTCGAATCGTAGAGGGCGTCCTGATTTTGTTTATCCATTGTCCAAAATATCTACCTAGTTTGATGAAACAACTCGCCTTATCACCGGGCGCGAAGCCGGCATTGACTATGTGCCAGGGCAGGAATGCCATCACAAAGTCCGCGTACTGGTCGGCCAGTGCATCTGCCACCGCCGCTGTGAGGTTGTCCGGTCCGGCGTAGCCTGAATGTGGCATCGCAAATCGCAATCACATTACCATAATGAACGAGTTCCTAGTTGAACTAATATTCCATGGGTGCGTATTGACGCCATTTAATAAGTTATTTTCATGGAAATTTAATATTGGGCGGCTCGCTCACCGGCTTCCCGAACGAAATATCTCAAGATGGCCAGTGTCTGAGGCACTTTGACGCCGTCCACCTCGAGCACGGGCAGCGCGTCGAACGGAGCCTCTGCAATTATGATCGTGAAATAAATATTCTCTCGCTTTCCACTTCTTTTCTCTTTATTGAAATGTTCTCTCTCTCTCTCTCGGAGCTTTGAATTGAGGCACCCTAACGTTTTCGCCCTATACTGGATGCAATCGTATCAATGAGAAATTTAAAATAGCTGCCCTGAGCTAGAAATTGGACCAAGAAAGTGTTGGGAAATGGACACTAGAGACGCACCCTTGCTCTTCAAGTAGTCCGGCCACTCGTCGAATGCCACCCGCACTTCCTCCAGTTCAATCCCGCCAATGGCAGCCATCATCCGGACGCACTCCCCTCTGAAAAGAATGATAGAATTTAGATGAAAAAGTTGGATTTGGAAAAGAAATTGGATTTGGGAAAAAAAGAGTGAATTTAGGGAAAAAATGATTGAATTTAGGAAGTTACAAAAATATAAATATGGCACGGGACGGGATAGCGTAAAAGGAACCGTGCGCGCAGGTCGAAGTAGGTGAGCTTGTAGGTGGGCATAGCTGGTTGAAGGTTGGGACCTGAAACGAGGCTTGGTGAACCGAGAATGTAAATGAAGGGCGGGAACGAGGGATAGAGGGGCTAATTTGCCAAAGTGGCCTTGCAATATCCGAGGTGCGTCGAATTGGTTAGGGAAAGTGCAACAGAATCGGAAATGTGTCTATACTTTGATCGCTCAGGAAAACTCGAAAAAGCACGCAGACTTGAGGTAATCGTAGAGAGCAGTGTATGGAGTTTCTTGTTGGAAAAATAGCGCCCTTTCCCTCTTTTATACTCTCGGTCAACACGCTTTCCTGTACTCTATTGTAGGATCAGGGCGAGATGTGCCGAATGAGTGCCTCTACTCTATTTCCCTCCCAATTCTAGGAAAAGTGCGCTTTCTAAAGGTCGCCATGAGGTATGGTCCGTGGGAAACTGCAAAAAATACGACCTGACAAGATGAGGCGGTCAGTGAAACGATCTGAAGCAGCGTTATCAAAGATGGAAGGGCGATGAAAGTGAAATCAGTGTTCAAAAAGGCGTGCCTTTTTCGTGCGTGCTCGTCGAACGATTTTGTGAGCCAGGGAAATAGTCTTATCTTATTGTAGTTTCTCAGTGTTGCGCAATCACACCCTGCTTACAGTACTGTATCGATGATATTCAGAGTCACCCGAGTATACATGTGTTCGTGGACAGCGAAAAGCGAAAGCGAAAATGCGAAAATGCAGCGAAAATCAGCGAAAATGCCTCGTACAAGGGTATCACAGAATGTTGGACACCATGAAATTGCATATCGAGAAACTTATCTGCGAAACATTGAGTATGAATTCGCTATGGCCGAGATCATAGACAGATCACAGAGTTCACGATCTCTCGCTCACTTGAATACAGCACATTCCGCACAATTTCCTAAGTGCTATCTTACTTATCAATGTTCTCTAGCAGTTTGTGTCGGCGAGATGTCATGGAGAATGCAGGAGGTATGAGCTCTTATCGCACAGTGCAGAGGCGTGCCCAATCTCTGCTCAAGATCAATCGCCCCCTGCTCTCTTCTACGCTACATATAGGGCTTGCAATACAATTCTTTTGGTAATTTTGCGCCAAAGTATTCTATTCGCATATCGTACTTTATAATGTTCGTGATTGTTCTCATTCTACTGGCTGCGCTACTTTACTACTTTGGCATCAATCGGATCCTTGGTAAGCAATCATTCGTAGCGACGTCCATGATCGAAAAGTATCCTAATTATCTGCGGAGAACTTATAAGCAAAATCATTCTAGGCTTGCCTGCTGGGCCTCCTCCTCTTCCTCTGATCGGCAATATGCTATCATTCCAATGGGACCTGGACAAAGTAGGGAAAAAGATCAAGCCACCCATTGTGCAAATATTCATTGTAGGTTCTCCTCGAATGGAAAGCTCGCTACGGTCGCGTATTCACCGTTTGGCTACCGTATCCGATGGTTGTGATTGGCGATCACAAAGTGAGCTTTTTCGAATTTTTTTTTGATAGAAAAAGTTCTGCAGATTCTGCAAGAGCACGTGGTCAGGGACGGCAACAATTTCATCGGTGAGCTAATCGTATATTTGTGTGTTGTATTTCCTCCTTGAAACGTATATTTCAAAAAGTGAAATATATTTCAGACAGGAAGATTCCGAAGCAGATGCTTGATCTCTGGTTCGGCGGACCGTACGGGCTCGGCTTTCAGAAGAACTCAATCGTGAAAGTATGCACAAAACAATTCGATCAAATTGAATATTTCGTTCAGGAAACCCGCAAGTTTGCACTCAAGACATTCCACGAGATCGGTTTCAACTCGGCGACTGTTGAGGTTTGTCTTCGTCTCATCTCGAAAACGATTTATTATTGAGGACATCGTTCACAATAACGCTCTCGAAATCATCTCTCGGTGGCGGAATTCTGAAGGTGCAGCACTTAATGTATCCGAGAATTTTGAGGTAACAATTTTGAAAATATGAAGAGATTGATGATCTTTTTTCTCCAATAAAATCGCGCTCATGTCAGAAAGCCATCGGCAATGTTGTCTGGAGAATCACATTCGGCATCGACCTCGACTTCGAAAACGACCTTCTGCCGAAATATAAGAAAATAACGCACCAGGTGAGTTGCGTTGCAATTTCCCTTCATGAACAAAAAAAATGACTACCATTACAGTTCATTCCTGTCATGGCTGGTCCGTTGATGATGTTTGTCTAGATGTTTCCGATACTTCGCAAATTCGATTGGTTGTTCGGTAACCAAATCAGACGGCTCAAGGAGCATTTCGGCGCAAGTAACGATATTGTGGCTGACGTGAGAACTCCCTTTCTGAACTCAAAAATATGCCGTATTTCAGGCTATCAAAACCACTGAGAAATCGTTCAACCCCGACAATCAACCGGGTTCGTTCATCGAGGCGTTTCTTAGAGAGATGAAGAAAAACGAAGATGCAGGAAAGCCGGAGGGTGGGTATCGAATACAGTTCAGAAGGTTGTGAGTGGCTGTTACAAAGAGATTTCAGGCAGCTTCCACTACCGTCAAATGCTCGCATCGGCGGCCAATCTTTGGGGTGCAGGTATTTTTACTCTATTATTCAGTCGTGTGAGTTGCATATTCACACAGGCTTCGATAGAACCGTGGGTATTCTTCGCCTGTGCGTTCTCGAGTTGATCAATCACCCCGACGTGCAGAGAAAATTGCAGAAGGAAATAGATGACACCATCGGGGATAGAGTTAGTTTTGCCAATTCAGGTGAAATCAATCGAGATTGGCCAAATCGATATTTTAAGAGAACCGTTTGCCGACGTGTTCAAATTTACCTTGATAATTTGCTGTCCTTCAGAGAATCCGCTACGAGGATCAGAAGCTGCTGCCGTACATGTGCGCTTATCTGCAAGAGGCAAGCATAATTGGGAGTAGAGATGATATTCATACACATCTTTAGGTCTATCGCCTCGGGAATGTACTTCCTATTAACTTCCTGCGTTCGACAACTTATGACACGGAGATTGATGGTGACTATCAAATTCCAATGCATGGATAAAATCGATTGTTCAGGCAATCACATCGCCGCTGGCACTACTATTCTCCCGCAGTACTCGATGGTTCACATGGACGAGAAGGAGTTTGAGCGACCAGACTTTTTTTGCCCGGGCAGGCACATCGACGATGAGGGCCGCTTCGTAAAGGTAAGAGGTCGAAATACAGGTCGCCGTCTCTTCATTTCTCCCTCACCGATCATAGTGAAGTAAAATGAAGAGACGGCGACCCGTATTTCGAACTCTAGTAAAGGTGCTTCGTGATTTCATTCATACATTCGCAAATGGTTCAAAGGGATTGGAAACTGGTGAATTGCACTCCATGGAGAAATTTACCTCCCCCCCCATTCTCATCTAGCAAAATTCTTTGATTGATTGATGATATAGAAGCCGAATAAGCTATGTAACAAAATCACGTTGCAGGATCCTCGCATCAATGCCTTCTCTGTGGGCAAACGCGCCTGTCTCGGTACGCGGCTCAATTTTTTCCCATGCAAAAGTCCTCAATTTAGGCGAGAATCTTGCCCGCATGGAGATCTTCGTCGTGTTCGCGACGATCGTTCAATCATGCCATTTCAGGCCGGTCGCAAAGGTGGAGCTTATGGTTTTTGAAAAATAATATATTTCAATAATTCAGGTTCCGCCCCCGGTCACGTTCTCCGGCGGATTCACCAGAGCTGTCCATGATTTCAATGTCAGGATCTTGCCGCGAACCTAACTAAGCCGCAGTTTTTGTCAATGTACTCCTACGGTCAATTATGATTCATATACATTTTATCGCTCAATAAAGTCGAAGCGACAAGTGCGATGGTCGCCGGTGGTGCAGGATCGTGTGCACTTTCAACGTTGGCGAGGATGATCGGAAGGGAATGTCATGAAGTAGATGCTGCCGTACTCTCGGGGCGCTCAGAATCACAGTGATCGCGTTGAGAAGAGGGAAGAATTGAGCTACGAGTAGAGAGGCACTTGTGGCCGCTGAAATATGATGAAGTACTCGCGCAAACACCACTTATTTTCGTACTCTAATACGTATTTCCAAACACAAAACTGTACATTGAAATGGACATCGTCGCAGGAGAAACGTTGGACTCCAACACTAACACAAAAATAAATACCATGAGGAAGCGTGGTCAGCATAAAACTCGCTATTAGCACTGCGACTGGTACGCAAATCGTTAGCCAGCAGAGACTCTGAATACGAAATTCGATTATGTATCTGAAAAGTTCCCGAATACCTGCATAATCAACGAATTCATTATTGTTTTGTGGAAAGCTAACGTGCGAAAACTCATTTCTCCGATCTGAAAACATAGTTTGGTGAGAGGCCAAAAAAACCAGCACTCACCCTAGCGTGTAAAGTCACGTAAATGTGGCAAATTAGCCCGAAAAAGAGCGGTAGTGTTATTGCGAGACACTGAATGCGAGAATCGTGAAAAAATAACTTTACATTTCTTACAATGATAATGTAGTAAACTACGAGCCATGTGGACGAGTCATCAGGGTTGTACACAATCCAGCCCTGCTTCTGCACAATCCACAACATGGTGGGATGATTCTGAATTGATTGTTTTATCCTGAAAAGCATTTACTCTTCTAACCTTTTGTAGATACTTGCTTGTTCCCGGGCTTTGATCGTAGCCAGAGCAAATTACCGGGATGCACATGCTCTCCAGAGCTACGGCGTACAGCAAATATACTAGATTTCGATATTTTTTCTGAGATACTATCCTTAAAAATAAACGCATAGACAGAAAAGCTGACGATTTTCAATGGATGCTCAAGGGGAAGAATTGCCTGATGACGGTAGAATACGCAAAGATGGAGAATGGCCAAACATCCGAGAATGAGGAAGTAGAAGAAAACCTGCAATTTTCGAGTAACAAATTGTGCTCACTGTACAAGAAATTCCTATAATCTAGGCAGCCATGTACTTGCTTTTTGTTTTCCGAGTTCGAGATCGGTGTAATGAAAACGATGAGATCAAAAACCAACTATTGAGTAGTGCGGAGGAATGCGGGTTGAGCTGAGCATTCCTTTACTGTAGACGGCGATGAGTGGAAAGAGCGCGACAGGAGCAAATAGCGCACCCATGTGAAATTCGATCAGCACGGAAAATATCTGAAAAAATAGCATGCAAACTGGTCACAATATGGACAAATATTATCGTCTCTTCATTATGTCTCACGGCAATCATCGAACGGACGATTGAAAAAGAAGACAAACCAACAGAGTATTATACCTGTAAAGCAAGAAGCAGGTGCTTGTAGTATGCAGTATGCTTCGTTGGTATTTTCCACAGCATGTAAATGGTCAACAGTTCAATCGGGATAGATATCGCGGTAATTGAATGAATACTCCTGAAAATTCGTTTTCTCCGAATTAACATAATTTCAAAGTAGACGAAACGTTACCAAATATAATATCGTTCGTGTGTCTCGCTTACAGTGAAGTCAATGCTCATAAGCAAAACGAGGTGCGAAAAAAGTGTTTGCTAGACTGATTTCCCCCAACTCCGTCACTAACTGCCACTTCTTGGGGAGCTCTCGGAAAATTGGCAGCTCACTGAGATGAATCAGTGAATTTCTCGGTACGAAACTGCTCGAGTGCAGTGTAGATGTGATAGGCACTGCGTCAATGAGCATTGCACTTTTATTCACAGAACAGAAAAGACTATAACCGAGATGACTTGAGGGTTGCGCTTTGCAGCGAGCCATACGCCGCGGGGTACGGCACATGGCCAACGGCGGCTGCTGCATCGCTTAACTGCTGCTGCTGCTGCTGCTGCTGCTGCTGCATAGATCCTTCGTCATCTGGATCCCGCTCCGATCGCTTCAGTTGCCCGTGATGCTCAATACGCTCATTGCTCTCCTAAAGGCAAAAGGTGATGGAAGTTTGGGATTATCGTAGCAAGGCGGACTAGCCAGTACATAAGCCTATCCTTCTGCGGACAATTTAGATTGAGACTCAGAGCTAATAGTGTGGCTTACATGGGATGTTCCGCTGTCCGCATGAGCAGCAGGTGACTTCCGCTTCAAAATGTGAATCTAAAAGTCGGCTTTGAGAATTAGAAATGGTGCATTCCTCACTTTCGAAAGTTCTACAGGCGGACGCGTGGGCTCAGCGAACTCGGCGGGCGTGAGAAGAGGCTTCCTGATTTCTTTCTTCATGTTCGTTCGCCCTCGAAAATTGAAAATTGCCTCACTTGAACGCTAGAATGTCAAGCACGTGCTGAGGAGTGAGATTCTCCACATAATATCGACCGACCTGCGAAAGTAACAGTATTTCCATGGGTTGGAACACCATTTGAAAGGGACATGCGACGTAACCTTTCGAATAGACTCGATCTTGGGCGAAGGAGGTGCAGCGGTAGGTGCCATCGTAGTGACCTCAGAATCAAACTCGTCGCTCTTACTATCCCTAGAGCAGCGATTGCTGTTCCTGTTTGAAATTGAATCGAGCATACCGGGACTGCGATTGGAGTACCGGAGGCAGCGGGATCAGTGTGTACTGTAACAAATTTTGAAACTCATAGTGAACATTGCAAAAAGTCTTTAGACCAAATTTTACGTACATAATTTTATCTCCACTATAAATCGATCGAAATACCTGTGAAATGTCGAGTGGTGCCGGCGTAACGATAACTTTATCGATTGTCTCTGAAGGAAGCGCGATATCAAACCATATATTTTCGAAAACAATACCTTGCGTTAGTTTATGAAGCGCCGCGATGCTCTCCTGATTGCTCCTGGCGACAGTATTGATATTATCCTGCCCGCTCTTCACCAGACTGTTCAGGCTGTCCTGATTGCCTTTGACGATACTGTTCAGCTTGTCCTGATTGTCCTTCGCAAGGTTGTTCAAACTTGTGCTGACCTGTAATTCGATAAGGGTATTGCAGAACAATGTGAAGTACGGTGGTCAAACATGCGAGAAACATGCACGTCGAAAATGAGATTGAACACTGAACTACTCACATTGTTGAAGCTGTTCTCGATTGCCGCTTGCATTTCCTCAAGTAGAGGAACTCGAACGGCAACTGGCGACTTGAACGTCATTATCTGGAACGAATATTCATCTAATCTCTTTCTCAATAGCGCAGTAGATTCACCAAAGACGGCAGTGTTGGCGGTGTGAACGGTGCAAGCGTGGGCAGGATCGTTGGCTGGTAGAACGCGGGAAGTGTGGGCAGAAAGGGAAGCGTGAAGAAGGCGGCGGTCGGCGCGGGATTCGTGCTCGAGTAGTTTGCGGATTCCTGACTGTGCACGACTCACCATTAATCAAAAAAAAAAATATATATATATATATTAGTTGAGCATAGAACGAAGGAAGAAAATATTTTTAAAAAAAACACAAAATATTACCCCTCTGCAAGTGTCCGAAATGAGAGCAAGATGAACGCAAATCTGTTCATGATCCAAATGCTCAGAAGAAAGTGAGAGCGCTAGACACATTAGATCAGCGCTCTAACATAACCGGTGTTCCGTAGGTTGGCCAGCAGGTTGTTCCTCCTTGTGTTTTGTGCGGAATAACCGCGCAATCCCGGAACACGTCGGTGCAGCCATAACTGCGATTTTGCTCGGAGCTTACGCTTGCACCAACGGGCGAAATCTGCAATAGGAAGCATATTTGCTGCAGGGTGATGGAACGTGGGAAACGAGGAATTGACATGGTTTCGTGCACCCCCAAAGCAGTTCCGAAATGAACGGAACATTGTGCTGAAAGCGCTCCAAGCTGTGGGAGCGGTCTTTGACCGGATGTAGAGTGGGCGAAAAAATGCCTATTCTTATCCATTTTGTCGGACAGAGATCCTCGCACTTCCTCGTTCTGACCCGAATGCGTTTTCCTATTCGGTGCTTAGCGAGACGTTATGGAGAATAGAGAGAGACAATGACCCGGAACCAATCGCTCTGCGAATAGGCGTTCGGCCTTTGGTGATTGAACTTAGGAGGGTCTCTTCTCTACCTATATATTCGGATCTCGAGTATCGAAATGCATCAATATTGCCACCATTTTTCTCTTTCTCACTCGATATAGAATATTTCATTAAAAATATGATAATTGTAGAGCAAAATGAAACTGCCCCTGGTGCTCCTTGTTTCGCTCGTTTTCATTAGATTTGGGATAGGATATGTACTAATATAATTGAATCACTAAGTATTCGAGCTTTCAGGCTGTCAATAGAAAATGGATACTACCAGCTGGAGCATCGGCTGAACGTATGCATTTTTTTCCCAGAGTTTGAAATTAAAAAAAAGATTTTCAGAGATCAAAGCAAGAGATGAGGCAATGCTGGCTACACTTTCTTCAGGTGAATTTATTATTTTCACTGACCATTTGGGTAAAACATCATTTTGATGAAACTAAATGCCATTTTCAGCCGCCAAGACAGCTTTCGATCAGTTGAAAGCCATGGGTAAACTGGAGTGGGACTACCCCATGTACATAGCAGAGGTGAAGCCCAATTCATATGCATGGACCTAAGTGAATCATTTATTTTTTTCAGAAAGACAAATTCCTGGCCACCCTTCCCAAATCTGTGAGGGATGAGATTCTCAACTTTGGTCAATAAGGG
Source organism: Pristionchus pacificus (assembly GCA_000180635.4). Classification (NCBI taxonomy): domain Eukaryota; kingdom Metazoa; phylum Nematoda; class Chromadorea; order Rhabditida; family Neodiplogasteridae; genus Pristionchus; species Pristionchus pacificus. The sequence goes on from CM026580.1 coordinate 13,958,154, forward strand.
GCACAAGTTCCTAGGAGCCGAGCTCAAATCTGATAATCCTAGTTATTTATTCAATTATTATCACGATAAATATGAACAAATAGCGGTAGCTTGAAGTATTGCATTCAATTGACAGTGAATTGATGAAAACATTGCACAATGAATGAACTGAAACATAGGTGCATTGAAACATAGGTGTCTAGGTGCATTTTTGATCGTCTTAGTAGTGGGAGCATGCTGGTCTCCCTTCCAATCGATCACGCCGATTCAATGATCCCCTAGCGTTGTCCAATTGTAACCATGCCATTCTACGAGGAGCGTCGTCGATCTCGTTCAGGGCGACCTGACGTTGAGATATTTTCATTGCTGTCGTGATGAAGAATTGGTCTCGTAATTCCTCTCTCGGAACTCTGACCAGTGAGAGAGTTTAATGAATAAGGAGACATATAATTGGCAGCCCCTAGTTGAAAACTCAAACTCAATGGTGATCACTTCGCCATCTATGGTTTCAGTATTCTTCCTCTGATTTTCAAGTGGCGTGTGTGTCGTTGCTCGTCCTAGCAGATGTTCCACTGTTGTTGTAGGTTCGGATCCATGCTGGAACGGTACTTGTTCATCATGTTGTCAATGCTTGTCTATTTGTTCACAGCATTCTTCTTCGACAGAGAAGAAGGAGATCTTTGCATATGCACTTGCGCACTTTGCATGAATCGAACTACAAGGCCTGGGCGGAGGGAGCGGCCGCTCTCCCTGCTCATTTTGAATTTTTGCAGGCCGATTACGGTGTGGCGGGAAAATTCAAAAGTTAATACCCTTGTTCACCCTTTTCTGGAGAGAACAATGGGGGTCAGAATGCTGTGTGTTCCTCTTCAATATTTACTAGAGTTCGAAATATGGGAAATGGTCTCTTCAATTTCCACACTCACTTAGCGGACAGAGAGGCGAGAGAGTGTGTGAAATGAAGAAACCCGTATGTCAAAGTCTACTATTTACTTCAATCAGAGTGGGACTAGATGCGGCGGCCCGTTGCTGCCTCCTCCTCTTCGCCAAGACCTCGGCCCACCGGCTCCAGGTGAGACTATCCGGAGTGGTCTGATGAGGGGTTTCACTCACTTTTTCCATCTCGCTACTCGACAGACAACAGAAAAAAAAGGTGTGACTCACCGGGGAGATGCTGTTGATGCGCAGCTCGCTCGAGATATCCTCGAGAAGTTCTTCATTTGAAGTGGCGACTACATCGCCCTCGATTGGCATCATTGGCTGACATTTATTCAACATGAGCATCAAAAATGTAATTGTTCACTCACGAATAGTGGTGGCTTGGGAAAGCTGTTATGGGCTGCTCTTCGTGCTAGGCGGTCTGTCACAATCAGCTGCAAAATATCAGTGCGTTCGCCTAAGATCCGCCACCCCTCCGTACAGTAAATTGTAACCTTCTAGTTTTTTGACAGATTTTAGTAGACCTGGACCCCCTGCATCGATATCCGTCAAAATTAAATTTCATCCGACCTCAATTAGCACAATTACGGGGCTCCAAAGTTAAGCATGTTTTAATGCTTTTTCAACATTTTAAAAGGGAAAAATGATCAATCCTTCTGAAAATCGAGTCCTAGGGTTAGTTTTGAGCGCTGAACACGCCTGTGTACTTCACTCATGCATATTATGAAAATTTGCATATTCATCCAAATTTCAATCGAAGTTTTCTCGAAAACTAGGAAAGTAACCCCTCCAGTTTTTTTATTGTTGTATACGAGAATAGAATATTCGAGTAATTAGTCTGACACAACTCTAACGTATTTCAAATGCATAGAGTCCCGCACAGAATTCCCTGATTACGCAATATACCGTAATCCCGGTATACCGTTACGCAATATACCGTAATTATTGCCCTGGCCTAAATTGGCTCTTCTCTCTCTTCTAGTTCTCCCCTGCCGTTTTCCTGCTGTAAATAGTTCTACAATAAACTGCTGACATCACCCGTGATTGGATCGTTCACTCAAGGACACATACACAACATTTATATGTTGTTGCCCGTGGTATTAGCTCTGCAACGCGCCCGGGCTCGACTCTTAACTCTAATGTCTTCTACATTAAATCCTTAAAAGACGTTAAATATCGATTCAAGAGTTTCGCCCCTTTCACCCCTCATTCCGAGTCATTCGCCGCGCCCGTGCGGTGTCAAAATGGCTCATTTTCGCCTCTCTGGCTGATCAATTTCCTTACGATTAGTGCTGATGAGACGCTTCTGAGACTCCCTGTCTGATCCACTGATTTGAATCAACTGACGGCATTAAAATGTGTTCTTTTGCGAACGTGACTTCTAAAGGCAGCCATGCTGAATTTTTGCCTCTATAAAAGGAGTCCAAAGTCTGACTGACATCACTCTTCGCTGAGGTTCTCTACCCGTCTTCTCGCTGGAATGGTTGGATCACTGCCGAATTTTCGACTAATTTCGTGAAATATTTCAGGCGGATCCGCCTCTCGCGCCATCTACGTGTTGGTTTGGAATGAACAGGCCCTCCACTAAAGAGACTAAACAATGAACCGGAACTATCGATCTCACTGGAGTTACTTGCTACACCCGGTATCTGTCTGCAACTCCCATACCCGATTACTGTCTCCCGAAATACTTTTGATGTAGAATTCGATCTATTTCTTTTAATTTCGTCACCTTATAATTGCACCCATGAAAGAATAATATGTGATGAATACTTTCTGCAGCTTGAAGAGCAAGCTACAGCTGTTTGGTTTCGATAATGCTCTGGTCTGCTTTTCTTTCGTGCCAACGGAGAGGGAGGCCATCAGAAAAAAACACTGGCTTCATAATTCGGAAATTGGGCGACGATACGACTGAGACGTGTGTTCATTAATATTTTAACTAATCATTTGAATCTAAATTTCAGCTAAGGCAGTTGCAACGAGAGGAGGAGAAGACCATTACAGCAAATCGGAGCAAATAGTCTTCCACTAGCAAAAGGAATTACGAGAGTAGCGACCAAGAGAATAATGCTGTCGAGGAGGAAGAGAAATAGATGAAGATGAGGAAGAAGAAGAGGAGAAGATTGATGATGAATATATCATTGCATCTCTTATCGAGGAAATCTCTAATGATATATTTGTGATTGAGAAATAAATTATTGATCTGTTTTGTCCCATAGTCATTAGTAAAAACAACGTACAGATGAAATTGATAAGTCAGAGAGGCGAAAATGAGCCATTCGACACCGCACGGGCGCGGCGAATGACGCGGAATGAGGGGTGAAAGGGGCGAAACTCTTGAATCGAAATTTAACGTCGTTAAATTTAACGTCAGAGTTAAGAGTCGAGCCCGGGCGCGTTACAGAGCTAATACCACGGGCAACAACATATCAAAAAAACTGGAAAGGTTACTTTCCTAGTTTTCGAGAAAACTTCGATTGAAATTTGGATGAATATGCAAATTTTCAAAATATGCATGAATGAAGTACACAGGCGTGTTCAGCGCTCAAAACTGACCCTAGGACTCGATTTTCAGAAGGATTGATCATTTTCCCCTTTTTTAATGTTGAAAAAGCATTAAAACATGCTTAACTTTGGAGCCCCGTAATTGTGCTAATTGAGGTCGTATGAACATAATTTTGACGGATATCGATGCAGGGGTCCAGTCTACTAAAATCAACCAAAAAACCAGAAGGTTTCAATTTACTGTACGGATTGTTCCAGGAAGTGGCAATTCTTAGGCGAACGCACTGATATACAGTTATAAATTTTCTATTGAAGATTTGACTCATACAGCGTTCGCCGGGTCCTCCCATGGCACGGAATTCGGAAGCGGTGTGTAGTAACTGGAATAGGACGATGGTTAGCACCAAATGATATTCAAGCAGCTACCTGTTTTTCGGTGTTCGCGTAGGGCACAGGCAATACAGGCCATCTCGGCCATTGTGACCGTGATGGCCCAACTGAACATATTTATTTTTTACTCTACTTTTAACACGGAATTAGCAAAGACAGTGCTGCTCCATCTAGTGAACTATACCTTTCCAATAGTTTTTCATACCTTTCCATTGCGCCCGCTCGCGCCGTCCTTTCCCCTTCTGCCTTCCATGCCCGGTATTCCTCTTGGTCCCGGCCGACCCCTCTCCGCGCGCGGCTTACATTCACCTTCAACTTTCACTCATTGTCTTGATAACTAACAAAAATGCTCACCAGCCTGCCCCGGCGGTCCTCTGGGTCCCGGTGGACCTCTTCTGCCTGGCGTTCCCGGATGACTCGAGATGCCCGGCGATCCAGGCGAACCGGGCCGGCCGGGTTCCCCATCGCCACCAGCACTACCCGGGTCACCCGATTGACCCCGCGGACCCGGCACCGAGTAGCTGTAGGAGGCAGTGGCTGAGGCACCTGTGGCGCCAGGTGGGCCTCGTGGACCTTCGGCACCAGGGTCGCCTGGCCGACCAGGAGGTCCGCCAGGGCACAGCGTGCAGCTCAGTTGAGGAACTCCGTATCGTTGATGGCCCGCGAAGAAGGCGGGAATGCCGTCCAGACCGGGCGGACCGTCAGCTGAATTATACAGTTTGTGTTTGTCGTGGAACACACATCGTAGCAAAATAGTCATGAAGATAGAAAAGTGCAGCGTGTTGTCATGTCGTGAGAAAGGGGAAGATCTGAATATCCACTCACGCCCCGGCACTCCGTCGAATCCAGGCACGCCCGACCATCCCGGCAGTCCGGGAGGACAGTCGGGCAGGCTGCCCGATTGGAGGTACTTCAAGTAGAGATATCAGAAAATAGGAAAGACCCCCTCCCCCCTCCTTACAGTGTTGTGCAATGTGCCGTAGGGTGAGGCGTATCGCTTGCCCACTGAAAATATGGATTCTTGAATTGCTTAAAGTAAAATGCTCACCTCTTCGCTTTTGAATCTGCGGCAACGCTTTCATCAGGAACTTTGACGAAAGGTTCAAGTAAATCTGAAGTTCAGATTTCGATCAATTTCATGAGAAGAGGTAACCTCAAACTCCTGAAGCTCTGAACGCAAGGTCTTGTCGAAATTGTCAATCTCCGAGAACATACTGAACACTGCCCACTGCAGCATGAGAACTGTGATTGACGAGGTAACTATGATGAAAAACTCCTAAAATTACAATATTTATTACCCAGCATAAAAAATAGCAAACCTTGACCAAGATCGGATCGCATTCCATCTTAGACAACATGACTATGATTGAGGATTGCGTGGTTTAGCCCAGTAATGGTTATCTCGAGTATCTTCATCTCAAGAGTACTTCACATTAGCGCTCAATCCCGCGCGCAACCCGTTCGCTTTGTAGTGTGATCAACACGAACGCGTCCATGGGCGATGGACTAAAATCACGTCATAGTGCAATAAATAATGTTACATAGTTATATCACAGTGACACGTAGCGTATTCGGACATGATGAACCTTTCTTTATTTGAAATTGTCTTACACGTAAAAGATCGTGTATGCCTACGCGTAGTGATAATTTACCATGACCTTCATAGCTGACTTCACTAATGCCGAATGGTAATTACTGATAATTGGATAAGGGAAAACACGTGGTCAGAATCAGAATCAGAATCTCGTTTCTCATCATCGATCATTCGGTATTCTTGGCCAATTTCTAATGTATAGGAGGCCGTTTGTGTAAGAGTCGAACAAATCCGTTGGAGTTCGGCTCTGTCAAAAAATGAGAATCCGATGTGAGTGCGGTTTTGGATACTCTTGAGGGTGCTCATTAACGTGTTCGGGATCCCATTGTTCACAAATCGGTCTCAAGCATGATATGCTCACTCGAAAAGTAGCATTTTTGGGATATTTGAAAGTTATCTAAAGGACGACTTCTGCATTCAAAAAATATGTGACTCAAGTTCATTTTGACAAGGATTCCGTAAATTACACTTGTCACCTAATTTGCATAAAATTGGGTGATATCTGAGTGGCAAAAGACGCCCTAGGAAAAAGTGAGCTTAGCAATTTGTATGGAGGATATAGGGCGATGGTATCTGGCAACGTGCAAAATCTGGGATCTGTACGACATATCCCAGCTGAGTTATGAATTTTTCAATTTGAAAAAAGGCTCTCACACCCCCCCCCCCCCCCCCAATTTCACTTCATTCTGCTCTCACATCGCACTGCGCGGCGTGAAACACAATGAGATTCGACCATTTCTATTACAAACTCGCTTGTTTTCTCAACTTTGAAAATTCATAACTCAGCTGGGGATCCCAGATTTAGCAAGTAGCTCGATATCATGGCCCTCTACCCTCCATACAAATTGCTAAGCTCACTTTTTCCTAGGGCGTCTTTTCTCACTCAGAAATCAGCCAATTTTATGCAAATTAGGTGACAAGTAAAATTTTCGGATTCCTTGTCAAAATGAAGTTGAGTCACTCTTGACACCTTTTTTGTTGCAGAAGCCGTTCTTTAGATAACTAACAAATATCCCGAAAATGCTTCTTTTTCAAATTATCATATCTTGCTTCAGACCGATTTGTGAATAATCTGTTATCGACCACGTTAATGAGCACCCTCAAGAGTATCCAAAACCGCACTCAAATCGGATTCTCACTTTTTAAGTGTGCCAGCGGTTGTCCGACTCTAACACAAACGGGCTCATAGCATACCATTTCGAAGGTAGTCCAACCATCAAACCATCGTACGAGCTATGCCAGCTAACTTGATCTCATATATCGGTGGAAGTTTGTTCGGCATCATTGCCGTCACTGGAGTAAGTCTGTCAATATTTCCGTAATGCAAGCACTTTCCAGCTCTTGATGAATTTCACGGTGCTGCTCGCAATGTTTAAGGGGAAGCTGTTCAGCTCCAAGGTATTGCTTGAAATTTTGGTCTTCTTTGAATCCAAAACGTACTCAATTTCAGTCCAGTCCCGTGTACATTCTGTCGTCACAGACGATTACTGTAGACTCCATTCTACTGCTTGTCCATCTGTTCTATCAGTGTCCCTCAGTTATGCTTCAGGTGCGAAAAACATTTATTGTTACTGTGGCAATGTTTTAGTTGGACCTGACGTCATGACTAGAGCTGGTGAAGGAAGGGTTCAGAAAATTTTCAATTGGGCAGCACAAATTAGGGAATGAACGAATTAGAGTAATTGACCAAGGAATGTGTATAGGTGTGTTTAGGTGTTGTATTACTTCAAATAGAGCGCTTGATCTCGGAAATGGTTCACCTCATTTGCATAATCTAGTCAATAAACCGAAAAATGCAGAAAAACAAGCAGTCCGAAGGAAGGGTTTTTGAATACAACGGAAGGATGTAAATATTTTGACCCGTTCAAAAGAGGAATACGTTCTTGAATAGATTTGTCATCGATAGGAATCAACTCCTCCCTAGGTTTCCGTACTCATTCGCCCGGTACGACCGCTCAAAGATTTCGAAAAATCGCAAAATAACCCTTCCTTCACCATCTCTAGTCATGACTCACAGCACCAAAACAAGAAAAATATCGAGTAAAATACTCGTTATGAATCGAAAATGCAGAGCAACCTCTTCCCCGCGCGCGTTGAAAAATTATTTGGCCCATGAATACCATACGAAACGATATTTTGATCGACGATTTACGGCTTACTCCAGAGCAACCTCTTCCCCGCTCGCCTCGAGCCAGCGGTCCATACGGCGCTTAATGCGACCTTCATGTACTGCTGGTACCACAACACGCTCAGTCACATCCTCATCGCTATAAATAGGTATCATATATAATTCTGAAAGTGATTATATTCACTTTCTGAAATCTTCATGAGTACCGGCGTTTTTTTGCACATAGATTATTGATTCTGAAGGATTCTTACAATCAATGAAGACGGCCTAAGAGAGCATCCACCAGAGAACGTACCTTTTGGGAGGGGGGCACGGATGGCTTTTTCGCAACCCATCCCAATATTTCACGAGTGATGTTCTCATACCATATGCTGATATTTGGCCCAATATGAAGGGTTCTGGTGCACTCTCCGGAAATTGCCAGGCTAGACCTAAAAAAATCCGATTTTTTCAACGTTGAAAAAAATATTTTCGGAAAAGCTTGTCGGACGTATTTTTGGGCGTAGATTCCAAAAATCGTTATTTCGAAGCGATCGGATTTAGATCAAAGGTCGAAATTGACGATTTTCGTCGAATTTTATGTCTCCTGAAAATTTTTTGTTCACGTTGGCATTTTTAACATCGATTTTTGGATTCTATGTGAAAAACTGGTCCAGGTTCCGTTTTTTCACACACCAGATATGAGGGCGCCGGAATCCGCAAGATTTGGGCCGAAGCCGACACGCATATTTCGACAAAATGGTCCACATCAAAAGTCCTCAGAATATTTTCCCATCAGTTCTTTATGCCTCTAATGATGTTTTCCCGTCATTATGAACCTATTTACGATATCTCATCCACTTTTTGACCTAATTTGTTGCCATGACTCACCTCGACTTTTTTCACATAAGGGTCCCCCCTTATGTGAAAAATAATGTTTGGGGTCATGTCGGAATTGACAATAATATCCTGTATGATTGCACGTAAACTAACATAAAACTAATTTTTGATCATCCTAAAGTAATTTTTCTCTTATCGGAGCTCCTATTTCGACATGACCCCAAACATGATTTTTCACATAAGGGGGGACCCTTATGTGAAAAAAGTCGAGGTGAGTCATGGCAACAAATTAGGTCAAAAAGTGGATGAGATATCGTAAATAGGTTCATAATGACGGGAAAACATCATTAGAGGCATAAAGAACTGATGGGAAAATATTCTGAGGACTTTTGATGTGGACCATTTTGTCGAAATATGCGTGTCGGCTTCGGCCCAAATCTTGCGGATTCCGGCGCCCTCATATCTGGTGTGTGAAAAAACGGAACCTGGACCAGTTTTTCGCATAGAATCCAAAAATCGATGTTAAAAATGCCAACGTGAACAAAAAATTTTCAGGAGACATAAAATTCGACGAAAATCGTCAATTTCGACCTTTCATCTAAATCCGATCGCTTCGAAATAACGATTTTTGGAATCTACGCCCAAAAATACGTCCGACAAGCTTTTCCGAAAATATTTTTTTCAACGTTGAAAAATTCGGATTTTTTTAGGTCTAGCCTGGCAATTTCCGGAGAGTGCACCAGAACCCTTCATATTGGGCAAAATATCAGCATATGGTATGAGAACATCACCCGTGAAATATTGGGATGGGTTGCGAAAAAGCCATCCGTGGGGTAGGTACGTTCTCTCGTGGATGGTCTCCTAATAAAGATACTAGAAGTTGTTCATTCCCAGACTATGCGTCATCGTCTTCTACCGAATCCCGATATTCACTCGTCAACGCACGATCGTCCTCTGCGTCCTTCAGCACCTTCTCGCGCTCTCGTTCTCAGTAACATCTCAGTTCCTCCTGCCCTGCTGCGAGTGAGTAATAGGAAAGGATCGACGTATCTATAAGCGCTCTCCTCACTTCGCGCGCTATCTGAGCAGTGTGATAGTGAAGAGTAGGGTTGGCTTGTCGAGAAATTGCTCTCATTATTCTGCTCTCTCGCTACTTGGATCGGCGAGAGAGTATGCGAAATGAAGAGGCTTGGTAGGCCAACCCTAGTGAAAAGGTTATATCTTGCGAATCCACTCCCTGTGAGTCTTCCTCTGAGTAGGCAAACTTTGCGCTCAGAATACCGGCATTTATGAGTTTTGAAAGTGCATGAATGTTAAGGTTCTCGTTCTCGTGGGTCGTCTTCTCGTATCAGTACAATGCAAAGGTGATAAAATCGCAATTTGTGAGATATTTATATTATTTAAGCGCGGTATTGTCAACTATTCGAACAAACTCATCGACTTGCCCCTCAATTCATCATCCTCGCTGATCTCGATTGCGGCCTATTCAGCGGTAAGTCAACTAATAACCAGCGATTACTAATAATTTGATAATCCTCAATACCATCATACCATTATGATCGGAATAACCTTTGCCGGGGATTTTAGACCTAATCAAAGTTCATTTTCATTTTTTACAGGAATATCGTTTACCGGGAACACCTCGTCGCTTTTCAACCTTTTTTTAGACGTATTCTGCCCTTTTCAGATAATATGGAAGATGCACTACTCGCGCATGCAGACCAAAGACCTCGAGAGATCTTCGGCCGCTCGGCTAATGCACAAAGAGTACCGGTAGGTCGAATAACACCGGTAGGTCGAGTTCTAACTAGAGATGGTGAAGGAAGGGTTCAGAAAATTTTCAATTGGACAGCACAAACTAGGGAAGGAAAGAATTAGGGTAAATGACCAAGGAATATGTTTAGGTGTTGTATTACTTCAAATAGAGCGCTTGATCTCGGAAATGGTTCACCTCATTTGCATAATCTAGTCAATAAACCGAAAAATGCAGAAAAACACGCAGTTCGAAGGAAGGGTTTTTGAATAAAACGGATGGATGTAAATATTTTGACCCGTTCAAAAGAGGAATACGTTCTTGAATAGATTTGTCATCGATAGGAATCAACTCTTCCCTAGGTTTCCGTACTCATTCACCCGGTACGACCGCTCAAAGCTTTCGAAAAATCGCAAAATAACCCTTCCTTCACCATCTCTAGTTCTAACTATAGACTCTCTTTCAGGTACGCGATTCAGTTCGCATCGATGGCACTGGTCTACTTGCTCACGTGGACGTTCTTTCGAGCATTTCCAGTGCTCATTGGAAACACGAAGAACCTCTATGTATACGGGTTTGGCGAAAATAAAATTTCGATGTTGAAAAAAAGCAATTTCAGAGTTGTCACAATTCTCGCCGAGATGAACATGCTCACAAATTCCACCGTGTATCTGGTCAATAATGCGGAGGTACAACGAGGGATCTTGCGAAATATGCAGTTTCCATATGCCGAAATCGCATTTCAGATCAAGAAATCGATTCGGGCCATGATCAGCAAACCTGCAAAAGTGAATGTGGTATCGACGTTCGAGTCAACAATGAGTAATGTCGGAACAACGGTGACAGCGTCGAGATAAGAGCACTCAAAATTACTTCACTGTCATCGCCAATAAATGAATACTCTTCATCTACATGGAGGAATTGACTGAAATAGCCCTGCAATTTGATCTTTGTTATGTTGTGTGCTTCCTTCAAAAATGTTGCGTATTTCATAGGGGATAATTTCACAAGAGCTCATGTTGTATGCGAATATATGATATTTCGATTATACTTTTGCGCTATTCTGAGGCATAAATTCATTCAAATTTATCGAAATCTTGGACAGACAGTGTGCCGACAGATCATAAATACTACCTCGATGGTAAGCGTTGCTTTATCATTTATCGTCACAGATCAGGGCGTTTTCACGCAGGCGACGGGTGCGCTTGAGACTCCCGCAAAATCGATGAATGTATTTCCGTCCTGGTCCGTCCATTCGGTGCCGACGCACATGAGAGGAGCAGCCAATCTGGCGTTATCATTGGCCGACTGTAAATTTTAAACTATATTTTCACCAACCCATATTTATATTTTCGCTAATTGTAATGTCATGCATTAATAAGTTGGATTTTGATTACGTCTTGCCCGCCACAACGAACAATTGATTGTGGCGCCAATCGAGCTCGAAACATCGATAAATGTTGGTCATTGAGTATCCGCATAGTTAGGCCCCACAATCCCCGCCCACTTTCGTCTGACATGATTTCACCAAAAAGCGAGAAAGGAAAACACAAAATCCATTCTAAACCAAATGGGACGTTTGATAGCGCAATGGATAGCCCTTACCATCCCCTTTCGATTGAACACTGCCCAAAATGTGCACATCATCACTAATTGGATTAAATTTGCATAAAATACAGTGATCCGATTCCACTTTGAAGAAAAGTGTTCCACAGTGGTCCACTGTGGAAAATTTTTTTCCACTTTTTTCCCACTTTTTTCCACTTTGCTAATTTTTGATTGAAATATGTAATTATACTGGGTCAACTTGTGCTTATTCTCTTCCTTTTGTATCCTTTAAACGATTTGAGAAAAAAATTACATAAAAATATCCATTTTCATAGTTTATTTACGTTTCCACTCGAATGCGATTTTCGGAGAGCGGAAAGGTGGTGTAAGCCATAACCCGGCTACCGTAATCCGGTCGGTTCTGCGATGTATGTTGTTCAGCTTTCCTGGAGCTTTTATTCAAGAAATCTGGAATGATTGGTTGTAAAATGAAAAAAAAAAAAAAAAAAAAAAAAAAAAATTTAATGAATTTGGGCATTGAAGCTCCAGGAAAGCTGAACAACATATAAAAAGCAGCTGCCGACCGGATTACGGTAGCCGGGTTATTCCTTACACCACCTTTCCACTCTCCGAAAATCGCATTCGAGTAGAAACGTAAATAAACTTTGAAAATGGATATTTTTATGTAATTTTTTTCTCAAATCGTTTAAAGAATACAAAAGGAAAAGAATAAGCACAAGTTGACCCAGTTTAATTCCATATTTTAATCAAAAATTAGCAAAGTGGAAAAAAATTTTCCACAGTGGTCCACTGTGGAACACCTTTCTTCAAAGTGGAATCGGATCACTGTAGAAGGGAAGAGGTCGTTTTGACGGGTTGCAGTGTGAAAATTTTGTTTGGGCAGTATTTTTCTGACTAATTCGAATATTCTAGGAATTTCTGACTAATTCGAATATTCTAGGAATTTTTTTAAAAATTAGATTTTTAGCTTCTCTCCCTATTTTGTGTTTTTAGTTAGAAGATGCGCGGGGAGAGGCGAGCGAGAGGGCGGGGGGAGGGAGAGAGGCACACGCAAATTAGGCTCCGCCCCCTTACCTCTCGTCTCGCCTTTCCCTCCTCTTCCCCAGTGAGCTGCCCGCGTACTTCTTGGGCTCTATCGAGGTTCAGAGGCAAGATATCCGCAAACGGTAAAAAGCATGATGTTATTGGGTCCAAGACGGATGGTTGGAACATACTTTTGACCCCATTGTGGAAAATCGGCTATCTGCGTTGTGGCCCCTACGTGCAGAATAATGATGAGTCGTCTTCTCAGTAGTCATCAAGCCAGCTATCCTCTCGCTCAACATTTTTTTGGAACTGAGCAACTGGACAGTGTGTCAGCCCAAACTAGATTAATAATCATAAGACAGACGCTACAAGTCATTCTTAACACGATTTTTAGTGTTGATAGTGGCTTAGTGTTGTTAGTGGCTGAAGCGTACGAATGACTGGTTAGCCCTCAAGGTCCCAATTCCCGATATAAGAGTCAAGGCAATGTAACGAAAGTAGAATTGGGCTAGAAGATTGGCTACGCTCAACGACGACAGATGGGCAGTGTGAATGATGAATGGACTCCGTATGATAAAGAACTTCCAATCGGTAGACCGAAGACTAGATGGAAGGACGAAATAGTTCAACGACTTGGACCCGCCTGGGGTCGAGCGTGCAGAAGTGATACCGATAAATGGCAGAATCCACCAACATCCACCAACAGGCCCAGACCTTGATACCTTTACCTTGACCTTGACCATGAGACCTTGAATACACTGTAAACTGTAAACTGTAGTGGCTTTTCATATGATAAGTAAAATTCATAATAAAAGAAAGAATAGTGATGAAATAAGTGCTTCTAGAAAATAAATGATAAGTCTCACGATCTTGATACACGGAGGATCCGGGGGCAGCGCACGTGACAGACGTCGAAGTGATCATCGCCTCAGCGCATCTGGATTTATTATTTTTAAATTGTCCAGTTGTTCACTTCTTCAAAATGTTACGTGCCATGAAAAAAAACTGTAAAACAATGTCAAATGTGTCGCTTGCTTTTTTCTCATGAAATGAAGTGATGGAGCGACCGAACAGCCGATACGGTGCATAGATCTATCTCTTCTATAGAAGAATGATATTAGGAAACACTACGCTCAAAGATCCAAATGGTGAAGATTCATGCAGAAAACAATACGCAAACGGTAAATTGCCCTCTGCAATGTTGTGAATTACGGGGCAACTTGATTTCAGTAGTTTGAAAGGCTGCCTAAATTGTTAAGTGAAATTGACTGACACGAAGCCCTGTGTTCCTGGATCCGTGGTGCAGTCAGCAACGGGATACTTTGGCAGGGCGGGGCAGGTTTCTGATAAAAATATCGTCAAAACTTTTCGGATTCCATACGACGAGGTGTACTTTTCCCCTTTTCATTGATCTCGGCAGTAATGCGATATTGATTATTTTCCTTTTTGAACATATTCTAGGTTCACTACGCACTTACCATTGTTCTGCCCATTTGCAGGAAGGATCTCCACTTCTCACCATCCCTCTATCAAGTTCACTTTCTCCCCTATCGCTCATCGCCGAAATGTCCCAAGAGACAGGGGATCACGCACAATGGCCCCCATGATAACTGACAAACCAGGTTTAGGAGTCGCAGGAATTCCTGGTTCTGGAGTCTTCGTTGGAATGCACGTGTCTGCGACCGGAATGAGGATTAGGAGCAGCAACCAGATGCTCGAAAGTTCCATCTTTCGCAGCGGACAGAGCTTGGTTAATGTTTCTTTTGCAATTGGTAAGCGACGGGAAACGACGCGAACAGGGTGGATTGTTTACATTGTCTACTATCTGTACGGAAAACACGAGACGGTGCAGGAACGGAACAATGCCACCTCGAGGACAACGAGCGTAGAGTAGAAATTGTCGAAAAGGGCGCGATAAAGAAATGATCCATGACGACAGGAGGTCAATGCAGCAACAAGCGCTCACTGACAAAAGACGAAGGAACCGTGGCCGGAGATTGGCTATTGCGAGGATAAATGAAGGGATAGGGAAGGAGATATGGAAGGGAGGGGGGGGGTGGCAGATCGAAAAATGAAAGCGTACGCGATGTATCGTTTTCAGAGTACACCAGCAGAACGACGGAGACAGTGAGATAGGTATTGCTACTAAGAGTTCAGTGTCACCACTGCCGCCATCCTCTAATCAGCGGCTCGGAGCAGGGCTGATGTACCAGGTAGGGTTGGCTTGCTGAGAAATGGTCTCTTCATTTCGCATACTCTCTCGCCGATACAAAACGTGAGAGAGCGTGCAGAATAGTGAGAATCATTTCTCGCCCACGTCGATGAGAAATATAAAGAAATATCATCCAGCTCGAATAGTTCAGGAGGATATAGATATCCAGCACTCTAGAACAGTACGTTGGTCCTCGCTCGGCGTGGCAGCGAGCAGCTTCCGGCACGCGCCCAATTCACCAGGCACGGACGGTCCAGGCACGTAAGCTCGAGCCGGGTCCGGTGAATGCACTGATAGCTCGACGTATTAAACATACTTGGGAACGTGAACCGATAATAGCTGACGGCAGCAATCACGATCAGTATTGAACCTGCACGAACACGTTCAGGGAGCAAGGAGATACCTGGGCAACCGGTGGTCGCTTTCGCATAGCACGTGTACGGCAGCGGGCGCTGGCCGGGAGGAGGGGTACGAGCCACGCCCAGCAGCACACACTTGCTGCTATCTGCGTAGAACCATGCACGCATCGCACTGAAATTGAGAAAAATACATCTTTTTATAAAGAAAATTTGAAACGTAGCAAGTACACACAACGAGACTTTGCAGTGGCCGAGATACGACTTTTTTGTACGATTTTAGGAACACCAATCAAGGCCTATATAGCAGGGTCACTTCAGCCTGGCAACTGACCCCAGGCGTATTGGGGCATCGAATGTTGCAGCCTGTCTATGAGAGGGCAAGCACGACGCCGACGCGACGGATTGCAGAAGAGACGCGCAGGAAGCACAATTCGGCAGCTTGATCGATCATTTCCAGCGCATCTATACCAATAATCGTCCGAATCATACCCCATAGCACGATGTGATGAGCAAAAGTAGCAGTGGTCTCATTTCGAGCAGAGCAGTGGAAATGAATGGAAGGAGAAGGGCCTTCTACGTGTTCTGGGTATCTACATAGCTGTTTCGTATCGCGTAAAGCAACCAGTCAGAAAGAATTCTTTGTTCACTGTTGTTGACTTATGGGTAGGATGAGTGCTATAAGAAGAAGACAAAAAAAAACTTTATCGCACGTTGACTTTATTATTTCTATGGATAAAACAGAGGGCGTAGATTTCTAAGGATGCTTGGTCGCATCATCGAAGAATGCTCCACCTTCCAGAGCACAGTATCGCGGGCAGATTTCCCGTTCTCCTCGAGCTCCCGGTCGCCCGGGCGATCCAATGGATCCGAACTTGTCCCTTAATGCCTTTATGCCCAGGCGCTCCATACTGTTCGTTCATTCCCGGTTCTCCGTCGCGACCGGGCGGTCCTCGAGGCCCGGGAGGTCCCGTGGGACCCGGATCCCCTCGGACCAGCTCGCTCCTCCGACTGCGCTGGTATCCCCGGCTGCCCAGGTGGTCCTGGCTTACCGTCCTTGCCGGGAGGGAGGTCCGCGAGGTCCTTCGGGTCCGGATGCACCACTGGTCTGCGAAGCGCCCTCGTCTTCCAGGCATTCCAGGCGCTCCGGCATCGCCACGTTCTCCGGGTGGTCCACGAGACCCGGGAGGTCCTCTTGGGCAGGGTTTGCAGGGAGGTGGAGTCATAGGCACGCAGGGTTGCTGATGGGAACGACCGGGATTCCCGGGTAGCCCGGGAAGCGCCTCGCTTGCCAGTTTTGCCCGGCCGGCCAGGCAGACAACAGGCGTTGCATCGGCTTTCACTATCGTGCGGAGTCACGGCTTTCCCTTTCCTTTGGTCTTTCTTCTTCGCATTTCGTACACTCGGCGTTTCCAATGTAATTCTAACTCCTGGTATGTTGTCGAACACATCTTCATCCGTTTTTCCGAATCGTTCCCAGTCTTGTGTTTCGATCTTCGCTGAATCCAAGCTTCACGCTGCCCACTGGCAGTCTTCCAATGTGTTATGTTCCCATTTTCATCCTCATCCATTTCGAATACATCCCCGTCCATCTCTTCCGGATCCCCATCCCCGGATTCTGCTGAATCTCTGCAAGACTTTGCATCTCGACTTTCGATGTATATGGCATGCCGCTCAGAACGATTGTGTGGCCAATCGAGTGCGATCGTGAGCCGGCGCACCTCCGACCGAATCTCCGCTGCTGACGCCTGGAAGGAGAGTGAAAGAACAAGGCAGAATACGTATAAAAGCCAGAGACCGGAAGATAGATCAACATACCTTACAGAATTCGATCTCGTTGTGCATGGTGCGCTTGAGCTGCAAAACGAAGCGGGTGAGCATGGGCAGAGTCACGCACACGGAGACGACAGAGAGCATCTGAAAAACGATCAACGTATTTTTTGTTTTGCCCGAACTTTTCAATCATTAGTGGAAGATTTGATAACTCACGCAGTAAATTACTGAAGAATACGCGACGAACCGGTACGCACTGATACGCGAACGTGGATCAGTGAAAGGCTTCGAAACTCGTAATCGGGATCTTTGCATTTCCTGGACCATTAGTGAAGAATGAAACAGGATTACATTTTTTAATGAAAGTAAAAGGATGGTAGCGAAGCGTACAGCGAAAGTGAAATCATGTTTTGGTTATTCTGTGCAAGAGTATTGCCGTCAAGCGCTCTTCACAGAGTGCTGAAGAGGGCTCTTGAGTGATGGCCTAATGACCAACACAACTCTAGGCGAGACAGGTATGATCACTTTTCGAGTGATTTATGTACAGATTTCTTGAACGTCTGAACATGCAAGAGTAAAATTTATCAATAAGATATTGTTATTTCGTTCGGTACTTCAGTTGTGACGTCGTTTCCTCCATTCGATAGGTGTCCAGCTGTCTCGTTAGGGTGATTTTGGTGTTTTCGAGTCCCTGAGCAAGTATTCATTTGACAATACACAATTATTGAGCAGAGCGACGACAAATGAGAAGAAAGTGTGAGACTTACAGATGAGACCGAAGAAAGCCGCAACCGAACTCAAATGGAGACATACAACGAGAAAAATTAGGAGTGAATGGCGAACCGCTATCATTGTCCACGCTGGGTTTCTTCATTTCGCACACTATCTCAGCCAATTGACCGGTCGAGAGAGTGTGCGAAATGAAGAGACGGCGATCCGAATTGCGCACTCTAGATATGTATCGTCTCGCTCGGCCAATTCGTCTCATCCTCGTTTTGTCTCCGACAATGTTCTGATATCATGCTCGACCGTGTTTACAGTGTGAGAGTTAGATGGATCTATTGTAGTTCCTAATTCGCACATCGATAGCTATTACTAAACGTGGTTTCAGATTTGCAAGGCGTGATCAGCTACATTAACTGAAGCAAGGCATACTGCACAGTTTTATTCTCATTGGCACTATCTCCGTCTCAAGGTTGTCGCACAAGCCTCCTTGCAGATCCGTGGCTTCTTATCTTGCCCGGAGTCACTGAGGAGGGCACAGGTGCATGCGAGCCGAACGTGAGCACGATATGCGACATCTCGCCGCCGTCGCCTGAAATATTAACTCTTTAAAATATTAAAAATAATTTGTAAAATATATGCAGAACACGTTGAAATACGACGCATTTTTTCAATAAGCGTGCTCCCCGATAATTAGTGAGCGTGCAAAACGCGAGAGTATAGTTTGGGAGCCAACCTGGCACGGCGATGACGGTGGGTGGCGGGGTGAACTCGGGCACGTGCAGTTCGATGCCGGGTGGGTCGGGACGGCGACCGGTGGAGAGGGCGCACGTCGTGCTGCCTTTGGTGAGCTGCGAATGTGGCTGGTAATATTGTCCTCGCATATCTCTATATCGAACACTTCACAGAGTGAATACATCATTGTGATGGGGAACACGAAACAAATTCTCTCATGTGACCCCAACTCTATGTAGTGAAAGAGTCATTAGAGAAAGTGAAAGCAAACGTCCGGCCGTATTGGCTTACGGTTTTTGCATGCAACAGCGCAGTGCATATTCGTATTCACGCCGCTCTAAATGCATCACACTTGGCAGTATTGCTCCCGTCGATCGACCTCGGGCACCCCTCGGAACGTGCAATTGGCGACGAATTGCCCGTCGTCGATGCGCTTCAGAATGCGCTGAATCGCGAGTGTCGTGTTCTCCGAGATACTCTGCACAATTGCATGTTGTTAAACTGGAAAAAAATAGGCAAATACAGAGAACAGTGAACACAAAAATACGCTTGCCTGTTCCAGAACTGCACGAAGTCGCTCGCTGTTGCAATCGGACTGGTTGGCAGGATAAGGCGCTGCGACCTGAGCATTTATTTTAAGTGAGAGCTTCACATTAGGCAAGCATTGCCCAAACTTTCGTAAACGGTCTTTTTTTGCCAATAAAGACAGAGAAGAGCTGTCCAACCGAGCAACCTTGTCTATGAATTTCCCAATCTCAATCATTGCGCCTTCCCGTAAACGAAGATTCTCGGGCGGCAGGGTAACATCAACGGCGGAGAAATTTTGCGACAACTGCATTGTGACCTGAAGTGTTCAGTAAATGATATTCTTTTTTGGATACGGGATAAACCTCTTCGATGAATTTGCCGATGTCGATCGTGTCGCCATGTCGAAGAATTGTTGGGGAATCAGATGGCCGCACATCCGTCACGCCCTCGGTATCACAGTCGACCAGCGGTAAAGAAGCAACAACTACTAGCAACCGGACAGCCTCTCGAGCTGTCATTACCGAAAAGTGAGTGTTCCCCGGGAACACACAGTTTCTGAGATTGACATTGAGATAATCAGCGGATTCCGATCTTCGAAAGACCGGTTGGGACAGTGTATGCAGTAGACGCTCGAGAAATGATTCCCCCGTATCTTCATTTTGCACACTCTCTCGCCTGCTCGGTCGACAAAATAGAGTGTGTAATGAAAATGCCTCTGGTATCGGTGGGGGCTTGGCGTGAGAATAATGCGACAACTACTGCTCTATTCTTATGAATTGAACGGCTTTCTAATAATAATAATAAATTATTAAGGGGCGCAGCAAATCAGCACAACTTCCTCTTTCCGACAAATTTTTTTCAACTCGCATACTCGCTTGGTCCAACCATTATCATTCACGTTCACTTTTCGTTAAATTAGTAAGTAAAAGCAATTTATCGGAAGCTATTCCATTGTGACAGTTGTTGTTTTTCCTGAGATAGAGGAAAATCAGCCAATATGAGATCTTTGTCAAAAACAGCGTCATCTGTCAAAATGATGGTCGTCCTCGCTCCAGATGTTCCCAATTAAGCTTTTTTTCCATCTCAATACCTATTGAGCGATGTTATGTTGGTGTCCGTCGAAGCCCACAATTTCTCCTTTGCCGTCGCTCGATCAATTTTCGTTTTTCCGCTGGTTTTGGACACGCATGGAGCAGGCGCCTACTCGACGGGGATATTGGGTGCAAATTTCGCTCATTCGACACTTTTCACCGGGCAGGCGTTTCTTGTAGTGTAAAAACGATAATTTTGAAACACCTGCTGTGTTTTACACTTATTGGACAAGACACGGTAAAGTAGTGCATGTTGATAGCGGCAATAGACGTTTTACAATCTCATTGTCAATCGTTTATCGGGAGCAATTGTACAGTGTCAATCCTTTGTCCGCACTTATCACTTCCCAAATAGGTAATTCTGTAAAATAAGTGCATTGAGAAGATGACAGAAAAATTAATACACAACTCCACGCTCACTGAATGCTGCGAAATGCAAAAACGACTTTTTTTCAGAAGCAACACTAATTTATCGGAAGTTGTTCAATTTTTTTAACTCTTTGCCAATGCTTCTCACTTCGCAAACACGAGCACTTTGAGAGTAGGAACAGTTCTGAATTTTCACTTCATTTTTTATAATTCAACATCAATCTAGCCTAACCCCAATGCATTTCACAAGAAACACGATCTTCTTGCGATAGGCGGGTGTTAACAAAAGTAGGAAGATATTGCGCACGAACGAATGAAAATACCATACAGAGAATACGGTTAGACATTCCTCTGAAGAAATCTTGGTATTTCTCTGCTATTTGGCCCTCCGAAACAACTGTTTTGAATGAGGGAGTGATATTGAAGATGAAGAGAAAAGAATAACAAACGAGAAATGGACAAAAAAACAGTGAAGCCCCCTGAACTTACCGAATGAAAGAAGGCCGTAAAAAAACGCAAACACGAGCAGAGAACGTGCAATTCTGAATCTTACCTTATTACTTCGATATACTTTGCAATCAGAACATACCGAAACGCATTTCAGAAGAAAGACTATCTTCTTGCGATACGCCGGCGTTAGCAAAAGAAGGAAAATGTTGTGCGCGAGTGAATGCAGATAAGTAATTGAAAATACTGCTAGATTGCTCTAAAGATGGAATGAGTCTCTCCCTAGAGGTGAATACTCACCGAATGAAAGAAGACCGTCGAAAGCGGTCGCAGTATATATTATGGTGACTGGAATTGCCATGATAAGAAGAGGTGTGAAGGACAATTTATCAGCTGAAATTTTTGAACCCAGAAGCATTCACACCTGAAGACCAAGAATCTTGACGAACTTTCTAGTGTTTCTAATGCTGCGATTACTCTTTTTACGGTTCTGAATTCATTTAGTTTCTGTTTTGTGCGCATTCACTTACATCTTTGGACAGAAGAAGTTTCATGTGAATAAACAAAGAACACAGGATACCTGTAGCAGAACCAATTACCTGAGATATGCATCGTAGAGTATTCAATCATGGCAATTTACCAGGAATGTTGAACATACAAGCGTCAATAGAATTGGCTCCCATATGCCGTAGAAATAACACCCTCTTTCAGAAATCCAGAAGATATTTCTCGGATCCTAGTTAAATATGTATTTTTAAAATATTACCTTCTTTTACAATTTGTAAACATACTGATTTGTTCAACTCGGCAATTTCTTTTCCTTTCTGAGGAATAGCGCAAAAGATTCCGGAAGGAATCGAATAGCACACAATCAACAAAACAGAAAAGACTCGATTTCCCCCTGAAATAATGAAATTACAAATAATTCTGTCATCTACGCTAGCCTGATTTAACCGAAATCGACTGGCTTCGATGACCAAAATCGACTGATGACGATGCAACACGCACAAAATGATTGCTGATCCAAGATTTGGAATCAGTAAAACAGCAATTCCCTGAAAATATTCTAATCAGCACGAGTCGAAACTCGTGGAAACCCCCTGAATCTGGATTGGTTTTCCAATTTTGCATAAATATCCCGTTGCGTAGGCTCCGAATAAGGGATAGAGCGGTATCGGCTGAAGCAGCAGCTCCATGTGAACATCAATTTTTTTCGATCAGAATAACTTAGCAAAGATCAAATTCAGAAACAAAAGTTCATGTTGCTTCACCTGGATGAACATCATGTATCGGCGCCAGGCGTGCAAGTTCGGCGGCATGTACTTGACGAGAAAAATGAGCGAAATACAATGAAAAATACAGGAGAAAATGAAGATGGCTCGAAGGATGGTGAGGTACGCATTTTGCGCTTCGATGGAGAGAAAAATCGTTTCCACCGTCATACTATCGCTTAGTAGGTAATGAGATAGGCAAAACAGCCATTACGACAGGTGGAAGTGGCTCGTTGTCACCCATTCGATACGGTGCACCTGCTCGAAAGATTAAAGGCTTATAGAAATGAGGCAGGCTGCCGCATACTCGGAACTTATTTTTCTTCTTCTTTTCTGGAACAACCTAATATGAAGGCGTAATGTGAACCTAATATGGGGAAGGCGAATGAAATTCACATTGAGCTGAATAACAGCTAGCGCGTCACATCCCTAATGAGCAAATGGATGGCAATGAGCTGTACTCAGTAATTGGTGCACGGTCGAATAAGGAAACATTTCCAAGCTGCTGACGATGCTCCATTTCCTTTCGTACCCATCGGCAGCAAAAGGTGCACTGGGGGGGGGGGGGCTATTTTCCGCAACAACTCCGACTTTCGCTTTGGTGCTGATCTATAGGAAGAGGGAGGGGAACCGGCCGTCCCAGTTATCCCTCCCCCCTTTCGCGTTCTCTGCACGCGCGCACCCGCTTTCTCCCCTTCGATCATCTCTGACTTGAGCGGTGCGCAATGCGTTTGGCTACAATGTAGCCAGCATGCAACAAGCAAGGATGCAACAACAAGCGCCCACTTGTCTTGAGTATATTTCAGTGTTCCGAATAAGATGCGAAGAAATCCTTGAATGAAAACGTTTTCAGGCGCTTCATGGGATCGTGTTCGAAAAAGAGAAAAAATGTGGCAAAGTTGGTATTCCTTGAAGTGGGAGGGCAGTTTTTCCAAACTTTCAGCCTTGATCGTGGAACGATCGTCCGAATTCGCATAGAATATATGCAAGCAATGGTTCACCATCGACTGAGAGGTATTATTGAGGTTACCCCTGTGGTCGGTGCAGAGTTGCGTCACACGCAATGACCGTCACACCCTTCGCAATGTCCTTGAGAGCACCAATCTGTACGGCGTATGGTTTGCGGAGGCTGAGTAAGAACATCGCATAATCAAAAAAAAAACGTGATTTGCCATTTTCTTGAATACAAATGGCAAATTTTGTGTAAAGACTGCAAATTCTCAGTCTTTACACAAAATTTGCAGTAGTTTGATCGAACAAGCACTACCAATGATACAAAATGCCAAAATTCTTCTAAAGAATCGCCTGGTGTCTCTTGTGTGCTGCATCATTTTCTTCAAGACTGTCTAGCATTTTGGTGCTCCAATTCCTCCCATTTCGAACGAGAAAAAGCCGTTCTCCACACACGTACCTTGAAACATCACTCGCAATCGAGATCTTCTTCATCGTTTATCGCCGTCCCTTCACCCATTTCGCCTCACGCTGCTCCCAACAGAATTTCAGTCCATACAGTATTCACTAACACAGGAATACAAAACAACAATCAATGAAGATGTAGTGTATCCGTCTGATAAATCATGTGTGTACTTCATACTACCTCTTTGGGACTTTTGGACGTTCTATGTTCAATTCCAACAGACGGAAAAGCCGCTCCTCCACGTACGTACCTTGAAACATCAATCGCAATCAAGATCTTCTTCTTTTATTGACACCCCCCCCCCCCCCGACCGCCCCTCACCCATTTCCCCCTCCCGCTGCTCCCACTCCTTTCTCCTCTCCTTTCTCTGAGAACTGATCTCTGCACCCGGGCGAATATCTCCTCTTGCTTTTCGTCGCGACCTTTACCACTTCCGCGTTCTTTCATTGTAGTGAGCTTCATAACCTTCTTGATGTAATTGCACAGAAATTCCGCTCTCCTTGCGTAGATAATGTTCTCGAGTTGTGGTCAACATTTTCTGCATGGTAAATTGTTCCCATGTCACGTCCTCGTTGAAATGTCAGTGAAATCTGTAGATGTGGTCGTCGCTGTACGCAGCAACGGCTGCAGCCACGGCTGCTCCTGCAGCTGCAGCAGCGCAGCCACTCTTCATCCTTCTACCCTCCACGTCGACACTGCCGACAGCAGCCTCGGCCGTTATCGATCAGCCGCAGCCTGCTCAGGCTACGCCTTGCCCAACAGCACTTTCGACGTCTAGTGAAGCAATCACGCAACTACGACAACAGCCATCATCAATCAAAACGTGTAAATCGACTGTGGTTGATGATGAATCAGAAGGTGTTTGATGGTTACACATGCAAGCATGATAGAGAATCTCTTTGCTAGATTTGCCCATCGATGATTCGACAAGCAAGCAATTCTGGTGTGCCACTTGCAAGAAGGACTTTGGCAGAGCGGATATTCTATCAACGTTGTCCCGAAAAAAAAATGTTTTTCGAGGTCAAAAAAAGCAATAAAAATGTGGAATATTGCAGACACAGACGGCGGCACACGGGCGAAAAGCCGTTCCAGTGCGATAAGTGCGATCGATTCTTCTCCCGAAGTGACCATCTTCGATCGCATCGACGGTTATTGTCCAATTTCAATTGAATACCGTAAATTCCATTCCGTTAATTGAAACCGTTATTTCTAACAATCAAATTCGACTGTTAGTGTTCAATTTTGGATCGATTTCGCTAATGCCCACTATCATTTGGCGCGTGCGTTTTCTCGATTTTACGATAATTCGAGCCGCGCACACAGCTAATGAGAAGAGTTGTAGGCCACTACGCTTTCGCACACTGCTGGGTTAATTTCAGTTAAAACTCGGGTCGTATCCACACTAAATTTAGAAAATCATTGATTGCAGCACGCACTCGGGCGAGAAACCGTACGCTTGCGAGCTGTGCGACTACAAGGCTGTGAGTTGTTTGGGTTATTCTTTGGGCTTATTAGTCGATATGCAATTTTGACATTTGCAAATTCGAAATTTGTAAGGCGCTGAAATGGATTAACTTGACCATGACCCGGTTCAATAAAACGTGATCTTTTCAGCGCCGGCGAGACGTACTCACTCGACACATGTCGGCGCGCCATCAAACATCTACGGGCACGAAAAAGGTGAGATGTGGTTAGAAAATTTCCTCAAAGTTCCAGGGGGGGGGAGATAGGAAAATGTGTGTTGCTTTTGGAAGCAACTTCACCATAACCTGTAACCACTATTTCAATGCATTTCCAATCTTTTCCATGCAGAAGCGACGCCGTTCATCATCTGCTCAATCCGAGAACCGCGCAACACTCAAACATGAGCGCAGGTTCAAATCGTTCGTTTGCTCCTTCCTAGACTTTTAAAGTCGGCCAATCAGCTTTTCAATGACACAGACACACTTTTCCCCTGTCTCTTTAGCTCACTTGAGCCAGACAAACCCATGCTGGACAAAGGTGAAAGTGAATGAGCCAGCGCAGGATGTCCATTGGGACCAGAAAGAAGAGCGGAAGGGAGCAATCAAAAGAGCAATTTCCCGATCTTTTCCAGCGCATCGCTCGATTCGCAAATCGTCAACGAGGCTTCCGAAAACGAGGATGAAGAAATAGAAGATGAATTGATTGATGTTGTGTAACAAAAATATGTAATTCAGAACCTGTACATCATTGTTTATTAGGGGTCATATCACGGTCATATATACTATTCAAACACAATAAAGCGGTTATGCTCATCGACGCGTTCCGTCCTCAAAGAAGATCCCGCCGTCAACAGCGCAGTACTTGGGGCAGACTCCCCTTTCACCAGGCACTCCAGGAGGCCCACGCGGCCCCACACCTCCAGGTCGACCATTGGGCCCAGGCAGCCCGTCGGGACCTCGCGGACCCTTGGGACCGGGCACGCCCGACTGCCCATCGGAGCCGGGGATTCCGGGTTGGCCGGGAAGTCCTGGTGGTCCGGGCGGCCCCGGCGGCCCGGGTTCGCCGAGATAGAGTGGACCGGAAGGCACAGTGATTCCCGGAGCGCCTCGTGGTCCTGGGGGTCCGGGTCGCCCTCGAGGACCGGGTGGTCCCGTGGGTCCTGGTGGGCTTGGTTCATCATCTTGTCCGGGTAGCCCCGAGATGCCTGGGTCCCCGATAGCTCCAGGTTGACCGGGAGGTCCGGGTGGACCTCGCGGACACGGCATGCAGGGAGGCGGGTTGGCCGGATGACAAGGCTGGGCGGATTGTCGACCGGAAAGTCCGGGAGTGCCTGGAACAGAAAGAATGTTAAAGTGCACACGTAAGCACTGTGCTTTTTGGTCATTGGAACAAGATCGAAATCGTCCTTTTGATTTGTGGAGTGTACCCCTGGAAAACTTGCACAAAAGACGAGAAAGAAATGTTCAAGAACTAGGCAGGATTTGCGAGATTTCGCAATATTCTTTCTAATAGGGATTGCAAATGAAGAGCTGAAAAAAGGTTTCTCTATTGTAGTATGCGAATGAGTTTTGAAACTATAGGGAAGAGTTATACAAACACATGTTTAAAAAGTTTTAACCGCTGTCTCCCGCCTCCGATATTCTTTTCTTACCTGGAGCACCGGGTCGACCCATCTTGCCCGGCTGCCCCGGGGCTCCGGGCTGGCCGCGCGGGCCACGAATGCAGCACAGATTGCAGCGGCCCGCCGATTGGCTGTTCGACACTGCTCCTCGTTTTGTTCTGTTGTGCGCGTGAGGGAGGGATTTCAAGTGTCGCGTCTCGAGGTAAATTTCCTTTGCCGAAGCCTGCGAGCATAATTTGTACAGCGCTTATTGAAATAGTAGAGCCCCATAGTGCGTTTCTCACCTTGCAAAAGGCGATTTCGTCACGGATCGAGAGCCTGAGATGGTGCACGTACCCGTAGACTATGGGCATTGCAACGCAAACGGATATCGCGGCGATCACCTGGTGACAGTAAGAAATTTGATACTCCAGGGGCTCGATATTAGAGTGCCGTCTCTTCATTTCGCATACTCTCCCGCCAGTCGACCGGTCGAGAGAGTGTGTGTACAATGAAGAGACGAAGACTAATATTGCGCACTCTATTCGATATCGATGCTACTTGTGAAGATAAACTGCTCTATGTGAAAGGAAGGACAGCATTGTCAACCCACATCGCTTGCGCACA
The DNA here is from genome assembly GCA_000180635.4 of Pristionchus pacificus. Lineage (NCBI taxonomy): Eukaryota > Metazoa > Nematoda > Chromadorea > Rhabditida > Neodiplogasteridae > Pristionchus > Pristionchus pacificus. Next base: position 13,985,469 of record CM026580.1, read on the forward strand.
TCAGGTAAACTTACGGAAAATGCCGCCGCGCAGTACGTGACAATGTAGTAGGCTCTGATACGAGAATCGAAATCCATACTGGAATTGTCGATAGTGTTAGCGAGGCATGCCAAAGGTAAGGGTAAAGTAAAGAGAAATCGAAACCGAGAGTCTACCTGTGAATCGAGTGTTTACGCATCGGCATGTTTTCAATGGGGGTGAACGATACTCGTGGCATGCTTACACCCACTTGAAAACAGACCTGACCAGCGGGGGAAACGGCCGCATGATATTCATTGATATGGAAAACTGATCATACACTTTTTCTTACAATTACCAAGTGCTTATTGTTACCGCATCTTTTTTAATTGTGCCAAAGGCGAGCCGAAGGACATGATTTGAACTTTAGTAGAGTCTAGACTCACCAACACAAAATATATCTTCTTTGGATTAATTTCTTCGTTGAGAAAGTATGTTACCTCCGTCTTCTTGAAAAGTATCAATCAAGTTGCGAAGTGAAAATAAAAAGTAATGACGTACCTCCTTCCGTAGGCCGTGAATAGAATGAGTGCAAGTACTAAAATCACGATATCTTCCATAAGGTTGTAGAGAAAATTGAGCGTGTGTTCGCTCGTTTCGAGCATTTCGAAATATCCCCCTTGCCCTTTACGCTACGTGAATAACATATTGAGACGTGACTATACTATACATCCATTGTGCTCTTCCCTGCACTTTCGTGAGAAAAATATCGAAAGGCTAAACATCACACTTGCCTGGACTACGCAATCATGATCGAGCCCTGACCAGCTCTTGCTTACCACTGTAGAGTAGCCGGCACTTGAAAGCTTCTTACTGCCTATCCAACCAAGGCAAAGCGAGAGCATACTTAGGTTATCTAAGCGATATACAGCTCTTTTTGGTACATTTGTCATTGCAGACCTTCAAACCCCACCGTTGAAATGTATTGTAAGATTGTTCTCTTCGTCTGCTTCTTTGCCCGCGGCATTCGAGCCGACGAGTGAGTGATTTTTATTTCTTCATTGAGATATATCCGACTTGTTTCAGAATCGGCAACACTAGTGAAGCATTAGAGGTAAAGGTACTTCTTATAATTGACAATTAGTTAGCTCATAATTAACTTTCAAATGGCAGGGTGAAGAAGAGCACGATGGTTCAATATCATTCATGGGAAATTATGGTAGATCATCGAAGAAAGAAGGCATCGAGAACGAATGGACCGAGGAGTTAGTGATTTGTGTTCCTATTCTGACAAATATCCAACTTGTTTCAGAATCGGCAACCCTAGTGAAGCAATTGAGGAAATGGTACTTCTGATAATAAATAAGTATCTACTTTCAATTAACAGGGCGAAGCAAAGCATGATGGTACAATATCCTTCATGGGAAATTATGGAAGATCATCGCGGAAAGAGGACAACACAACGATCGAGAAGGAATGGCAAGTGGGCCTATTTTTCCAGTTTCTAGTTCGTCATTCTTATCCAAGATCGCTCTTGCGGGGGATCCGGAAGAAACTCTTTTCGTCGCAGGACTACCCGATAATAGTGAGTTCCTTTTTATCTGATCTAGATACTTTGCTGGTTTCCCTCCTAATTTTGCAGGCGATGAGTGCTTCTCTCGGTTCACAAACGTGATCGTGGTCGATGCTGATCCATACACGCACAGGTATGATTCCTATGCTTTTTTTTTCATTACTATGCTTGCTCGCTCCTTCTCTAACAGCAACGCTGTTTTGGAGCAATGGCACATCACTTCCCGAGTGCAAGCAGCAGTGCATAAAGCAACAGCAGCAATTCGAAGCCTGCGCCTCGTTTGTGTATGACAACGCAAAACAGGTACGGTTTAGCAATTTATACGTCGATTTTTTTTTCAACATAATTTTCTGCAGGAATGCGACATATTCACGCAGAGAGGAGATGTCGCTCCTTCTTGGTACCCTGATTCACTATTAATTCGCCTGATAAATGCTTTTTCAGGTTGCGAGACTTCCAATCGCGTGACTATTTCGAGCCAAATTTCGGAGTCGGCTGTAACATCCAGCATAGACTTCAGACGATGACAAGCACTTTCAGACGCGAGTGATAATTCTAAACGATAATTTTGGAAATTTGTAAAGTAGTCAAAAACGTCTTTTTCAGAGACACCATTCTTCGTGTTCGAGTTCAACGTTGACGATAAAAGTGTTACTAAGAACATATATTTTGAACACCTTGCACCTCAATCAGCAACAACTGAAGCCGTACGAGGATGTACTAAATGTGAAAACGGCAAGGTCACAAGGTAAGAACTACATTGTGTCGTGCCCATTTCAAATGTAATATCATCGTAAATATTGATCATAACAGATTCACGCGTATCGAGGGCTACGAACTATTCGAGTCTAATGACGAAATTATCGAGGGTGCAACGGCTGAGGAGTGTATAGAGCAGTGCGATGCGGACAAGGTCAGGTATCCTCTCTCGCCCTACACTCATACTGACCGCTGAGATAATGAAACAAAGGGACGATTAGCTTTGTTTCGAGCTCTCAAATTTCACATCCAAAGTTCACTGAAAATAATATTAATCAAGAGCATTTCAGATTGGCGAATCGCCACTGGCGTGCCGCTCTTTCGAATTCATTCAGGCATTCTTACCCTATGTAAGCTTGAATATTGATTGAAGATGCAGGGAGCCTGCGCCTTCTCCTCCGAGCAAGCCTTCCCAGTTGGCAATGGAAGACTGAAGCGGAACAAGGATGCCGAATACTATGAGAAGCTGTGTGTGGATGAGCGGCTGGCAAGGTGAATAATTCCGCATTCCGTTAGTAATTTTTTCTTCCAGGAACTGCGACAAGGTTTTCGATCGCTTTCCTCAAATGGTTTTGGTCGCATACGCAGAAACCGTCACGGATGCACCGAATTTTGAAGTTCGATTTTTTTCTTATCAAGATGAAAATAATAATAAGTACTCTGTTCTCTTAGACCTGTATCGAGCGATGCATCAACTCCTTCGATGTCTACGGTTACAATTGTACCTCAGGCATGTACTATTTCGAGGTGATCTTAGACACGTTCTATCACTAAAATCGCATGTTATTCAGGAGAAACAGCTCAATTGCATACTGAATGCAGAAAGCAGATGGACGAAAGGTCTGCGCAAATGCATCCGATGAGATAAATTGTGCATATTTTCTTTTTAGAGGCGTTGTTCGCGGACGAATTCGAGGAGGTTGTCGACTACTTTGAGATTTCCTGTGGAGCGAGAAGAAAAACGGGCAGAGACTGAGATGAGTGGTTCATATGTTGCTTGTATTCGAGCGTATTTAGTTTCCAAGAATCTCATTCATGCACATTTACCCCATAGCCCAATTAGGTCCACTCATGTCAAAATATGTCTTGTTTTCCAGCTTCATAATTGGGCAAACGCTCTAACAAACGCTCTTTAGAAGATGTTTGTGCAACTCATCAAACCAAATTTCAATGATAATCGCTGCAATATTCTTGTTGAAGAAACATATAAAATGAGATTGCAACCCGAGAAGAGAAAGGGAAAGCTGCCCACAATTATGCTCTTCCGAAAAAAGTGAAAGTTCAAGAAGCAACCAATTATGCGTCATAGCATGTCCATTCGTTCCTACAATGGCTGTAGGAATAAACGCTCAGTTTGCGATAGCAATATATCTTCTGATAACTACCGTAATCGGCCTTCCTGTCATTCCGCCCGTCCGCTTTCCTCCCCTGTACTCGTTATCCATTCTACCGGCCGCGGAAAATTCACTACTTCGCGAATTCGTCTCCATCGACTTTGTCAGCATAAACGATGAGGTTATTTTCAAATAATGCTTGACAACTAATTTCGTTAAACGCTGATTGTGAGAAAACTTGAGTTAGCCAAAATATGAAATGCGCAGGATGCTTCCCCAGATCCCTCATGCACCAACCCACGACTGCGCGCCGTGCTCGAACAGGTTTCACCAATTATTCATTTTCTTTTTTTTTCGTTTCTTTCCAGATCTTATCTTCTTTTTTTCACATTTTCTTTCACCTAAAAGTGATTTGCAGAGCATCTCCGACAGCACTACCATCTCGCTTCTCGCCGTTCTCGCCCGTATCAGCGATGGCCAGTTTGCCGCAAACTGCACGACGGACAGCGCGCCCGAGCTGGATCGACGAGTGCATTTCTGCAAGGTTCGGTTTCCCAAGACGTATTCTTGAAGTAATACAAACAATAGGTTGCCGAGCATGCTGAATGAGAGTATTTTTCTGATCTTCTTCAACTACTTCTTGAAGCTATCCTTTCAGTTAACTCGAGGCCGCACGACGTGCGCCGTTGCCACTGGGCCACTGCAGATGAACGATAATTCACCCGACACGATGCCCCAAGAGCCCCACATCTTCCGCCCCAGAGAGTACAACACCCTTGATCGACCGGCTCGAGAACCGCCTTCTTTTCCTACCCTCAAAATGCGAAGCGAGGGCCAGATCTGAAAATATGATGATGTGTTGTTTGTTCCGAATAAATGTGTAGATGATGGATCATGAGATGGTGAAGGAAGGGTTCAGAAAATTTTCAATTGGACCGCACAAACTAGGGAAGGAACGAATTAGGGTAATTGACCAAGGAATATGTTTAGGTGTTGTATTACTTCAAATAGAGCGCTTGATCTCGGAAATGGTTCACCTCATTTGCATAATCTAGTCAATAAACCGAAAAATGCAGAAAAACACGCAGTTCGAACGAAGGGTTTTTGAATAAAACGGAAGGATGTAAATATTTTGACCCGTTCAAAAGAGGAATACGTTCTTGAATAGATTTGTCATCGATAGGAATCAACTCTTCCCTAGGTTTCCGTACTCATTCGCCCGGTACGACCGCTCAAAGATTTCGAAAAATCGCAAAATAACGATTCCTTCACCATATCTACACCTAACTAGACGATAGTAGACACTCGTTCCACTCTTGCAATGCAATGGCACACATAAAGTTGTTGATCGAATGGCACTGTAAGGGCGAGCAAACACGAGGTCGAAACTCCAAGACTGGAAGAATGGACTGAAAAGTGCAGGCATAAACTCTCGCTCGTCCCAAACATAACTAGGAAGTCGAACATTGTATTCGTCCAACCTGACTGTCAGGGTGAAGAATCCGTCTCTTCATTCCGCGCGCTCTCTCGGCACTCTGACCGGTGATAGAGCATGCGGAATGAAGAGACCATGATCCTTCACGCCGACAGCCCTAAACATAAATATAGGGAAAGTGGACACAGGTGTTTCTGAAGACATTTCAATTAGTGATGTGTGCATAATTACGATGGAAGCCCAAGAATTTAAAATTGAGCTTCAATGAAAATTCAAATTCCCTTGTCTCCTGCTGTTCCTTTATCAGATAACGGGATTGCTCTGCAGGTAAAGGCTAGAGCAATGGCGTGGCCAATCCCTTCGCCTGTTCCACCTGTGTCCCTACTGTTTCAATCCCGTCTAGCTCATGCTCTCTCTCTCTCTTCAAGGCAAAATAATCCAACCATAACATAGCATGTTGCCTTAGGAACAATAATTACCGCATACATACTTTTGTGCTACTCCTACTTTAAACACTCCTACTTTAAGCATACATACTCCTACTTTAAACCGGCAGGAAAAATCATGAGATAATCGATAAACAATAGTTTTCGTTTTTAATATTAATAAGACATGAAATTGGAAGTTTTCAGGCAGCACTAGAAACCAGCTACAATCAAACAATATATTTCTCAGATCGAATACCACTCAAGATTTGAACTTAATATGGATTACTATGGATGATTCAATTGACCATAACGTCAGAAATTTGTAAATATGTATCTCTTTTTATTTCTGTCTAGCGCTGATTGTGAGAACTGTGAGAACAAGCGATTTGTTTGATATCTTGGTTGGGCTTTATCAAGCTTTTGAACGCTTTCCGATATTCTGTGCTAAAAAAATTGAATTGCATAAATTTAGAAATTAAGAAATGTGTTTTACCTTGTAAAATAATATACAATAAATTTCGAAGCGATTCCTGCGTTTATAAAATGAGCAGCGAATGTCATTATGCAAGTACGCAAGGGAACTGTACAAATTTTAACTGTTCAGACGATTTTGTGCACTAAAAGCCGGAGAAAGTTTCCAACCTGATACTTCGAATCTTTGTTGAACAGACATGATTAATTGCGTTATTGTGAACCCTCCCAATTCTAGCGTAGTTACGAGCATGATTGTTCGAAATATTCTTCGAAGCTGTTCGATTTCCAGGTTTTCCGCTGAAATTTCAAGCATGTCTCGAAAACATACAAAACCCTCATCCATTACATTTCGAACTGATAATGCGCCATGTCATCATGTAGAATGCAAATGCGGTAAGGTTCACAGCAACACCCGTGTAGGTCCAGTAGAAAAGTGCCTTATCGTGAAACACTAAATTTATTCCACAAATTTGCTCCCTGCAATGTTTGAACAGTGGCCTACAAAAAACTGTTCGCCTCACTGATCTCTGAAAAATGCGAACATGAGAAATATAGTGTACGTGCAATACAAGAATATTGCCATATAGTGTACCTTTAAAACTAATTAAAACTAACTGTAAATTTTATGTGCGCTCCTTACGAAAAGATATTTTCTCTTATCTGTGCATCGATAACGATTGGGCGAAAAAATGGAGAAGAATCGGTCAAAACCAATGCATAAAAGTGAGAAGGTGCCTCCTGCCATCCCAAGTTCTGGCAAAAACTGAAAACGAAATCATTAATCCGAAAGAAATTGCTCGCCGAACCATGATCATGCTGCATGTTATGCTGCGCATCGTCACTTGGCTGATAATACCGTATGCAGGAACGTAAAGGGCCGACTGAAATGTCAGGAAATATAGTAAATAAATTGGTAATATATACATTAACAAACCTGATGGAGCACGTCGAAAAGCGCACAGGACCCGATTAGAATGTTACAAGGTGAGCGGAGGCTACTGTATGAATAATTTTGAGCGATGATGAAAAGAAATTGAACGATTTACCGTGATCGAATAGTTGTGAGGAGCAGTAGTGTATTCCCGATGAGTCCTGCCGTGGTTATTGCGATGAATAGGCAGCAGAAGAACAAGGTGAAGAAAAAGAGCTCCGATTCGTCCTCCATAATGGCTGTAAAAAAAGTAAAGTTGTCATTGTCAATTAGAGTTAGTAAATAAAGTGCCGAAAAGCGGGTTATCGACTATTGTATGCTAATGATCAGTGAAACCATCGGGAAGATTCTGGAAAATTTACAAGCACATTAGCATTCTACAATCAAAAATCCGCTTTTTCAGTACATAAGATGGCCGCGATGAAAGAATATCCACACATGACAAAAGTTTATCAACTATTTGCTATGAACACACGCCAAAATATAAGATTAATCATAAGAAGGCAGATGAAACGGCTGCGTGAGTTGCGGAGGAAGGGGTATGTGAAGGCGGGTATATCACGCCGTGGCTGCGTATAAACCGAAAACTCGACTGATCATTGAACTCGTGCATCGAATGAAAAACCAATTTGCATACCAAGAGATACGGCCCCTGTTTTTAAGCACCTTGAACTGTACTGAAAACCACCTTTACCTAAGAACTCACTTTTTACACTGTCCAACTTTGTTCGACTCTTACGCAAACGGGCTCATAAGGGGAAATGAAGAGGCGATTCCCCCCCCCCTCTCATTCGTCCCTTATTCAAGAATGACGCAGGCGCGCAAATCCTTAAATAAGAGCTGTTCTGAATAAAATGGGTATATCTCTCGAACGAATGAGTTTCTAATCATGAAATTTTAAATGTGGCTCTAGTAGGTGATTTATCATGCATCGAGAATGAATAATGAGTAAAAATACGAAACATTATTGTGTTTGTCTATAAAATCACCTGATCCTGACCATGAAAACTAAACTTTTGAATGTAAATAGGTCAAATTTACCTAAAAAGTTCAAGATATAGGCATTATTTTGAATGCTCTTTTAACTGGTGTACAATTCAAGATCCAGAGTTGAAATTTTCTTTTTGAAATCAAAGATCAAGGATGAACACCAAAATGCGCTATGACCATAGTTGACCCCTTGGGGCTTCCCACAAAAAATTTCAACTTGATCGGAGCATTTTGAAGTAGAAAATACCAGTGAAAACAGTCAATCTGAGAGCAACTCTTGAATAAGAGTTCCATTCCCTTATTTCAGGATTGGCCGATTCATTCTCCTCTTATTGAAGAATTAGCGCGGTGCGCTCGCCTTTGTGTGGCAAATGAAGGCTTCATTTCCGTTCTTCATTTGCCAGCCCTATAGATAATGTAATAGTCACACGCACATTACAAGAGCACACGAACCACGTAGAAAAGGGAGTCATCGAAGGTTTCAAAATCTCACGCTGGTTCATTTCACTCTTTATTGCAGTTGACACGAGGCCACACGAGATGCGCTGTCGCCACAGGGCCACTCCAGTTGGACGACGACTGGACACAACTCAAGCAATTCCGACGAAATGTCGCAATGCCCCACGAAGCCCACATCTTCCGCCCTCGAGAATACAAGACCCTTGATAGACCGACACGAGAAACGGACCAAGTGACAGGGCTGGTAGCTGCTCTCAGGCCCTCTCCGCCTGCTTTTCCCTCACGCAAGTTGAGAAGTGAAGGCCTGATCTGAAAGTGTATCGTCCATTGCTTGTTCTGAATAAAGTGCAGACTCCAAACGAGATGATGATGGCAGGCAGTCGTTCCACTCTTGTAACGCAATCGTACACACAAAAGTTGTTGATCGAAAGGCACTCTGAAGGCGAGATCGAAACTCCAGGAATGATACCGGTGAAATGAATAGCAACATAGCAACATTATAACTATTCACTCATCCAGAGCACAGCAGGGATGTCGAAAATGGTTCTTCTAGAATATTCTCTGTAACAGGATACTCTGACACACACGTGGCCTAAGTATCGTAAAAATAAAGATTATGATAATAAAAACATATAGGAAAGAATAGTGAACGCAGGTGTTTGAGTGATGGAGATGAATAGTTGCTTAGTTTCGAAGAATTTCAAATTGAGCCAATTGATCTGAATTGAATAATTTGATCTTTGATTATAGAATTTTCGATGATCGGGTTACTCTTGGTCACCAAGAGATCTCTGTAACAGCCCGTATCTAGAAATTTTCTGCCCTGCTCATTGGAACTCACTGTAAAAATAATTCCAACATTCCACACCTTATCTGCAACTATAAATGAGGTCGGGCACAAAGCGAAACACATTTGTTCACTTCATATCGTTCACTCCTATCCTTTCAGAATGATGTCGTCAATCAGTTTGCTAGCACTGCTTCTCATCTCCGTTACCCTAGCGTATTCACTAGCCGAAGCTGCTCAGGCCGACCGTTAAACGAGTGAGTATAGCGTGCGAATTATTCGAAATTCTTCCTAAAATCAGGTGTTCCCGGGTTCCAAACGGGCGATGAACTGCTGCGAAGTCTCAGGGAAGCGCGATCGGTTAGCGAATAATCATTTCGAAATAAATAATCAAATTTCAGGCCACCCAGAGCACTGATTTCGAATTCGTTAAAGGTTAGCGGTAAATGGTTGATTCATATTTTCATGAGATATGGTTTTTGCAGAAACAATCGAGCGAATCAAGAGACAAGTGCAAAAGGTGGTCAACGAATCGCCACTGATGTCCAACCCGGTAAAACTATGCCTTGAAAGGCCTAGCAAAGAAATATTCTCAGGTCGTAACCGCAATTGTTGAGCCTCTCTTTGCACTGATCAGAACCGTCACGGACTACATAATCCATCTGGTACATGGTTTTGTTCTCTTCCATTTTTACTCCTTTTTTGCTGTGCAATAACATTATTTTCATTCCAGTCCTACGTGCTGCTGGGAATCCGTCAGGTAATTGCATAACATTTCTCCTTTTCATTTTTTTTTATTTCAGGCTTGAAACATATGTATGATCAACACCAACATCACATATTTCTAGTAACATTGCGAAGCAACGATAATAAATGAATGAATGAATGAATATTTGAGCGGGAAAAAACTAAATACTGAACAATCTCCAACATTGCAAATTTCTTTGCACTATATTGCTGTGAAGTAAAGCACTGAGTCGGTTACTGTATTTCTTACAAAGCCAATAATCATCGGTTTATGCAGTTTTCGATTTCCCACTGCTTTCCCACTGTCTCATAATCAGACTGGTCATAATCCTTGTCACGCTTCGCACCGCTGCATAGGCAAGAAGAACGAAGAAGACCGTTGCACAGGCGAAAATATCCTGTAAAGCCAATATCTATCTTAACTTATGTGTACAAAAGCTCACAAGATTGTGATACACCACAATGTTCATATCGTAAGATTGTGGACGGAGTGCCGCAGAGGGACCGAACTCTGCAGCGAATTCAACGGTCCTGAAATTGAAACCGTCGAATCCGATGGAGATATTTTCTCGATCACTTGATAAGTATTTCTCTTGACGTGAATGGCTTCTTTGCGAGCATTGCACTCACTTGTCGTGATTTCTCGGCGTATCTAAAAACAACTATTATTTACTTTCTTGTAAAGGCAGTGCTTACTTTCTATCGGTGAGCACTTCTCTGATCACCGCTTCAACTTTATCCGGATATTCCAGATCAAACTTGTCGAGAACCTTATGAAGAAATCTCATTTTTTGAATCCTAAAGATCCCTCCCCAAACCTTGCCCAGCCCATTGTGCTCCATCATGCCCGAGTTGCGCGGTTGATCGCCAAAGATGGGCACGAAAATTCCTGAAAACACGAGATTTTTCCGATTTTAGGGTGCAATAAAATGCCTGGTTTGCCCCTGAGCGCCGTTTCCTGAGTGCTTCCCATGCCTCCGTGAGTGATGAACGCCGCGATTCTATCGTCATTGAGCAAATCATTCTGAGGCGTCCACGCTGACAATTGGACATTCGGAAGAGACGCCGTTGTATTCTGACATGCGAAAATATCTGTCTGCATTCCGAAATGTTAGAGAAAAAGGCACCTTTGCAAAGTCGTCGTCAACGCTTTCGTACTTCCAAATGAACGTGATCTCGGGAAATCGACCGATTACAGCGGTGATCGATTGTTTCACGGTTGGCGGCAAATCGACGGACTTTGCAACGGATCCGAAGGAGATGAGAATTGTCTTGGGACGTTGTGCAAGGATAGCATTCCAATGCTGAAGTACACGCTTGATGATCATCCTTTTCACTCGCTCCCTTGTATGATATACCTCATTGAGCGCCTTGGGCTGCTTAGCTCCGATGCCGGGAATGGAAAGCACGCGGTTGAGCGTCGGTGCGGCATAGTCAATTAGCGGCTCCGAATTCGTAAGTGTGTACGCAGCGTGCGAGGAAATTTCCTGTAGTCCAACTTGGTCAATTCATGCAAACAAGCTCCTCCCTAAAACCTCGAGGCTAGGAAAGTCCGATCCGAAGCGCTCGCGGAATAGTTCCTCGATCTTAAAACGTTTTTTTTGTGAAATTTTTGTTCAAGTAAAGTGCCCTACAAGTTGCCTTCTCGGATAGAAATGGAAGTGCATTAGCCAGTTCGCATAGATATTCCTCATCCTGCTCCACATCGAGTGCACATCGAGATGAGTGGTGAACGAGCCTGTGAAAGCGAATATTGCGTGCCAATAATTTTTCGGAGATTCATGCTACAGTAGACCCGCCACAACATAAAGAAAGTGAACAGTGAAGAGACCAACTTGGATTGTAGCTGAGCGCCAGAGGTAGGCCAAACTCCTCCAGCATATGCGCGAACGGATAACCGGCTCCGGATGTGATCAGTGACCGAGGTTGCAGGAGATGAGAAAGAGCTGTAATGAGGCGGCTGATCTTTAACCAATGCAAGAAATCCTCTCACAAGAATGAGCGGAAAATAGACCGATCAGGAAAACGGGGAAAGAAAGCACACTCACCCACTCCGCACATGTCAAAGTTCTCCACGATCATTACGTCGAATTTCTCATTTCGTAGTCTCTCAATTACGGTAGTTTCATTGAGAACTGCCCTGCACTGTGCAACGAAGTGAAGCGTGAACATTGTGCGATGCTGAAATGAGCAGACAACTTACTATTTCTCGCGCTCTTTTTGACTGAATTTTGATGTCCGGTGTTAGATAATTATAATTATATTTTCAGCATATTTTCACCTTATAAACGCCGATTGGATCGAAAATGCTCGTCTTGAAGAAATTGGCACGAATGCTTGATAATCCGCTCAAGATCTGGATTTAATTTATGAATCGCATTCATTGTTTGCTGAATCTCACCGATTCGACTTCGTCACTTCGCTGAATGAATATCTTTTTGGACTTTTCTGTAACGTCGTTCACTCGAGGATCAATAATGGGAATAAGTGAGGTCTAAAAACGATCACAGAAATAGATTTCGGGAGATGTCGCTCGCTGTTCACAATACGGGTCGCCGTCTCTTCAATTCACATTATCTGGCCACTCGACCTGTCGAGAGTTCGAATTGCAGAGACGGCGTCCAGCATTGCGCACTCTACTCACCACATCATGCCCTGTCTCCACCAGAATGTCGGCGATATTTCCGAGAAAGTTGCTGTGTGAGTGGCCATATCGAGAGTTGTAGACGAGTATTTTATACGACGCTACATCGGGAAGAAAATAAGCAAGCAAAGCAAAGCACGGCAGCCGATTCATTGCGATACTTGCACAGGAACGAATCGCGAAATAATTGAGGAGGTCCGGAGTGATTTAACCCTTCTCTCCTCGACGAAATGAACTGATTGTGACGGCGAGAGTGCGCATCATCTTATCAAACATCAGCGCATCAACTTTCGTAATCGAGTGCAGAGAAATTGTGTGCGTTTAGGTTGTGCTCGCCTCGTAGAGGAATGTTTACAAATTGACACAATAGGCACAGTCTCTTGAACTCTCTCAAGAAGATGCTGACAAAGTAACAGCGAAAAGGCCGCCAAATTACGCACAATTTGTTAGCTTTGCAGGATCCCGTTCTGTAACTTTCATCAAGCAATCTCAATCATGCACTTTATCCTCAATGATCGCATCCAACATACAGCTGATAACACATCAACCACATATCAAATAGCGTCAAGCAGCACACGCCGTTGTGAACGTCGCTTCACTATTTCTTCTTGGCTGTGCAATTTGTTGCGACGTCGAACATCCAATAAAGTTGCTGGTCCTTCTCCAGATTGTTTTCGACATTTCTTGAGCGTACTAAAATATCAGATTATTATTTTTCCGATTCCGATTCACACCTTTCGATGAATCGGGTTCTTCCATAGATACACGAGCGATGTCTGCGTCGGATTGAGACAAAATAACAGCTGCAGAGAAATATTATAAACCATAGAAATAAAAAAAATTATACACCAGAATTGACGATCGCATAGGCGCGAAAACAGCGCCGGGAATGGACGAAGTGTCGATAAACGTAAACAAGCACAGCACGAGAATCGGGAACAGAAACACAAATGAGGTGTTCAACAACTGCAATTGTCGATCGCTGCCAACGCTGTATTTTAGAGTTCGAAATACGGGTCGCCGTCTCTTCATTTCGCACACTCTCTCGTCTCTCTGACCTTTGAGAGATTGTGCGAAATGAAGAGACGGCGGCCCGTATTTCGAACTCTACTGTATTTGTTATTTTTCGTCTACCTGCGCGGATAACACAGCAAAGACTCTCTTGGACATGTGGTCAGTGTTACGCGTCAGCCGACTCTGCAAACGAGCAAATATTCCATAAAAAAATAGTTTCTCGTACATTTCGGACTTGTTTGATCATGATGATGCACTGCGCGAGAAGCTTGAACATAACTGGTACGAGAAATATAGTAGCCCCGCCGATGGAAACGAGGGCTGAAGAATCTATATATTGGCTATTGTGAATAAATCGGCATTACCATAGCGAAAGTACGGTGCGTTTCCAGGTCGGCCGAACATGAACACAGTGCCGCCTCTCTGCAGCAACCACTGCACTTCCACTTCCTGTGTTCTGGCAGTTATAATTTCATTCCAAACCCCGAATTTTCACAGGCCAGTGCAACCATCAGAGCCAAGTGCTGCCAGAGTGCTCGCGAAACATGCACATCTTCCATTTTTTGTCCCTAATGTGTGTTCGAACGGATCATTTTGCTCTCAGCCTCCCATTTACGCGCTACGTCATTCGCGAAGCCTAGCAATTTCAAGGTGCTTCACGAGTGCTCAATGGGAGCACTCGTTTTCTCGGCTAAAGATTCCCTGTACTCGTGTGCTACCTCCATAATTTCGGCGGCGTTGTCGGCATCGCGAGCGAATGCTGCCCATGCAAACACGATCGATGATAGAACGGCCAGATTGGCCGCAGCCAGAAGTGCTCGCGTCCTGCAAAAGAAATTCGCCCCGTATGAAAATGCCATTTTTCAGTTAGAAAAATAATGTTACAACATTCTTGCTTCTCCAGTATCCTTCCACATCCACTCTTACATAGGCACCGCAACATGGCTTACCGATTCCATCGTTTGGGTGCTCAAAGTATCCCTCTTGGACTGAATAAGATTATGCTTTTTACCGTTTGTCGATATCTCACCTCTGAACATAGTTATGAGTCAAAAACCATGCGTGCGAGGCTCAACAGAGAAGTGACCGAAACCAGTCCAAGCCAAAAGAGGGCGGAGCCTATTTCAAGCTCATTCCCAAAGTTCGAAGATGATAGCTTCGCCCAGTCGTGAGAGACATTTTCGGAGGGAAATCATACCTTGCCTAGGGAGAGTGCGTTCTATCCACGACGGGTAAGAGAACAGCGATAGGAAGAGGGTATGTGGGGGCGGAGTTTGCATATGGGAAGAGAGGGGGAGATGGGAAGGGACGAAATTTGAATACGCGCCAGCGGTAAACACCATAAGTCGGAACATCGTCACGCGCGTAAAGCCGATCTTTGAATGGAGCTGACAAATTCCAAACACTTCCAATCATCGAGATTTCTTCTCTGATCGTCTCCTAATAAACCAAAGAATGAATTACGAAAGGGGGAGTCATGTCCGAACACTAGAAAGCCTTTAATTACGTACTCTGCACCCTTTCAAGTCAGTTTTGACCAACTCGAACTAGTCCAATCATTTTCCCCCATTGGTCATTTGTGGGGAACGATAGTAGCTTCAAAACGCGATGTTGAACGTCCCAATCGGTTACGAACTACGGCTGTCAGCTCTCGGCGCAGTTTTTATCTCTCTTCCCTGTCCCTCAAAAGTGGGCGGAGCTTGCGGTCTCTAAATACACCCACTGAGAATCTTCGAGAATGTCCAACCAGCAATTACTGCGGCGTCTTGACTGAGCGCTGGAAGTTCCCGATCATAGAGTCCTCGAAAAAAGTGTTTACCATTTCTCACAACAGTTGGATTATTTAAAAAAAAACCTTGATTCCAATACTATCGGCGATTACGTCTTGTATATCGATAAATAGATTTACAATATTCGTGCGATAAGATGTGGTGTGCCTGGTAAAACTTTATCCACGATTAAAAAACTGTGTCTAGGATCGTTTGAGTAAATACATTTTTTCTTATTTTGACGCATTGCTTGGTCGAATTGATGAAACATTAGTTTGGCAATTCTCTCGAAAGACTCCGAACACAGCGCTGAAACACGTTTTGAAGTGATAAAACAAATTTTCAATAAACTGTTTGTAGTGATTGATTTATAAAATTGTAACAATCGGAGGGAACAACGTCTTTAGAGGTGATGAGTGTGGAAACCTTGGATACGCGATTCATTCGAAAGACTGACAACACTGCGCTGAAATTCGTTTTCAACTGAGAGAAAATAAATAAAAAAATATTGCAACTTTTTGTAGGGATCGACGTAATAGAGAGCAACAATCGGTGAGAACATCGCGGTCGTGCCGCCGAGCTGAAAAAACACTCGTTACACCGTAAAATTTTTTTCAGAAACCAGGAACGTCGAAGAATCGACAGCTGGATCATGTATAAGATTGAAGAAGCCGATAATGTAGGAGACAATTGCAATTAATGGAAAAATGAGAAGCGACGCCTGGGTAGTCAGCATCTGACATTGAATATTATCTATTATTTTTTCTGAAAAGAGTTAGCGACATACCTAGAGGCCACAAGCTCCGCCCACTTTGTGTGGACATGACATCGCCCAAAAAACGAGAAAACAAAGTCACAAGCTTCATTCTAAACCAAATCTCTTGTTCTCAGTTGCTATAGACAGCTACTATATTCCTCTACCAATCGAGTTTGGTCCCAGAAATGTACATCTTTAATGAGAAGGTCAACATTGAGTTCAAAGCCAGGGAGAGGTGCGATTTTACGGTTTCCAGTGCGCAAACTTCGCTGGGACCAAGGCTTATTTTTAAGCTGGATTTTTCCGAGCACAGCTAAGAAGAAAAAACAATATTTTATAGTTTCATTAGCTTGCGGATTTGTTTTAAAGATTTCAGTACTCCCGTATTTTTTCGATTCCGATTAGCTCTAAACGCAGTGTGAACGTGGGCGGGGCTAGTCAAATGAGAGGAGAGAGGCGAGAGACGGACCCCTTCCCATCTCCCTCCGCCTCGCCTCTTCCTACTGTTTCTAACCCGTCGTGACTAGCGCACGCTCTGTCTGGATAAGAGGTAAATTCTCCTTTGAATTGTCTCTCACGACTTGGCGAAGCTCTTGCCGCCGAACTTTAGGAATGGGTTTGAAATAGGCTCCGCCCCCTTTCCCTCTCGTCTCGCCTTTCCCCCCCCCCCTCCACAACAGTGCGTTTCGCGCCTACTTTTCGGGCTGTAGCGCAGCTCAGAAATGAGATATCAACATGCGGCCAAAAGTATGATGTTATTGGGGTCACAGGGAACAGTTTAGACACAAGTTTGGCTCCAATGCGATAAATCGGCTATCTGCGTTGTGGCCCCTAGCCATACCGATACAAATTTTGCATTCGCTTGCTTTTAGCACTCATATTGTTAGAATGCTGGTCGATTTCCGCAAGAATTCGAGACCTGTGATGATTATTTGCGATTATTCAAAGCAGGCGAAGGTTTCGATTCGTTTTAAAAGTTTCACAAAATTCGTTCTCATCTCAATAAAAACTCAACTGATCACCAGCATGAGCATATTGAAAGGCCAAAAACAGCCTCCCAGCAGTAACATTACTGTGCATATTTTGATACTACGAATATCCATGTGCCCTGGAAACATGCTCTGTATGCGGCATTGCGAAGCGCTCCTGAACTTCGTAGTACCTTCTACAACGTACGAATTCGCATCGTATTCAGGGCGCATCTCATTCACTAAATCGAGAATGGCAGCGCTCTCGTCGCTCAAGCTTTGGTACGTAATCTGATGAAGCGTAGATATGAACACAAATAATATGAGTTCTCGAACCGCTAGCGCCGTCGGCAGAGGGAGGGAAACACAGAAAATTAGCCCGCAAGCTTCCCAAGCACTTGGCACCTTTCCCTTGACCGCCATGAATTGGAAGATGAACGAAGCGAGAATGGAATAAAACTGCGAAATATCTTGCTATGCTTAGAATAGAATATTGATGACGTATATGCCGACATATCTATTCCTCCCAGCGTCACTGTAGTAGCCAAATCACAGGCTTGCACACCGAAGTAGCCACATGGCCCATTGTAGAAGTATGCTAATACCCAATCTATGGGAATTAACCTGAAGATAGAAAACTTGTCGCTTCTACAAAAGAGAAATCCATTATTGTATCATGGTGGCCGACCCTCCAAGAGCTGCGGTGCGTATAGCTGCTAGCTAAACAGTAGACTAGTGAGAAAAGTCTAGTGAGAATGGAACAAATTTCCCAGACATTCTAACACTAAGCGACAAAAATGAACGAATACAATATACAACGCTATAGGATGAAAGCAATAATGTCGTGGGCGGAATAGTAATCATCGGTTTTTAAAAGCGGACTACAATCACATCGATCATATCTTTAACGTTATCAACTAACAGTAGGACCTATGTAGAAAGAACACAGAATAGTAGAAAGAATACGTCGAAATTGTGCATGAAGAATCCGTTCTGTAGTCCTCCATCTATTGTGCCTAATCACAACCTAACCTTGATCCATTCTCGCGCACCACAACCCGAGCACACAAATGGCACGACAATTCCTAATCGCGTTGTTCTTATCTATCGAATAGGAAGAGTCGCATAGTGAGAGAGAAAGAAAGGACCTGATGACGTCCCAGAAAATTTTCCGCCTCAATCCACTCGCGATTCTCTGCAATTTTGCCACGCTTTACGGCGTTGGTAAGCGATTTGCGCATTGCGTAATATCAAGTTGACAATGCTTCTTTCAGCCTTCCTTACCGTTCTAATTCCGGAAGCTTTCGGCGTCCGGCAACGAGGTAATTTTTTACATTTTTTTAAAAGATTTATTAGAAATACAAAATTGAGGTTTCTACTGCGATGACGCTTCCATTCAACACCCGTTCTACGATCACACCATCCCAATGGGAAAGATGACACTCGCGATCCTCGCGTTGTTCTTTGTTATTGTGAGTTCATTGTGTTAATTTCCTAATAAACAAAATCTTTTGTTTGGTTTTTGTGTCCCATTTAGCCACTATAAAACGCAGATTGCATTTCAGCCGCTTCTCATCGAGTTGCTCGTCGAGCGTTCCGAATCTTCGAGCGTAAGCTATAGATGGTGGAAGTTCAGCGTGCCCACATTCCTGGTTCAAGCGCTAGTGATATTCGGTTGGAAACTTTTCTGATTTTCGAAAATGAATCGGTTTCAGGTTATGCACACATCGGTCTCGTTCTGCAGGTCGCACTAACGCAGGTTTTTAAAATCCTCATGAAAGAATAGTATAGAGATAATGGGTTTTTTTAGTGGGCAAAGTACGGATTCGGCCGACTACGACCGCACTTTATGGACGTTTGCAAGCCTACCGGATATGTGTGCGCTGAGCCAAGTCAGTAAGTTTCATCCCATCAGTTCCTTTCTTTATTCTTCTTCGTGTCGCCGAGTTATTTGCCGGTGAGATTGATTGAGAAATTAACTGATCATGATGCGTATTCCTAGATACATTACGAACTACACATGCTCGGGAACTGATTCGCATCAAGTGTACGAAACGCGCCTGTCTTTCTTCTCGGGCCATTCATCGACTGCCATTTACGCAGCGGTGTTTCTTGCGGTGCGTTCGAAAAATCAGATGATGATGATGAAATCGTTTATTGCCCATCAGATCTATCTTGAATCTCGCTTGACGCCGCGCAATTTGCTTGCAGGAGCGAGAAGACCAGTGCAGGTTCGTGATTTAGCCCTTCTCCGGGTATAAAAGATTCATTAACAGCTGGCCTTGCCAGTGGGTTCAACTTAGCGTTGACTTTACGACTGTAAAATGAAAAATGACGTGGATACATCTTTACCTAATTACCTTTCTCACTATGGCAAGAACGTATATCTCACTATGGCAAGAACGGGGAAAAGGCCAATTGTGGCTGCTCATGAATAATGTACAACATGCAAATTAATTTGCAACATTTCAGATTTCTCTTATCCTCGCCGCTCTGATCGTTTGTGCTACGCGAGTAACGGATAATTTCCATCATCCGTCCGACGTCGTTGTCGGCATAGCCTCCGGCTTGGCAGTTGCAGTGGCCACTGTGCGTTCTTTACAATATCATAGGAAACGATACTAAACGAACGTTACGGAAACGATACGGGTTCGGCTCTTTTCTGAAAGTAATTGATTTCCAGGCAAGCAACCTAGCAGGGTTGTGCAGCTACAGTCTGCGACCGGTTCGTGAGCCGGAAGGAAGGAGAATTTACGCAAAGTTTATTACACGTGGAGATCGGTAGCGCTGACGAAATGAGGCTTTTCTCTGATAGGAGATTCAAAAAGTGAAATAAAATTTAATATTGATAAGATAAATAGAGCACAGATAATCCCTTTGTTCTCGTGTTTGTATTGACATAGACATTACGTCGAAAGATTTTTTTATTGAACCCTAATTTCAGCAAACTTTCGACGTATACTAATCACTGCAGTTACAAAACTGAAAAGTAAGCATTTAAAACTAGAAAACATTCAAACACCACTCTCGATACGGTTTCACGTAGTACAACGTGATAAGTGGAGCAAGCATAGGCATGAAGGAAACAGGCTGTAAATTTTTTCACTGATTATCAAATAAGAATCGCTTGATAAAATTACACATTCCAAGATCTAAATACGGCACAAACCTCCATAATGAAATGTTCTTGCACCGGTGAGCAGACAATGTCCAGTTGGCACAGACCATAGCAGGAAACACCGACAGTGAAGAAGATAGGAAGCATCGCTTGGAGAGTTAGCACCTGAAGATTTTCGAAGCATTCGCAAGCTATCTTATTCAAGTTATGCAAATTTTATGACGATTCACAACAACCTTCGCCAACGTGTCATGCAATCTCGCCGTCTTGTCACTCATTTGCTGCGCTCTTGCGGCCAGCTTTCTCAGCACCTGATTATTATAAAAAACATGTGTATCGATAGAACTCGTTTTTACTATCTTTCGAACGATAAATAATCGTGAGGAATATCGGCCCGACGGGCACTGTGACGGCGAAGATGGTGAATAGAGTGAGCGGTTTGTTGATGGATGCGTGACCTGTAGCTTGCTGTATACAGTACATTTTCGTTCTGAGTGAGTGCACTTAAAAATCCAATCGCACAACCTTCAATCGAGTAATGTTCGAGCGAAAAGTCCGGTCGTATTTTTCTCATCGCTTCTCGCACTTCATCGACATTATCAATCATTGTCATGAAGGCTGACTGAGTACCTTATAAAAATATATTTCTATATCGGACAACCTACAATGACGATGACATTCGGCAGCGATACAAGCAAACACAGTGAGGCAATGGTCCGAGCTGAAGGGTGTGATCTGCAATGTATTCGCGTTTACCAGTGCAAAGTCATCTGAACGAGCTGATTCGTGCACGCCACACCCTCTCAAACTAGTATCAATAGTTGCATTGAAAACTTACGAAAAAAAAAGAAAACTTACTTACGTACCTTTCGAGGACGTAGAGCCGATAAAAGAAGGAAATTGCTACGATAAACTGTGAGTGGGACAATGTAGCAACCATAATTGTGTAGAGACAATGACAGAACATACCTGGAAGGAAATTTTTTCAAGAAAAGTAACAAAGTGAACCAGAAACGTAGAGACAAGGTCCGTTGTAGATATACGCAAGAGCTCCTCCAGCTGGCATTAGCCTAGTAAATATATTTTGTATAGCAAAACCTTGAATAAATTGCAAACCGAATAAAGATGAGAAAGCTGGTCGAGGACGTTAGCAAATCGGTAATCGCAGAGTTGATCAGCAGAATTTTGTTCGATCTGGACGGTACCAAATGGATGACGAGTCAAATTGTGCTGAACCTCAAGTTTGCTGGTGATTTGAAAAGAATTGCGATCAGTAGAAGAGCATTGGCAATAGTTCCGATGCTGTCAACGATTGAATGGCACACAATGGTGATGATGTCATGAACTCTCAAGTGGGATGGAAATGTAGACATCTTAGAGCTACTGGCTACTGGATGATTTCTAAACGGCATTATTGTCATCATCCGTCCGGCTTTCTCAGTATCAAGCAAATGTCAGTCGTGAGTGGATGCACGTACATAAAGTATAACTAACTCGACACATCTTTGGTCCTTACTTCACCAGAATTCTCTCTGGATTTGATGATAATAGATGATGCCACTGTCATGAGCAGAACTGGAGATCATATATCTTATCTAAATATGAAGCCGTTTGCGATAGAGTCGAGCAGATTCGGAGGGTGTAGGCACAGCTCAAAAATGTCGATTATCTGAAAATGTGGGATCCGGTGTTCTCAAGGGTGCTGATGACGATGAGCATACTCAATTTTCATATTGTGCCCTCGTTGGCTCCAAACGACGTCACGTCGAAATCGGGTTTTGAGGAATTTCTCGGCTCTTGATATCGCCAAAATTAAGTGAACATGGAAGTTCCCGGGGTAGAATTTGACCCTGATTTCTCCTGTTTACTTCATTTTTTATCAATTTCGAAAATTACGCCGGAAAATTGAACTTTTTACTGATTGATTTGCGGGCTTAGCAACCGGTATAGATCGAACCGGCTTGAAGAGTAGATTCCAAATTTATATTTTTAGCGAAATCGAATATGGGAACTCCGAGATTGAAACCAAAGAGTAGTCGAAGTTGTAGATGAATCGGCTCATCTTCCCACTTATTTCCCGTCCCCGAGAGAGAGAAACGCGGCGAGAGAGCATGGGAAAAGAGGAGAGCGCAGAGACGAAAGATCGGAAGCGCGACTTGGGAAGAGAGGGGAGAGTGGATGGAGGGGGAGTTGAGCTGTTTCATCTACAACTTCGATTACTCTTTGGTTTCAATCTCGGAGTTCCCATATTCGATTTCGATAAAAATATAGATTTGGAATCTACTCTGCAAGCCGGTTCGATTTATGCCGGTTGCTAAGCCCGCAAATCAATCAGTAAAAAGTAAATTTTCCGGCGTTATTTTCGAAATTGATATAAAATGAAGTAAACAGGAGAAATCAGCGTCAAATTCTACCCCGGGAACCATGTTCACTTAATTTTGGCGATATCAAGAGCCGAGAAATTCCTCAAAACCCTATTTCGACGTAAAGTCGTCTGGAGCCAACGAGGGCACAATATGAAAATTAAGTATGCTCATCGTCATCAGCACCCTTGAGAACCCCGGATCCCACATTCTCAGAGAATTTTTTTAGAAAAATTTTTTTTTCGACATTTTTGAGCTGTGCCAGCCGTTGCTCGACTCTATCGCAAACGGCCTCATATACTACTGATGTTAAAATTTAAAAAAAAGGTCGGCTTGCTTGGCTAATAAGATTAAATTCTGTTTATCTCGAAAATACGGTAAAATTTTAATACAACATTCTGGCAACAATCGCGGAGGCTATCAGAACGAAAAGGGAAGAGCTGGTCGCCGAATTGATCGATCTCGCGAATCCGATTCGCGCTTTTCCCACATCGTGGATGTTGCAGAACTGCCGAATGAAGACGTCACCGAGGATGAACTGAGGACCGAGTCCGACGCCCTGCAATTAGAGTTGGAAATTGGGGCTGAGCAGCCGAATTATGTATTTATGTTGTCAGCAAGATATGATATTGAAACGTGCAATTTAAGCCGTTTTTCGGATCATAACATCATAGTATTGCCTTGATCTCGAAGATGGCGAGCGCGCAGTAGTTGTTGGTGTAGCCGAGCTGCAACAAATGTCCTTATTACATTTAATTTATCTAAAACAAAGGAAAAATACACAATTTGGTCAAAATTGTGTTCAAACTGTGCTTAATTTCATCGTTCTTTCCACTGTTTGTAGATATTCTGCAAGCGAGAGCTATTACGCGCGGAACATCACTCACATCCAACAGGTATTCATACGCGGGCACGTAGTAGTCAATGCCACCAATCTTGAACACCATGTCCGGATAGTTGCCGTTGCAGTTGAGCAGATACTGTGAATAGGTCATTTTATGACACTTTGCCGTCATGTCCCGCAAAGTTGTCAACTTTTCATAATTAAAACGTGAGAAAAGCGCACGTTTCCGTCCGCATTCAGCTTGGACTTCGTCTGCGAGACGATGTTGTAGAAGACGTCGGAGGGCGCGCCGATCCACGAAGTGCCCGTGTCCGAGATCACCTGCAATGCTCGTTTCTCAATCGGCCACCACTCAGGCATAACCTCCTCCAATATGACGCAATGGTGGCTTTTTCACATTTGATACAGTCACATCAGAGGGAATTTTTGAGTTTTCCTTGAAACTATAGATAAGTATGTACGGATCAAGAGTTTCATTTAGCTAGAATGTCCGGCTGAAATGGTTGCTCGTTCACACCTGGTAACTGTTGTACGCCCGATAGCCGCCGATGGCGAAATCATCAAGCTTGAACTGCCAGTACGTCTGGGACGTGAGTGGGACGTAGTTTATCTGAAATCGCATATTCAAATTGGATTCGAGGGAGCTCTCCTCCAAATCATTTTCAGAACTTTTTCAATGTGAAAGCCATATGTGTGGAGAATTGTTGAAGATGATAACAATAAAAATGATTCACCTGCGAGTCGCAGTTCACATTGTCGTATCCACCAAACGTGATCACTCCGCCGTCCACGGCGTCCAAGCTGAGCCATTGGTGTCTGGAATTAATAATAATAATAATTACTTCATAAAATTTGACAACGAGGCACGCACAACCTGTATTGGTTGGTCTGCGGCGCAAAAAAATGTATTCGAAAAAATAAAATTTTCAGACCGTTTGAGTGTTGAGTGTAAGAACATGTACCGTCAAGATACAAACAAATGCACTCGAACCTCGCCATAAATACGGTGAAGATAGGTTCGCTCATCTGGTTGAGCATGTTCTGCACCGGAGGAGCGCCGGCCATCCCAGACCGAGGATGCCTGAACAATGATGAAATTCATAGGCATGAGGTGTAGCATTTCACACAGAATAAATCATAAGTCATCTGGGCGGTTTTCCGTTACGATAGAGCTCAAAATATCTTCACATCCGAATTCCATTCTTTGAAACGACGAATTTTACCATCGATATTATCTCACCATCCATTGGCTGCTTGCCGAAGACGGACGCGATGGAGGTGGCGACGCCGATGCCTTGGTGGGCGTACTGAAACAAACCATTGCATTGTGGAAATCCCAAATATCATTCCTTCTCGAAAGCTAAATTGCTATTGAACAAATTTTGAATGTATTGAACAAATTTTGAAAGTGTTGTTGAAAATATCTCGATTTTGACGCCGTGGAGTCGCGTTTTGCGCAAACTCACGCTCATGCCGGCCATATTGAGCACATCGTAGGCGATTTTGCCCCTGCACGAGCCGGAACCGTACCGCAGCACAAATGTCTCGTTGGTCGATTCGAAAGTAGAGGATCTCCTGAATTTTACAGTTCAAGTCATCCGTCTGTTTTTTGCACGACTATTATTACATACGATGTATAGAAGCGAGTCTTCGCCCATCCTAAACTCGGCTGCCCGTAGCAGTCCTGAAATATGAAATGTGCTAAAATATTTTGAAATCTTCCATATTACGCGATGCAAACAAGGCAAGCACGATTGATTAGATTGCGCACTCTAAGTGACAGATAAACAGGAAGTCGAGTCGCATCTTTTTATCAGCCAATATGACTCACCTGCGAAGTACAGCTCGAATCGATTACCCAGAGGTTGGATGAGCCCGTGTCCATCACGACGGTGAATAATTGTGCTGAAATACGAGAAATCTTTTTTGAAAGAAGTATGCTTCGTTCAATATTCGATATCCAAAATGGGCTACATAAAAGTGGAAAGAAAAACGATAACGTGCGCGGTGTGCCAAGCGAAATTTGGCCCAAGTAGAAATCATCATAGTAGTCCTTGAATGGCTGCTGATTGACGGCACTCTGAATGAGCAATGAACCTTGATAAATTCCGCTTCTCTAGAGGTTATGTGAAGGAAAGGTTCCAATCGTACAATTTAGGAAACACAAATATGCAGGTATTCGAGTCACCTGCGATCCTATTTGCTCAACCCGTTGACGCTCTTGTTCGGCGACAAATTCGACGAGGCGATTCTCTCTGAAATGAAACGTCTATTTATGTTGAAACTTATAGTTCCTCTCGAGATACTGTCAATACTGATCTCCTCTAGATAGAATTTTTTTAAAAACTATGGGTAAGACTGTTACCGGATCAACTTTTCCCGAAACGACGGGCTCTTTCGCATCGACACTTGAAAGACTTGGCTGCTCGTTTCATTGCGCGTCGGAGCTGCCAATACCAGAGTAGCTACTAAAAAGCCGAGCAAGAGCTTGAGCATCTAAATGACTGGGTCAATTCAGCTCGTTAATCGACACACGTCACATGTTACTGATAATTACAAGTCGAAGATCCAAGAAAATAAATTGTGAACATCTTCGAAAATGAGATCAAGCGAAGAACTTATGAGTAAGTGCTGAAAGACGAGAGAGAGAGAAACACAAATGAAGAGACAGCTAAGGAAAAGCCGACATGAGGGAGTGACGCGTGCCACGATTTGGGCACACTTGTATGACTTGCGCTTCGAGCAGGCGGATTGATAACGATTTATAGGGAAGCCGTGGCGTATCAGCGCTGAGTCAGCGAGAAACACGCAATTATTCTTTTCGAAACATCTTTTTCCGCACCTTTTTTTCCTGCTTTCCTCATTCATTGTCATTTTGTTGATATCCAAGGCACTTCGAGCTTTCGCTACTTGGACGCGGGGGCGACACAGCCAGCCTTGTCTGGATAGCGTCGTAATCAAGCTTTTTCGAGCTTGCCACAAGATATGCCATGGTTTATTATGTTACGGAACATCGGATTAGATAGTTTTCAAACCCCGAGATCACGTAGTTCAATTTGCGTGAGTAATCCACAGATAAGACGACACTCTAGCGTGGCGAAATGACGCTTGTCATCGTGTACGTGGATGATCTTGAGACCAATGGATTAGATCAATGGACTGTTGAGGATTAGAGGACAGTATGACTCACGCAGAACGACTATCGGTCGCAACTGAAAGGGCACAACGGAATTTCTTTGTTCAGAAGGAGTTATTATGACGAAGCGAGGAAGAGATCGATTGATCACGGAAGATCAAACTGTGAAATTTATGACGATTATGCACCACACATTCAACGTTCTTTGTAAGCTCTAAATTCAGATTATTCTTTTATCATTTGAATCAAAAATGCAAAAACGTGAGGCCGAAGTAAGGCAAGCTTGTGTTCACACCTGATTGTAAAATTTGCCAGGCAATCGGCATTGTCGAGTCATCAATTTGTTTTTTTTTTGCGATGGTCGAATATGTTTGTGATTGATTAATATTCGCATGTCCGAGACATATTTATTCACATAATTTATAAATAATTATGCAGGAGTGCGAGCAGCAGAGCGGTGACAGTGCTGCCTGGAAAAAGTGAAAACATTTTTTTTCGTTACAAGTTTAAATCTCCTGGTCACTCGACATATTCTGGTATTTTAATCGAATCAAATTTGTGGACCTGTCGCCATGAATCCTCCGCTCGTTGTGGTCGGAGTGGTAGGGGATGTGGGCTGCGTTGATGGCGGCGTGTAAGTTGTGCCTTCTGCAATGCACCACTTTTTCTCTTTTTTTTCGAATGAGAGTTTATTTCGAGCAATCAATTCTTTTTTATTGCAACAACGGGGCAATGCGCTGAGAAAAAAAAGAGGTAATTCTCACCAACGGTCGACCTCGCAAATCCGATGCGGCCTTGTCCAATGTCGTGCACGTTGCAGTACTGTCGAATGAAGACGTCACCGAGGATGAATTTCGGATTGTTGCCAGTGCCCTGATAATCTTGAGTAATGTCCTTGCCTTCCCTCATACTCATCCCATCGAAATTGATTTTTCAGACTAGTAAATGAAGCCTTGCCCGCAGGATATGGTAACGCGAGACGCATTTACAAACATTGATTGAACCATTCGATCTAGCACATAGAGTAGCACCAAAAAAGAATGAAAACGCACCACCATAGGGAATGCAGCGAGCACGCAGTCGCCTGCAGGGAGACCGAGCTGCAAATGTTCATTATTTGCGTTTTATCAAAATTTCAAATTATTAGTATTTATTGAATCAATTCCAAGCACTAATGCCAATAATACTGATAGTACGTCGAAACTTACGTCCAGCACGTATTCATAGGCGGGAATGTGGTACTCGATTCCGCCAATCTTGAAGATCATATCCGGGTAGTAGGTGTCGCATTGGACGATCCACTGAAAAGCAAACGTTTGCGGAAATATTTTTCTCTCAGACAAAAATACAGAAAATTACTCCTTCCGCGTATCGAATGTGCCTTTTATTAACTCTAACCACCGAGCCAAACATGCATATTCTCATGCCAATATACAGGAGTCTTGCACTCAATTTTCACCGTACCTGACCGATTAGGGGTGAGAGTTTGGCGTTCGTGTTTTTGACCATGGCATTGAAGACGTCCGTAGGGCAGCCGATCCATGATGTGCCCGTGTCGGTAATTACCTGAGAATAGCGCTGACTATGAGAATTGTGGTGAAATTAAAAACAATATAACATCCTGGTTCAACGATAATTTCCTCCTATCATTGTCGTACAACTACAAAAAACACATTGCAGTATATTTTGATCTAATCATTGCAAACTCTTAAAACACTCAACGAGAGCCGAAATGTGCTATACCCAAATCAAAAAGAACTGCCACAACTGTTCATATGGCACAGTGGAGCCCCAATCTACCTGGTAGTTTGTCATCGCGCGGAAATCGCCCATGACGAAATCGTCCAGTTTGAACTGCCAGTACGTCCGAGAGGTCAGCGGCACGTAATTGATCTAAATGTCGGAGCTTCCAGATTCGAATTTTAAAAGATTGTACACGCACAACACGCAAATAAGAAACATTGCACATAAAATGTGTCCAAATTTTGAAGATTCTGACTTTGTGATGAAATTTTGTAACTGATCACCTCATCGCGACAGTTGTCCTTGTCAAATCCGCCGAACGTAATCCGACCACCGTCGACCGGAGCATCGGCGGGAAGTACAGGGTGTCTGCAAAAGCTTGCTTCCTCAATATATTTCATCAATTTTCCAAAATTCCTTTTATACTATTCAAATTTTGGCAGATGTGAACGAAACGATTTAACGAGCCTCGACATGTAAACAGTGAAGATGGGCTGGTCAAGTTGGCTGAGCATGTTCTGCATCGGCGGCACAACCTGACCCTGCGCGAGATCCGGCCAGCCAAGTCCGAGGATGCCTGCAAATTAACCATGGTACTCATTTGCTCACACCTCACGCAAGCTGTAAATCACCCAAAAAGTATTCTATCACGAATCAAATTGTATGTAACGTGATCAGTTGACTCACCATCAATCGGTTGACTGCCGAAAACTGACGCAATTTGCGTGGCGACGCCCAAGCCTTGCGAAGCGTACTGTAACATTATTATATTTTTGAAACCCCCGAATTGAATACCTTAAGTCCGGCCAAATCGAGAACATCGTAGCCAATAACGCCCTTGCATGATCCGGATCCGTAGATGAGAAGGAAGGGCTGGTTCGACTTCTGGTAGGTTGTGGATGCGCTGAACAGGAGATATTGTGAGGAAAATCCAAAATTATCGAGCACACCTTGTGTCAAACTGGTGCTTGGAGTATTCAGATACCGGTTGACCGAGGCAGTCCTGAAATTGTATGACATTCTCCTTCTCGCTCAGTCACATACCCAGCCAATATATAAAATGTTAGGTAATATGTTTTTTTCGCACCTGAGACTCGCACTTTGCATCGATCACCCACAGGTTGGATGAGCCAGTGTCCATAACGACGGTGAATGACTGTGCTGAAAAGACGTTTGAATCCACAACTGTATACGATTTTTTTTACATACATCAATTACTCAATAGCGTCGATAACGATCATAAAATACAAAGTAATAAGATGAGTAAAAAGATCCCAACTGACCCGTAACACTACTCGTCAACGGCTAAAAGCGCCAGAGTCCTTTCCCATTCCCCCCCAACCGTGCGGATAAATATTATTATTATTATTATTATTATTATTATTATTATTATTATTACTATTATTATTATTATTATTATTATTATTATTATTATTATTACTATTATTATTATTATTATTATTATTATTATTACTATTATTATTATTATTATTATTATTATAAAACTCTTACGCGGTGTGCCCAGCTTGATCTCTCCCAAATAGAAGTCATCGTAGTAGTCAACCAGCGGTTGTCGGTCAATAACGACCTGAGGGGAATAGATATATTGATGATTCTGCCATGAATGTACAAGGATTAGTTAACCAATGGACAAAGTGTCGTTGACAGAGGCAGAATTTTTAAAAAAAAATTTTGCCACTTGGTGACAGATCAAAAATAAGAGAAGGATCACTCATTCCGAAAGCACTAGTCGTGACCGAGATAATAAAAAATGAATGACCTGGCCGCTCTGGCTCATTGCATTTAGCCTTTGCTGGGCGACAAATTCCTCGAGACGATTTTCCCTAAACGTTTGATGCGTTATCTTAGTATTTTATCTTCGTTGCATATTCGGCCATAAAAAGAGTTGACGATGACTGAAGAAATGATCAATCAATCAATCAATCAATTTATATCAGGCAATTATTGCTAGATGAGGATGGGGGCAAAATCTTCATGGGGTGTATTCCACCAGTTCCCAATAGCTCGGTCCAAGTCGTCCCTCCAGCGTGCTCTAGGCTTGCCTGGCGGAAATGATGAAATGATGACCGATAAATAATGTTGAACCTTATCAATTTAGCGCGCAATGATTGAGTTCTGTTCATCGCAACATGGAACACTTTCCGCCGCTCAGGATTGGCCGCTGTTATGGAAAGAAGACATAGACCGAATATTAACTTGAGCATCTGAAAAGATTTTTTTATTCATGAAAACAAAAAAAAAACAAGAGAGGAAAGAGATGACGAAGAAGATCGATGGCTAGCGCTTATATCACGCTGCGGCGAGAACTGATAACGATTTCTAGCCAGAGAAAAAGAAGCGATGACTGGTTGCATGAGTTGCAACTATTATTTGATTAGTTTCATGTTTAAAAAATTATTTAATGATGCTTGTGATATGCAAGTTTGTTGAAGTCTACTGTTTACTAACAAAGACTTTGCTGGCTCTCTTTTCGGCTCTCATCAGCTCTCTTGTTCGAACTTATTACTAAATTGGAAGCAATGGCCTAGAACCCGATAATTTTTATACGCGCGTAATTTGGTCTCTGAACTTTCCTGTGGAAGATCGAGCAACGCATCTGTGTGAGATAAGAAGAGAGTGAAGTGTAGTGATTTAGTGCATTATTCATCGCTTTTTCTTTTCAGTATGGCACAATGTTAATCGTTCCACTGAGTAACCACGTCGGACATTATTCATACGAACTTCAGTTTTATGATGAAACTTGCTTCATTAGAAGGGAAATCCTGATTCCAAGATAGTATCAGAAAGTGTTTTCCGTTTTTTCTCTCAGTAAATCAAATCCTGTTATTACGTCATATCTCAATGATCAGCAACCAGTATTTGTGAGTTAATAGAGAAGCACTAATGACTATTCGGTTGAATGATTCTCACTTCTCAGGGCTATCAGCGTAACAACCATTCTTTCATATTTCTAGACATTTCAACAAATTTTCGTTATTAAATATCACGATTGCGTCGGATGCTCAACAACGCTGACTACACCCAAATCTGCATCACCGACTCTTTGGGTGCGTTCGGGATCGTCCCTAATATTTATCCGTAGAATTTATCGGTAATGCATTCAATGCGCTCGCAATTTTCGTGATTGTCAAAAGTACGCCCGTGTCACTTAAGATTGGAAAGCGAGACTTAGAAATAGCAGGAACACATCATAATTTAGGATTTTTCTATCATTTTGCTCAACACCGCATTCGAGGATCTACTCGTCGTGGCGTTGCATGCGCTGATGGTTGGAAGTTATGGTATACAACATTCTATTTTTGATAAAAAATCTCCAATTTTTCAATCTCACATCGGAAACTGGATTAATTATGTGTCAAAACAAGAAGTTGTTGAATGAGTTTATTATTATGGATCTCTTGATCGTGGGTTGGGGATGAATACACACCTCCCTTCTAATATCCAGGGGCAGTTCTGGGGGCTGGGCAGTGATCGCATCCACCTCCATTGCCCTTTCCTCCCGGCAATCCTGCGGATCCCGCCGCTCCGGGCTGTCCCGGGTGTCCATCGGGCCCGGCATCTCCAGCGGGCCCGGGGGGTCCTGGCTGCGAAGATCCAGCAGATCCAGGATTTCCAGCGGGACCGGGAGCACCGGCAGGGCCAGGAGGACCGGCGGGACCAGGAGATCCAGGAAGCTCAATTGTGGATCCAGCGGGACCGGGACCTCCAGGGGCTCCTGAAAAATAAATCAGATATTAAACGGTGTTCACATTTCCTTCATGAAGAATTGAGCATTTTGTGATTTTGCATAAAAAATATATACATATCTGACCAGCTGATCCGGGGTTTCCAGCGGGACCGGGAGGACCAGCGGGTCCGGCGGGTCCAGGCTGTCCAGCGGGTGCATTTCCGCCGGGCGCTCCGGGGTTACCCGGACTTCCCGCAGGTCCCGGGCCACCAGCGGGGCCGGGTGGTCCGGCAGGGCAATCGAAGCAGAACTCGGGAGCAGCGGGAGCGGACATGGCAGCAGGCGCTCCATTGGATCCAGCCGATCTGAGATGATTACGATTGATGAATGTGTTGGGGGGATACTTACCCAGGTGCTCCGTCGTTTCCAGGTGCGCCATCCTGTCCAGGTGGACCAGCAGGACCAGCGGCTCCCATTCCACATGAGCAGCACGATCCTCCTCCTCCTCCAGCAACTGCTGCTCCTGCCGTATATGATGGAGCAGGAGCTGTGTTGTATGTGCCCGCTGCACGAGCTACCACTCTCTGAACAAAAGAAACAGATCGATAGAGATTATATAAGGAAACATGGTTTTGTTTGTAAAAAATAGTAGTACTGTTGTTGGAAGAGGCCTGACCTTCCTAAAGTAGTAGTGTTGAATGAAGGGGAATGAAGGGGGCTTCCCTTCGCATCACGAAGGGAAGCAAGAGGGATGGAACATAGAGGATATGAAAGTAATCAGCAAATGAGGAAGACAGAGAGAGAGAGAGAGAGAGAGCCATGCTCACCATTGGCTCAGCCCTTCGCACATTCTTCTGCAGCTGGCGACGATCGCCGAACCAAGGATGCTCAGCGCCTCTCTTTGATCGTCCGTTCGTACTCTCGTACTGTAATTATAACTGTTGATAGGAGGAGAATACGGAGGTCAAAAAGGCTTACTCGATGGTATTCATCCCATAGACCAGAGGTGCGATGCTTGCAGAAGTCCACTTCGTCCTGTAGATTCGATTGAATATGCTGAAATGAATGAGATCGATGATGAGTGGAGAGGAGGAATGGAGTAAGGTAACGGCAAAGGTGTATTCACGTCAAGCGATTTTACAGTCATAAGACAACGCTAGGTGGGAGCCGCTAGTAGGGATGTTCAACCAATTTCAATACCCATTTAATTGACTTTGCGGCCGCTCGCTCCCTCGGAAAATGAGGAATAAAAGTCAATTAATTGATCAACCCAATACCAATTACCCAATTAATTGGTATTGTCTCCTAGTATTGGGTATTGAATTGAAATCACTAGCCGCTAGGTAAGACACAGCAGGAGGAAGGGGAGTGTACCACCTGGATGTAATTGTACATCATAGGGACGGCAATTATGGCAGTGAGAGTAGCGACGGTGGATACAGCTACTCCAAAGAATGCAAGACGTCTCAGCGCATCCACTTCACGAAGTGATGACTTGTCCGCCATTGCAGGAGGATGATATACCTACGCTCTCCCTTATATATTATCTACCTGAGGTGTGAATGAACCAGTTGGTGTTTAAATACACTTTTACTTTCCATCTCTATCCCTTTGATCCATGTTATCATAGTGATACAAATCTGTGATAAGCACCCATTAGACTAGGAGTAAGAGGTCGGTGAGCAAGATCCTGCGGGATTTTATTCTCCAATTTCAGTGTCGATGGTTTTGCTTTTGTAACATCTATCACATCATAATTTAGGTGTCTAGGCCACGGAACAGTACTATCGCATTAATGCACTATCGAGTTTTAGTGGGAAAATATATTTTTGTTTCAGTGAAGTCGAGTTAAGACAAAAATGCCAATATTTTGTGATTGAATCAATCGACTACACGACCAAGGCAACTTGGTGCTTTCGGTACGCTCATAAACCAGCATATGGCTGAGTGAAGGGAATCGCAATATTGAGAGGGCTCCCCTCAACAAGATTGGTGCGGCCCTTTTCTCTCTTCATTAAGGGGGGATGACTATGGGAAACCGCCCGAATTCATAAAATTCTTCTTGAATATGAAACCGGTGCGTTATTAATGCGTTATCAAGAAACCGATTCCATTGTCAAACCATATTAAGGGCGTTATATAAAACTTTTAAACAATTGTTCACTTGTGAGCCCTATTTCGCATAAGCACGTTTGATCTCATCGTTAGTATTCGTTGAAATAGTGGTAACAAGCCGGCCCTCGGGGGAATCTTCGGTGCATGATGGGCGTAGGCATGATTAGAATTACACTGATGACAGGTGCTATCATTCATAATCATGGACAGTGAGGAGCTACGGATGGCCACTGTCATAGTGCACACGGTGAGCATTGTATTTAAATATTGTCTAATCGGCTATTCCAGGCATCGATATTCGGCTTCACAACCAATGTCATTGCAATACTGACGATTGTAATGAGCATCAAACTGCGAACATCGTCAGTATTAATTTGAGCAATTGATTTATCGCAATTATCAGACATTACAAAGTCTCGAGCAGAAAGCTATCGAAAAAATGTTTTTTTTGCACGATTCAGATGATTCTCAAATTCAGATTCGGAATACTTTGCGCGTGTCTTGCAGCGAACAACACCTTTGTGCTCGTTCTCAACTCAACATGGTCCGATTCTTCTTATTTATCATAGTTCTAAATTAATTATAATTCATGTTCAAGGTATCTCATGCCTGCTGATGGCATTTTCGTACTCGGATCATCGCTCAGTAGAGCAGTTGGAGTGGTTGAATCTAAACGTAAAAAAAAAACTTTTTAAAAAACGTTGATTTAAAACTAAAAAAAACATTGATTTATCTCAGATCGGACTCGCTCTGTTCGTTATGGGCATTCGGTTTCACATATTGATTTCGTTCAATCGTCTCATTGTACTTGCGTTCCCTTTAACACTGCGTTACCGCAACGAGCAAGATGGCAGCAGTCATTTTGGCTCTCGTCTTGTCATTTCTACAATGTTTCCCACTTGTTTCAAGTACGCTATTCCGACGTCTGTGTGCACTCATGCTGTTCAGTTGACAATCTGTGGTTCGACCCCGAGGGAATGATATGGATATTTTCAGCGAATGAAATCGGAAAATTCTACGAATTGTTAGTGCGAAATCTTATTCTTCTATTTGTTTGTTGCAGCTACTTCAACTACCTACCGATCTCAGTTGAATTCGGAATTGTGATGCAGACGTCTGAATATGATGGTGTTCTGGTATAGCCGTACTCTAGCTCCCACAATAAGTATATTCAATTTTTGTGGTGGAATGGTGAAATCAAGGTTCCACACTATCTGCAATGATCGATGATTTTATCACTCATTTTCTGGAAAATAAATAGAAATACACACAATCTCGTTCAGTTGTCAAGTACAATTGTAGAGAATATTATAATCCAATACGACGACGAAGAATCATATGCCAACACATTTTTTATCATACATTTTGTTTCTTGTATTCTTCTGAGAATGACAGGTGCATTTATATTTGAGCTAAGAAAATACAATGACAACATTTTATGCACTTCGTAATTTTCTATTTCTCTGCAACCACATCTAATTCTTCGAAGCCTTTCGACAATCTCTTGATAAATTTTTGTTTGCCTATGCGCATTGCAATCACACGGTATTGTGATTATTCATCAAGGGTGTGAGAATATATTAGAATTTCACATGGAAAATTTTCGAATTGCTGCTGCTTCGCAACTGTGTTCGCCAGAAACTAGGAAACCACACCCACTCAATCTTGTATGGGCTTCATTCCAGAAATCACACAATCGGCAGTTGTCAGGAACAAATCTCTTGCGAATATTGTAGCCTAATACCGCGACAAAAACACTGTAAATGATATTCAAATGCTATTTTCCCCTCACTCCTTCACCGCCATGCCACCTTAAGCTTCTGGCCTGAATGAGACGTCGGGTCTCGATGGCACCGCCGCCGTTTCCGTGTATGCTCGTGCCACCCAGTGCATCTGTGTCATCTTCTTCGCGATAGTGACCACTGGCGTCTGCTGCAACGCGCTCCTATTCGTCGCAACGATTAGATCCAAGTAATCTGTTTGATTTATTCTCGCCGTTCGTCTAACTCTGTGACTGTATGCGATGCTCACTCATATCATTCTCGTTCCAGAAGCCTCCGATCCTCCTGCAACATTCTTATTGGATCGTGTGCGCTTTTCGACGTGTTTCACCAGGTTAAAAAAATTTTTGCACTATATATGATTTTTTTTCCTTTTTAGTTTGCACATGTCATGGACTCATTCTTTATTTTCAATAGAACAATGATGAATAGTCTGACGTGCAGCTTGATCATGGTTCAGATTGTGATGATAATAATGATTTGGATAAATTGATGAACTTTAGTTTCTGCCTGAGCTTGGGATAGCTGGAGGCACATTTACAGTTCTGTGCATTGGCTTCGACCGGTTTATCTCAATTTACACACCGAATCGTTATCGAAACATGAACAAAGCGAAGTACCTTTTCGTAAGAAGGCACTCGCCCTAACTTCTTACTATTATTTTCACTTGAGGCTCACTTTACGACAATATTTTTGTATTGCGCCTTCGTTGTATTTCTAATGGCCTACTACTACAGAGATCAGTGAGTTAACCGTTTTTGAACACTGTATAACCATTCTCAGGGTTCAAATCTGCTCAGTGCCCCAAGTGTTTCATGATGAAGCACTGATCTACTGGACGTATTCAGGCGTCGCAGTGAATGCTACAGCATTCGTGTTCTACGTATTGACATGGCGTACGATAAGATCAAAGTGTAAATCTTAATTCAAAATTTGATCAATTATTCAAAACTGCAGCTGACAACATGGAAATCGAGCAGCTACGGAAAATCTTTCGTACAATATTGCTCGTAACTACGCTGGAATTGGGAGGTTTCACCATCACTCAGACAATAATCTCCACACAACAAATGATTGACATGCCAGGTAGGTGAAACAATCCATTATTTGTGCAAGGGGAAAGGTGGAAATGAACTCCATATTTGTTCAATACCCTGCATTGCTTTGCATTGCGATCTTACAGGAGACATTCGCTTCTGCATCATTATATTCGCTGCTAATTTTGTCAACGCGGGACTAACGTCAAAATGTATCGTCTATTATTTGACGAGGTTATATAATCTCAAATTCCACCCATCTATTTCTCGGCTTTTTCAGCACGGAATATCGGAAAGCTTTCAAAACCTTATTCAACAAAGTGGATATAAGCAAAGTGTCGCAATCTTCGAGCAATTCACAATCAATTCAGCAAAAACTGAGCAAATCAGAGCAATCCCGCAAAAAATGATACTGTCATATGTGAATGTGTTTTCACTGCATATGATCCTTTCATATCAAAAAAAATGTTTCCTTGGATGTTTTTTTTTGTTTTTAATAATAAAAAAATGTTTTATTTTTCTTTTCAACTGAGGTTATTGTCCCGATTCAAATTCCGATATTGATTCAGCTATTTGATTGTAGATATGAGAAAGAAGTTCTTGCGCAAACCCATGGTGAATACAGTTTAATGGAATCTGGCATCAATGCTGGCTATTGCTGCTGCAAATAACTAGAAAAATACAGACATATTATTGCATGAGCAAATTTCCTTTTAAATTTACCACCGAACAGAATTCTGGGAAATATCTATTTATTTTTGGCTTACCTGATCACTTGATCAGTTTTGTATTCAGATTGTTGCGATCAACAAATGTTTGAGCATTTATCTACTTGTGGTAACAACAAGGAAAAGAAATGCAGCATTAATGCAGCAAGTCATAAGCATTATCGGCGATATTGTGAAACACACTTGCCACTGTTTGCGCAACTCTTGCAGCACTTGCCCTTCAAGAAGTTCCACTCGCACTCGCCCATCTCCGCGTATTTAGAGCACGGGACGTAATCCATGGGGGGACATCGGTGCAATCTTCGGGGCTGCAGCCGTCGTTCTGCAGCTGCAGCTGCAGCGGCCGGCCGCAGCTGGCGCTGCCGCAGCTGCTGCAGCAGTAGCCGGGCTGCAGGCGGCTGCAGCCGCACAGCGCAGCTATCACAGTGCACGAGGGTGCTCGGGAATGTGGCGGTCGTTGGCGGTCGGCGGTTGGATGATGGGTCATCTGGGGCAGTGGAGGAATTAGTGGCGGTTGAGGGTGAGGTGGCTCCAGTCTCATGCGTCCAGTCGCCAGGAGCAAGCAACGTAGCAGTAGAATCTAGAGATCAAATTTAT
The DNA here is from genome assembly GCA_000180635.4 of Pristionchus pacificus. NCBI lineage: Eukaryota > Metazoa > Nematoda > Chromadorea > Rhabditida > Neodiplogasteridae > Pristionchus > Pristionchus pacificus. The sequence continues at coordinate 14,023,646 of CM026580.1, forward strand.
ATATAAATAATATATCTACAGAAATACTCTAACCTTTGATCGCTTTGCAGTGGATGCCAGCAGTTGTGCAGATCAGAAATAGGGAAATGCGCAAGAATTCGGAAGAAACTACGAGTGAACGTAAACCGTAACCGTCCCGATTAGAGATGGTGAAGGAAGGGTTCAGAAAATTTTCAATTGGACAGCACAAACTAGGGAATGAACGAATTATGGTAATTGACCAAGGAATATGTTTTGGTGTTGTATTGCTTCAAATAGAGCGCTTGATCTCGGGAATGGTTCACCTCATTTGCATAATCTAGTCAATAAACCGAAAAATGAAGAAAAACACGCAGTTGGAAGGAAGGGTTTTTGAATGAAACGGAAGGATGTAAATATTTTAACCCGTTCAAAAGAGGAATACGTTCTTGAATAGATTTGTCATCGATAGGAATCAACTCTTCCCTAGGTTTCCGTACTCATTCGCCCGGTACGACCGCTCAAAGATTTCTAAAAATCGCAAAATCGCCCTTCCTTCACCATCTCTAGTCCCGATAATAAACTCGGGGAAATGTTTACCGTTCTCTGCATTGATAACGCTATCCGAGAGAATTAGGACACCGCAAAAAGTGCTCATGCAGATTTTGTTCACGGACCCTTGCTTGGTTCGCTTGCTTCAAACACTATTATGAAAATATTCAATTATTGCGATTTGTGCATGCATTACGTAAAATATTGCTTCGAATGAATTGGAATTCTGACAGGAAGACGACATGGCTCCGTTATCCTGCAGGAGCGAGAACGACGCAGCCAATGTT